>VYXH01008371.1:302729-415752 GCA_013397275.1 Burhinus bistriatus | reverse complement strand
GGGGTTCCCCCCCCCCCCCCCCCCCCATGCAGTACTTGGGATCTGCTTTGTGTCCCACAGATTTCAGAGAAGTCTGTAGGTGGCTTTAATTTATTCCAGTATGTTGTGGTGCCTGTGGGTCCCCTTCCACTCCCCTTCCTTGGTCAAATGGTGGCACAGAGTCCTCTCTGCATTCTTAACGCAGGATGTTACAACACCCAACTTTAGTTCTGTTTTACATTTCTGTTGTAGCGATAAGAAAGGACTGAACGCAAGCTGGGATCTACTATTTAAAGCTATTGCTGGAAATCCACCAGGAACCCGCTAAGCCACAGAACAATGAAATTGGGAGAATATTCCACTGGGCTTACCTCTGGTCTTATGCTTTCTGCTAGGCATCACTGTTGGCCCTTGTTGGAGATGGGTTTCCTGCGTAGATGGACCTTTAGTCTGACATAGCAGGATTGGTCTTGTATTAACTTTCACTCGCCCAAGGCAATGTTAATCCCTGTTGTGAACAGCGTTTTAAATGTTTTTGAGTTTTAATTGCTGCTTTGTTCAGTGCATGTTATTTTTTGCTAGATGCACTTAGTGATACCACAAACAGGCTAAACAGGAGGTAGTTTTGTGCTGGCAGGATAACTTTTACAGGCCATATGGTCTTTTTCACCTGTTATTTGAGCTCCAAAGATCTGTTAGACTTTGGAGATGCTTTGGATGTGTCCTGACGAGAGTTTTTTTCTTCTGGGGAGGGTTTATCCCTAGAAACGGAAGTATTTTGTGTGAACAGATGTTTGGCTTTCCATTAGGTTGGTGTTCCTAGCAAATTCCTTATACGTGGAGATGGACACTGGTCTTAGCAGAGACCCTGACCTCACGGTGACTGGCTGTTCTTTGCTTTTCTTTGTTTTATTTTTTTCATGTTGAATGCTCTTCTACTTATCCTGGTGCAGACTGGCAAGGCTTCCAATGGGCAGGGAAACCACTTCCTGCACAGCCCATTTCACAAGGCTAGTGCCTTTTGTAAGGCATTTCCTCATTCTGTCCATAGCATATTTTTCCCTGGACCTTTGGCTTTACCAAGAATTATGGTAATATCTAGTTACTGTCTACAGTGTTTTATTCATAAGGAGGCCCTATGACTGCAGAGGAATCTTGCCTCATGAGGACTGTGTGTCTTCAAGGTATTTTAATGAGTTCCCAATACTTTCCTGCACTCTTTTATAAGCAGATAAGATGCATATGTGGATCAAGCATTTTTTAAATTTTTTTTTTTTCTTCTTCAGCTGTGTTTTACGCTTTCAAGATTGCATGTGGCCAACCGGATGCAAGTAGCTTTCAAAGACCTGTTTGTGAACCGGAGAAGGGTTCAGCCTTGGATCGCTGAGGGCTGGGCCTGGTGAGCTTTGCATTGCGGAGCAGTTCACATGTGAGTGTCAGGTCACTGGGCTGATTGAGCGTTCAGGCAGGAGATGCACACAAATAGGTCTGCACCCAGCTGGGAAGCAAGAGGTGGTACTTCTGCCTTGGCTGGATAGTACACAGTATCCACGTCATGTGGGGTAAGCATCACTTAGTGCCTCAGAGGTGGCTTTTTGATGACCTGGGTAACTGAAACGGAGGAAACGGCATTCTCAAACCTCCCTGGGCTTTTTGTGGTGCTGCCAGTGCTGCTCCATCCCTTTGGAGAGGCAATCTGACCTTGTCTCTCAGAAACAACTCTCTGCTTGAGCTTGGCACTGTTTTAATCCTGATCGGTTCAGTGATCCAGTTAATGAAACAGGCCCCCACAAGCGTGGTGCAGCTGAAGGGAGGAAGCAGTCGGAGGGCAGAGCATGGTAAGAATAAAAGTACAGGAAGGGAAGGGGATGGAAACACTTGAAACTGGCTTTCCTGTCAAACCAGCACCTTGTCAAACTGTCCCTAGGGCATGAGTCAGATCTCTGCAGCCTGGCTGGGCTGGATGTGGAAAATGGATCCACAAGCTGCTGCGGCTCGTCCTGACTGTGTCCCAGTGCGGTCACCGCTGCGGCAAGCCAAGAACTCAGCTGAGCTAAGCAAGCCAACAATGACTGTGGTAGCACCAGTCACAACAGCTCTCGGGTGTTCACAGCAGGTAGTTTAGTTTATATATAATTTATCTTGTTTGCAGGCAAGGGAGCTTGCTGCCCTGTGAACTGCAGCAGGGAACGGCTCCATGCTGGGAGTTTCACTCTGGACTTCAAACATGGATTTTGAATGGTGTGAATGCTCCTCTTCTACCTTGAATCCAAATTAATTTCTTGAGTCTTTGGGTCTGACTGTTACTTGTGGTTTGCAAAACTTGTCACAGCTGAACAAAATAGGGTTAAAGTGCTCCGGAGAATCTAATCTGAAGAAGCTGGCTTATAAGGGTGCAGGTTAGAGTGCCAAATACGAAGCGCTGGAGAGTCGATCCTGCTGTCTTTCAGTGTATGTTCTCAGAAGATGAGCGCACAGGTGTGATATACAGGAGTGGGTTCAGTGTACGTGCTCAGATTTGTCTGCATTTAAACATGTAGTTCAGTGTTTGTCCTGTTCTCCACTGCCCTGGTGAGGCTGGGACTCGTGTGGCCTGAAATTCCTTGCATGTCACTTCAGCAATGCAGGACTCATTGCCTTCTTGCTGTGGGAATGTGCGCCAATTTCATGCCCAGTGTATGAGATGTGGCAGCTCTAAAAGAGTAATGTAGCTCCCCTGATGCTAAACATTTTGCAGTGTCTGTGGGTTGTACAGAGATATTAGATAAGGTGAAAATACTCTGTGTTTAAAGTAGTTTGACCTTATATTGCTGCCTGCCTTCCTTCTAGGAAGTCCAGCTGCAAATGCTTAAATGGTCCCCACTGGTGCTTGCCAGCCAAGTACTTTTTGAATGAAGCAGTAAGTGTCTGCTCACTCCTGAATCCCCAAATAAAACCAGCAGTGACCAGTAAAAAACACTGCTGAAAATTCATATAGGCTTTACTGGACTTTCCAGTAGGCCCTGCACTCTTCAGTTATTGCTTACAGAAATTTTCTACTTACTAGAAATACCTTGGTCATGTGGGCTAAAAAAAAGGTAAGACCGTAAGGGCACAGGGTGTAAGTGCAGTCTTTCAGCATCCCTCTGCTCCCAGGAGATGGTTGTGCTGATCTGAGCCACCTTCTGCGAGGTGTCTCTGCTGATCACAGGCTGTTGAGCAGGGCAGAGTCCCAGCTTAATCAAATAATCTTCAGTGTATCTAGTATGATTGTCTATATCTGGCTATTTATAGCCTGATACCATGTGTGTCAGGCACGTGTCCCAGATTGTGTCTGAGAGTATGTTTGATAATAGATTTACAATTGTGTGAAAGAAGTGTGGTGACAGGCACAGAATTTAGATGACTTTCTGCTGCTGCTTGGGTTCATATTCGTGTTTCTTAAGGATGTTGCAGAAATGCAGTGGTGCTGCTGCAGCAGCAGTGGTAGCTGTCTCTGGGGACTTAATGTATTTACTTACAGGATGACCCTGTCTGTGATTGTACCCTTGACTGGAAGTGAGAAATGGACTAGCAGTCATTTCAAGAGATACATATACTGCTGTACCTGATTTTGGGGAAGGTTTTTGCAGAGAGACAGTGAATGCGGCTGGTACATGAGCCTATATAGGATATGGGGGATACCAGGTGGATGTATATGTTGCAGGAATACCTGCCCAGTTTGTAACCCTCTATCACTTGCAATCTTGACGTCAAGGTAAGATGTCTTCAATTTGGCAACACAAAAATGAAGCTGAACTAAAGGAGAAAGCCCCAAATGAGATTCTGCTTTGTGTGAGCAGGCAGAAAGGATTTTACAGTGGGATGGATTTAAAGGCAAAGAATTGTAAAGATTGTAAAAATCTTCAAAGCTTGCTCCTGCTGTACAGCTGTGAGGCTTGGAGTGATGCCTTGTGACCCTCCTGCCTGCAAACTCTGGGGCTTTTTGCTTGGTGCAAACCTGACAAAAATATTGGCAGTTGATAAATTACCGTCTTTATTTGTCATCTCAATCAGGACGGCTCATCTTCATAACAGATGTGGACAACTGGTGAGACTGCAGGCAAATGCTTGAGTGCTCATTGCATCTGAATTAAGAGAGGGAAGATCTGCCTACAGAGAAGGAATAAATGATATATAGACTAATTGTTGCCCCACTGCTTTCTGTTTTTCTCAGTCACAGGTGGAAAACTTCAGCTGTAGCTTGTGTACGATCACTTGAGCTCCTTCAGCTTGAAATGACAGGGCAAGACCTTTACAAGGTGATTCATGGAAGATAATAGTTTTTCCAGAATTTCACAGAGAGATGGAACTGTGGCAGAAGTGGAAGCAGGGTTTCTGCACTTGTGTAGAAAAGGGATAGATCTGTAGGAGAACAAGGCATCATCTGTTCTATTGCTTTGAGAACAGCTTGTTTTTTCAGAGATCTGTCCCTTCACATGGGAGAGCTTTGTCAACAAAAAAGAAAAAAAGAAAAAAAGTTAAAACTTCCTGCATAACCTACAATTCCCACTGGTCCCAAATAAAATGAGGTGTAAGCACCTCTCTGACTTTAAATAGCTCATGGGTAATCAGTCCTCAGTCTGGTGTTAGCATCAGGAGCACTGATTGGATTCAGGGAATTAAACAAAAGAACCAAATCTGTGCCACTTTCATCTGCATTCAAGTGGCTGAGGAAAAAATCAATACTTGTTAGCTAAATAGGGACAATATTATCAGCACTGAAAGTTATTTTCCATTCTCTATACTCTATTTAGAGCTTGTGAATGATCTTGAGTCTGTTCAGCCGAGCCTTTGCAGAGGAGACAAAGGATGATTTGGGGGTTAAGACTGAAAATGGGTCTGAGGTTTTGTTTTAGTTCTCTGCTGTTCCACAAGCTCCTCATGTGACCTGGGGAATATTCTTGAGGTTTCTGTAAAGTTTAGGCAACATGTCTCCTTTTTACGTGCCGCACTTACTTAGATGGGGAGCGATCTTGGGCTAGTAGTCTCCGTTTATGACCAAGTTCAACTAAGTCTATCTCCTTTTGCTCCCAGTGGACTTGGATCTTTCTCAGTTCTGGTTTGATGATGGTATCTCATCCTTCAGTGACTGGAGCTGCTATAAGAGCTTGCTAGTGTCCACTCCCACTGGTTAAGCTGGGAAATCAGAGGGGCTGCTAAACCTTTTTGTGACTCTGGTCATGGCCAACAGGCCCCAACTTGTCCCTTTCTGTAACTTTTCAATATAAACTCAGAACAACTCTGCTGGCAGCCAGGAAAGGTCTCCCTACTGTTTCTCTATGCCAGCTATAATCTGTACCACCTTAACTGGCTGAGACACTTTCAAGGGTTTGGCTTTTTTTCACTAGTCCTGCCTATGCTGACAGTGACCTTATCTGCATTTAACTTTGCCTTCTGGATTCTTGAAGAGAAGCATGGATTTAAGCAGTCCAAAAGAAAGATTAAGCCATCGTTTTAGCTAATCTTCATGCAGAGGAGTCTGCCTGCTCTTCCTATCTTGGGTTTGAGAAATTCTATTATACTGCAGCATATCTCCGAGGAAGGATTTGAGTGATGATGTTAGCAGCCCACCTTACACTAATTTTTATTTCTTATTTGCACGTGGTAAGTCTGCTGTTGGCCAAGTAGCATTTTCTTCTTGAAAAAGGAGTCCTGTCATTTGTTGTGCTGCTCTATGAAAGCGTTTTGCAGTTTTCTCTCTGAGGACTTTAACTATCAATGTCTACAGCTTGGTGATTATTTCCACTTTGAACTCAACATACACCTGAGCCAGAGTTGTTGCTAGGAGGTTTACGGGAATGTTACAGTCATAGTATTCCCCACAGACTTCTTGCAGTGTACCTGATAGAGCTGTGAGGTCTCTGATCACCAGGCAGTTCTTTGGGACATGCCTTTGGGTCTTCAATTTGTCCCTTCTTACAAAGCTTCCTGCCAAAATAATTCTCTTCAAAGACACTGAGCCCCTTAGTCCAAAGCCACTTGAGTTCTCAGAGCTCTCAGAAGCCTTCCAACTGTGGCATTTCAGCCAGTCTGCTACCTGCAGAATAATCTCATCTATTTCCCAAAAGACAGTCACAGCTGATCTCCTCTGAGATCTCATTAGAAGATGCAAAGATCTTCCTCTGCGCGCTTAATGGCTTGGCCCTGTATCCTGACAGCAAGAGGGTCCCTGCTAGCTGTCATTCATCGTTCTGTCCTGCCCTTCCCTTCTGGCAGATCTGCAGAGAGCTCTTAGGCTTGCTGGGGACACCTGAACCAGGGTAGCCTTGGAGTACAAGGTGTTGTCAGGACAAACTCGTTTGTCCGTGCTTCTTCACAGTTTTCTGTCATGAGAGCTGAAGCTGTGTTTCAGCTGACTGTCCCCCAGGGCAGGATGTGGCTTTCATCAGGAGACAACATCCTTACGTCTTCCAGCCAAGTAGCTGGAGTGGTGTAAGATATCTTGAGCTGTCTTGCTGTAGACTGACAGAGATCTGCTTGAACTTTGTGCCAGCTAGCTCTGATGCAAGAACGTTTTGTGCTCAGCACGGAAGGTGATCTCTGGCTGTTGTGTGATGCTTTGTAACATGGAGCAGTGCTGGTGATTGAATGTTGCTTTGTCCCTGTGGACTGAGATTGGGAGGGGTGAGAACCAAGCAAAAGTCTCACAAAAAGCTCCTTGATTTTTATTGTAAAGATTCTGGATCACAAGATTGCTGGCACCTTCTGGAGTGCACCAGGACCCAGCAAACCCTTTCTCAGAACTTACTGCCCTCATGGAGGAAGGAGGCTTAAAAATTTGGCTTTCTTTACATCTTTGGAAGAATGGTGGCTTCAGGGCCATTGTGAAATCTGTACAGTGCAGTGTATGGTTGTAGCAAATCCTCTTCCTGAAGGATCTCTCTGTCATCTTCTTTGAGGGGAGCCTGCTCTGGCAGGGAGGCTGGACTAGATGATCTCCAGAGGTCCCTTCCAAACCCTGTGATTCTGTGTACAAAAACTGCCTGCAGTGTCATGCTGGAAGGGATATATTGCATCATACACAGGGCAGTGGCAGATCTATGTTTTGAGGTTTGGCAGGATTACTGTTTGCTCTACTGTGCTGGGTGGCTTTGAATAGCATAAAGGTCCAGTAACTGGTCCTGAAAAACTCTCTTGCCCTGTTGGCTCCAGGATTTTCTGCCTCTTGAGCTTCACAGGCAAAACTTCTGCGCAAATACACTATCTCTGCTGGAGCTCTTGCTCTTCAAGCTAATTCTCCTCAGAGTTCTTCCTCTTTTCCAGTTTCCCTCTTTTATTCTTTATTCTTCTTCTATGCCAATTGCCACTGTCTCTCCCTTGTCTTTAGTGATATTTTTGTGATATCTCTGCTTTTCCCTCCTGGTATCATCTGCTATCTCCTTCCATCCTCACCAAGTATTATGTGTCCTTTATGCTAGTTTTTGCAATTGTTTCCTGACTATGTCTACAGTCATCGAGGTGGGGTTTGTGAAGCTGTCTTTTCTTTAAAGTCAGTCCTGGACCTGCAGTCTGCCATGTTGTACATTTAAAACCTCTGGTTTTTAAAGTTGTTACAAGAAAGCATAGGAGCATCTGCTTTGCTTTTGCAGACAGAATGTGAGCAAACTGCTGGGTTGGCCAAAATGATGTAGTCGTTAAATCACTGTGATGTTTTTCATTGTCAGATTGAAGTTTTACCACTCGAGCCTAAAAATAAAGTGCTTTCGATTCTGCATGTGCAGGCAGACCATCACTTTCTGTTAAATGGATTGATTAAATGTTCTACTTAAGCGTACTCAGTGAAGCAAGTGCCACCAAAACTGGATCATCTTCTCTGCTGAAACATCCTTTTCATTCCTAAGACTTCTTTTAAGAAATCAGAGAGCCTATTTAAGCTCAGTCTTGAGCATTCAAAATTGGCTGAATTTTGCCAAACTTGATCCTTTTCATGAAAGAGTCACTTGCTATCCAGTATGCATAAATTTAGTAGTGGCTAAAACAAAGTGGCATCAGGTACACAGTGGAGCCTGTGCAGCAAGTTTACGTTCTGCCCTTGAAAGTTTGTGATTCCTCCTGATGCCAGTATAGTCCTATTTGTAAGTGAAGCAAGAAGTCGGCAGTTGTTTCCATGTTGGCTAGACAGCCTGGCAGTTGGAGACATCCCTTGTACTTGGGTGTCATGAGGGCTGACAACTTCTCCGGCAGTTTGAGCTGCTGCAAAGCTTCCATTTTAATTGTTTTTACAGAAAGCAGCTTGAGTACGGCATTCAGTTTTGGGCACTCCAGTATAGGAGAGACATTGAGGTGCTGGAGCGTGTCCAGAGAAGGGCAACAAAGCTGGTGAGGGGTTTGGAGAACATGTCGTATGAGGAGCGGCTGAAGGAATTGGGATTGTTTAGTCTGGAGAAGAGAAGGTTGAGGGGAGACCTTATTGCTCTCTACAACTACCTGAAAGGAGGTTGTAGTGAGATGGGAGCTGGTCTCTTCTCCCAAGTAACTAGCGATAGGACAAGAGGAAATGGGTTCAAGTTGTGCCAGGGGAGGTTTAGGCTGGACATTAGGAACAAATTTTTCACTGAAAGAGTTATCAACCATTGGAACAGGCTGCCCAGGGAGGTGGTTGAGTCACCATCCCTAGAGGTGTTTAAAAGTCACGTAGATGTGGTGCTTGGAGACATGGTTTAGTGGCAGACCTGGTAGAGCAGGGTCAATGGTTGGACTGGATGATCTTACAGGTCTTTTCCAACCTCAACGATTCTATGGTTCTATGAAATTGCACGCTTGAATTTAAATCTTTCTTCAGGCAAAGGTGGATGGAGGTGCAGGCAGTTGCTATCTACACCACTGCTGATGGGAATGAGTACCACTGTATTGAGTCAAGGTGGGTAATTACACCAGTGTCAATGGAGTAACTCCTTTAACCGGATGATGGAAAATGCTAAACCTACCTGGTCAAAAAAAAAATGTTTTGAAGTCATAGCTCAAGTCTTCACTTCTTGTAGTCTTATCTTGAAGCTTTGACTGGTATCTTAACACTATAATAGAACCAGTTTCTAGGAAGTGTGTTACTGCCTTCTTCGTTTTTTGCTGCTTCTGGTAAAACAGATGGATTTCAGTGTCTCCTTGGTGTACAGCATTTGATCTAGATTCCCACAGTGTCCACAGACACTTTCAAAGAAGACGTGTGATCTCACTCATTTGTCCACTCCCCAGAGAACACAGATGAGTGTGATCAGAACACCTTGGACAACTTGCGCAGCCTCTGTAAAGAGCCTCTTGACCCTTGACTCATCCTCAGAGCAGTGTTTCAGACATTTCAGAGGTGTACAACTTCTGATGAAGCAGCCAAGTCAACCGCACATACACAATTGTTTTACAGCTAAATGAGCTGAGATGATTTTTATAAGCTGCTATTTTTTCATCTATTGTTCAAGGGCAGATTTTCAAACAGACTTGATTGTCGTGTTGGCTTCTGAGCGAAAGGTGTGTGTTTCAAACTGAAGGGCTTTGGAGAAGTTCCTGCTCTAATATTTATGGCTGTCTCCAGACAACTTAGGCTGCATTGATGTTGCTGTGCTAGTTTTTCTTATTGACTGAATAGGTCTTGTGGTCTTCATCGATTTAAGTGGAACTTGAGGCATCTTTGGCTTTACTGGGGCTGTTTAGCGAAAGCATAGAAACACCCAGGTGCGTCTTCGCTGTGCCAGCTGAGGAGCTTCTGGTCTCATTGGACTTTCCTACAGTCCTTGTCACAGCTAGAATGGGGGAGCTGGTCAGGGAAGTCCTTTGCTTTGACAGGTAAGTTATAGCTCTGGGCATCATTAACTGCCACAGCTCGCAACTGTCTCGCAAAGCAGGATCTGAGTGCTGGGAGTTAGCTGAATCTCTTGCCTATTATTTAGTAATGCTCAGGGAGGTCAGTAGCTTGCCTTCTCATTTCACAGTTTGCTCATGCCACATGTAGAGAATTAGATTGCAGGTTGTGTTTTCAGGTGGCTTCATCCAAGTGTGCTATGGTGTTTCCCCCTTTCCAGATTGAATTACTCTTTCTTTTTGAAAATGGAGTTTTCCACACTATTATAAGCTGTTTGGATAAAAGCTAGAAGAGATGAAACACTGCACAGCATGCTGCTCGGGTAGGACCTGCAGGGAGTGGACATGTATATTGAGCTGATGGGTACTCTCTAAAGGGCCACGCTAGGTCACATAAATTAGAGCAGCCATTTAACTGCTATAAATTGCTGTGGTTTAGGTCAGGCTGAGATCAACTATGATTAGAGAACTGTAGAGCTGAGAACAACTTTCTAATTTATGGTAAGAAGATTCTTCTGGAAGCAAAATTTGACTCGATATTTTTAATGAGTTCTTGAGACAAAAATGTCTAGGTGAGGGCTTGTTTCCTAACAATTTGTATTAAATCTGTTGTTGACGTTCTGGAGCTTAAATATGTTTACAGCTTCTTTAACTGAAAGAAAGAATAGTCTCAGGATATTTTACAGATATGTCGAATATCAGCTATGATATCACAGCAATAAACAATTTAAACTGTGGGCTTCTGGAATCATTTATAGCCTGTGTATGCAGAGGCTTTGTACATCCCTGGGCGTTGTGCCTGACAACTGCAAGGATGTTAATTATTATGCCATAATTCATCAGTTGAAGTATCTTGCAGCACTGTTATTAAGCCAAATTCTGAGGCCTTTGCTAGGTCATTAAGCAAAAAGTAAGTAAAGACTAATTTACTCAGTTATTAATCAATGAAATAAATATATTCTGAAGTCCTGTTTTAAAAAGCAATGTACTGCTTGGGTGAAAAGTGAATAAATTAATTAAAAATGTGTAAAAAGAAGAATAAATAACTCTTCCTGTTGGTTTAAATAATTTTGGAAAATAATTATTATTTCTGCGGAGCCATATGAGCCCAGCCCAGTTCCTAATTTGAGGAGCTACTAGGATCACCAGAAACAATGAAGTATGTGCTGGAATTTTACCTAGTAAAGTGGGTCCTGTTCTTGATCTGTAATCTGCTCCCCTCCTCCTGTCTTGTGGCTCTGTTGTAATATGCAACTGGGGACCCTCCTTACTGTCCCAGTGTAGACAAGACATCAGTTTTTCAAATCTCCCCGTGTTTAGCTTGGGCTTACAAGCTTCTTGATCTTCTTGGCCTTGGTTTCAAGGCCCTCGGTTTCAAGTTTATGACCTACCTTGGGTAAGACCTCAAAAAATGAGCTGTGCAAGGGGTGGCCTTGGCCATCGGGAGATTATTTGGTCTCAGGTATATGAGTGACCTTGTTGTCAGCGGTCACTGAGTCACTTCTCAAATTCCAGGACTTGTGTTATCCTGAAGTCCCTCTGCTCTCTCTCGCGCAGGTTAGTTTCCTCTTTCTTGGCATGTGACTGACCAGGGATAGGCTGGTTTTCAGGCATGATTTTCCAGGCCTCTCCTGTGGCGGCAGCATGGTGTCACCCTTCAGCAGGAGCCAAGTCCTTCCCACTGGAAGCACTGGTCAGCTCCCAGTTTAGCTGCTCCAGACCTCATAGCCAACTCCTAAACCAAACCCAGCTCTGGCCCCTGGGCTCCCCTGTGTAGGCCCATTGGTGCTGCCAGCGATGTTTTCAGTTGCCAGGGCCATCTCCAGGTTTGAATGCCTTTTGGAAGTGCAAACGCAATGGCTTCCCACAGGGACAGGAGATCAAATTTGAGAGCCTATCAGCTGAGCAGCCTCTGAGGTTTCCAGGGTTTTTTTGACCTGCTTTTATATCAGTATCTGACAGGCTTAAATCCCACAGTACTGAAAAGTTACAGCAAATATTTTCTCTTCTTTCTGTTGTGGTAGCACCCGAGAGACTGTGTCTGAAATGTGATGCGTGTTGTGCTGAAGCGCACCGCTCCTGTGCTTGAATTTGAGACAGATCCTGCCCCAGGAGCATCCAGTTCAAGGGGCAGGGAAGTTGCAGAGAGGTGAATATATTAGGACAAAGTCATGATGGTGTCTGTAGTGGAGGCAGATGTTAAACAAAATCCTCATGAACTCCCTTCCACTGCGGACCATGGTACCTTTTGTAAATAGGCTGCCGTCTCACCGGGCTGGGCTGAGGGGGATACATTTTGTAGGCACGTTATGTCTACCATCACACCCCCCCCCCCCCCCAAATGAAGAGAAGTTGGAGAATGCTTTTGTTGCTTGCTTTTTTTTATGTTACGTAAGGATGTAAGCTGCTAGGATCATTAGAATGAACTTTTTGCCATATTTCAAAACCAATCACTTGTTTTGACATTTGCAATCTGGCTCTTTGCTAGTTTTTTTCCTGGTGGTTGTGTTGAAACGAGCAGCCTGCATTCTCTCGTTTTGTTTACGTGACTTGAAACGAGAAGTTCAGGCATCTATCAAATTCCCATTGAGAGACAAGCGCTGAAATGTGAGCTAGGTAAGATTTCATGCACTTTTCCTAATATTTATAGTTCAGTGATTTAAAGTATATAAAGTAATCAAGTTTGTTGGGTGAGAAACGCGTTCCAGCCTGTTCCTGTCACCATGGGACAGCTGAGCAGGGAAGCACTAGTGGGTAAGCAGAGAAATGCAGTAGAGATGGAGCAGGGGACCGATGACGGCTGGCTGGTACCGGAGGCAGTTTCTCTTCTACTGAAGTGTCTATTTCTGGCTCATGCATATTATGGCACAGATATTTCCCAGAAGATAATGTGGCTTTTATTTGAAGCTAGCTCTTTCTGCTGACTGCAGGTGGAAAGCCAGGGTATTTGGGTTACGGGCTTGTACGTGTGATCCACCTTCAGTGTAATAGGGAAAAGGGGCCCAGTTCTGCTCTGGGTTTTATGTAAGGCTGAATCCTGCAATTAGCGTGGCCAGCCTGTGGCTTTTGAGCCATGGGTGGCTCAAGTGCAATACAAATGGGATGGCTTTGTGCAGCTGGCAGTGGATCTATGCTGAAGGAGGTGCTATGGGATGAAAGGGGAGATAAGACACTGTTGACCAGGGCCACGAAAGCAAGACCAGCTTAACATCACCCCGTAGTATGGTGGGGAGCAATGAGCCTTTGGGGAGCTGCTGACCCCTCCTTATGAGCCCTGTTTGGAGGTCACCTTGTCTTTTGCTCTCTGAGGAACAAATAGTTGGTGGGTCTCGGCTAAATGAAAATTCTGGGTATGCTGCCCGCAACACTGGCCTCCCTGTGCTAATTCCTTGCTGTTTAATTACAGTGGAGTTGTTTTGTGTTGGCTTTACAAAGTTGTACATGGGATGGTTGAATGCTGTCATCTATAGGGAGGGACTGTACAGGGCTGGCTGGCCCTCCAAGCAGGTGCTTTTTGTAAAATCTAGAGTTATCCCAGGGCTCCTAATGATCCTTTTTAGGTCTGGGGCGCACAGCAAGGCTGGGACAGTGCCTGACTCCTTTGCTCGAGCTCCTTGTGCTAAAGGCAGGGAGATTTGTGCTGCAGACAGTTGCTGTGAGGCCGTCGGCTGTCTGAGGGTGTTTTGATGTGCTCTCAGGGTACCTCGTCTGCCACTCCGTGGATGTTTTGTGACAACGGAGATGCACCAAGCACCAGAGCCGGGGTCAGAGTCTGCGTGGGGGCTCTGCACTGCAGCTTAGGAGTTGTCGCTCTTTATCTCTTCAGAGTTGCTGTCGGAGCTTTATCTGTGGTACGGACAAGAAGGCATGCCAGATCAGACCTGCAATTTGTCTTCAGCTGGGTTCAGCTTCAGATTTGTCAGAGAAAAATATGTGGAAGCTTGTCACCAGATGCCAGATACATTAGTATGTTGTCCGTCATGAAAAAATAAGCTGCGGGAAACTGGGGGATACATGCGAAGGAGTATAGTACTATGGTGCAGAAAGGTCGTGTTTGGCCAATGCGAGCAGCACGTGGGAAGGAAAAAAATAACAGTACAGAACATGGTTAACTGAGGTCACAAATGATGTGCCTAGAGCTGAAATTGATCACTGTTACAGCTCTGCAAGTGGAGAGAGATATAGGGAAACTGTATGAATAAGAAAATCCAGTTGCAGCAGCTGCTGTTGTGCCGTTCCTGTCTTCTCTGGCTCAGATGGAAAGTAAGTGAGCGAAATCCAGGGACAGCCTTGATGGATCCCTGTGTGTGCCCGTTCCCCTCTGCTTCCTTTATACCCATCCAAGTGCTGCTGTCAGGCTCACTGCCCTGGAGTGATGCAGCTACTGTATCTTTGTTCTTTTTAGCTCCGTTCTTTCATCAGTACCTCAGATGTAACTTACGTGCCTGCCTTTCTAAGGGCTCTGCTGACCTATCCATGTCCTGTCTGCGATCTCCTGGCTGTCTTTGCAGTGCTTCTCTTCAGTGCCTGTTTAATGCAACTTCTCACAAAGTACCCTCACACTTTCACCTCTGCTGCTCTTTGCATGAGGGAGGCATCCTCTAAGCAGCCACATCCTTTCTGCTCATTTCTCAGATCTCTGCTTAAAAATCTCATCTCCTGTTGTGCCTCCGAACCCCCACAGCAAGTCCTGTAACCCATCACCTAATATCCAAAGGTGCACTCATGGGACTGTTTCTCAAGACTGACCAGATGCTCTGCTTCGTGTCTCTGTTCTTACTGCCAGTGGGAACAGAACTCAGTTTTCCTGAATATTTTCACTCTATATCAGCAGAAGTGACCTGAAACTCCTGCTTTTCATCAGGCACACTGTGGAAACCTTGCTATGAAATACTCTTTCTCCCTTGATGCAAACCACTTTGAATCAGAAGGAGAAAGTGTTTCCAGTTAGCTCTTTTTTTTTTTTTNGTTTTTTTTTTTTTTTTTTTTTTTTCAACCGTGGCTACCACAGTGGGGTGCTGGCTTGTCAGACAGATAAATGTAATATAGTCTGTCTAAACTGCCCTTGCTTTAGAGTCTGGACTTCATCCAGAGCGGGACAAAAGTCCTGTCCTGGGGTGCTGTTGAACTGTACTGTACATGAAAGGCGTTGAAGCAGAGACCTGGTGAGTTTGGTCAGTTTTAATGGTAGGTACAGACCCAAATGGGATTCATGGCCATAATGGGGAAAAAACCCCACCCACCCCCTCTGAAAAAACCCCAAACACTCCAATACCCCAACAGCTTCCTTAACAGACTAGAGGGTCTTGTTCTCCTTGAGATGGGAAGTTCTCAAAGTGAAGCTGCAGTCTTTGCCCACTGGATGCACAACGCCAGTGCATGTACAACATAGCGATACCCAAGTGGAGCTAACTCAGGTCTCAGCCTTGCTAAACACAGACTCGCACATCTCTGCAGCTGCATCGCCACTGTGTATGAGATCCTGAGCATACCGGCTCTTGTTTCCAGGTGTCGTGGTTTGGGCCGGATTGGCCAATGACAGATGCTCTCCCCCACCTCTCTCTTCAAGGAGAGGAGGGGAGGAGAGACAGAGACTGACTTACGAGTTTAGAAAAAAACTAAACTACTTTAATGAAAATATTAATACTAAAATAAAAAGAAAATAATGAAATATATACAAACCATAGCAAGCTTCTGCGATGACGATCATGTCACCGGCAGGCACTGGGGAAGTCCGAGACTGGACTCAGTGACAGATGGGAACTGGATTCCAGATCTGGATTCAGGATTGGGATCAAAGGCAGACAAACAGAGTCCTCCTTGGATACCAGCCATTAAAGAAAGAGGGTTGACCCTTTGATCCCTCAGCTTTATACTGAGCATGATGCAGATGGGATGGAATAGCCTGTTGGTCAGTTTTGGGTCACCTGTCCTGACCGCTCCTCTCCGCAGGTGTGACCCCTCTACGCTTTTCCGCTTCCCACCCTCCAACGGGGCAAATACCAAAGTTGGCTGCTCTTGGCTGTTATAGCAATCAGTATAAGCAAGAGCCTCTCTGCATCCCATCCCTTGGCATCAACAGTAAACATGGGTCTTATCACTCTGAGAGCGAACAGTTTCTGCACAACATGCTGGTAATTTCAGCAGTTAGAAGAGGCCTAGCTAAAAAGTAAAGTTACTGAACAGAAAATCAGTTCTGGTTTTACCTCAAACCAGGACACAGGATAATCACCCTAAAATCTTCTTCCTTCTTTTACCTGCTAGAGTAAACATGATGGTAGCTCATACATCAAGGGGAGGAGCAGCAGCTGATGCTGTGACGCATCAGCCTGCTTTTGATATGCTTGGCTGTGCTTCCACAGGTATAAAAGCAGGGGAAAAAATATCAAAAGGACTTGAAATATTCCATGTTTGTTGAGCTCAGATACCTCATCTGAGTGTCTGGAACTGATAAATGGGTGCTGAAGTCAAAGCAGTCAGTCTGTTAGTATTTTTCTCCTGCGAAGGGCTCCTGTAGGTGCCCTCGGATTGCTGGCAGAACGTGGTTTGAGGTGTCTAACTCGAGGCAACGCAGATTTTGACGACCTTGGCATCAAATTCTGCCAGGGAGGAGACTTTGACAAACAAAGCAGAAGGGGAGGGGGAAGGTAGAGCAGGAAGACTGGGAAATGAGCTCTGACTCTGGCTATCATGGGACTCCTCCAGCTCTGCTCCTGCCAGTCACCACTCCCTGACCTGCTGAGCTGATCCATCCGGCTCCATCCCTTTCCCAAACACTTCCAACCGGGTGATCCTCCTCTCTCTGCCCCTCCTGCCTCAAAGCAGTTGAAACCTTAATTCCTCATGCACTTCCCTGTCAGCTGTTGTTCATGTCAACTTGCAATATCTGCAAATAGCAGAAAACAAAGCCCTGCCTTCTGGTTAGCATCCCACAGTCCCTGCTCCCTGGCATGAAGAGTCAAAACAATATCTATATGATGTACCGGGAGGCTGCTCGGACTGTTGGATCAAGGCAGAAGGTAATAGCTGTTACTGAGTTAAGCACTGAAATGAATAAACAAGAGGGTTTGAATATACACCCCCCCAACTGTAGTGATTTTTCTCACTGAAGCACTGATCCATGAGGTTTTCAGTTGAGCACCAAGGATAAGTTGACTTAAAAATACGTCCAGTTCTGGCTGCAGGCAACTGGCAGGCTGGCGCCTGGAGTGGAACAAGGGAACAGCTCTCAGAGGTTTGTGCTGCTTACTCCTGCCCTGGCTGTGGTGCTCACCGCCATAGGTCTCTGGAGGGGATGGATGAATGGTGTCCTCAGGGCTCTGCAGTTGGCATGTGGGGCTGGGGCACAGATGGGTCCTGTTTCCCCATGGTCGCGGGAATGGAAGATGCTTTACAGAGAGCAGAGGACTGGATGGGGGTGATAGTTTTCAAACTGCCTGGTGATTTTGGGGTGTTACACTTTAAAGGCTATTCCTTTTTCAGAGGTAAGGTCCCATTATCTCCTGAAAATCAGGCCCATTTCAGCTTTCACAATGCATAGACACCAAATCAGCTGTGTTTTTTATCAAAGCCTGGCTTGGGAAATGTCCCTTGAGATATTTGTAAAAGATTCTTGCTTGCAAAGCTACCTACTGATGTGCTCCTAATTAGCGTAATCCCATTATTTCAACGATGCCTCCGGTATAAAGGGTTTTATTTTATTTTTCCTAATACAAGGTGTTTGTATTTGGATTTTCTTTGGAATTCGATGTTGTGATTCGAGTTTCTGGAGTCTTCTAGGGAGCACTTGCTCCCTCTTACTTTAACAAAGGGCGTATGAATAAGGGAGAGGCAGTTTGTCTCTCTTCCCTGCCATGAAGCGCACTGGAGAGCAGTACTGAGGGGCAGGCTGGTTTTACTACAAGCCTTTACAGGGTTCACTTGGCTGTCACCGCAGTTGTCTTGGTCTTCTGGCAAGTTTCATGCTAACCTTTAAAATGTGAATATCTTTTTGGGACTAACTGACTAGTATAGGGGGTTTTTTGTGCGATTTGTTGGGTTTTTTTGGTTTTGTTGGTTTTAAATTTGAGCTATTAGAGCAGGAGGAGAAAGGGCACAGGCTTGCAATGAAGTTACTGGGCAGCAGCTGAGGTCTCAGTGCAGTTCTGGGTTTGATCTGTCTTCATCCTTGAAAAGGGTGTGTGGACTCCAATGTGCAACCGTACTTGGTACCTCAGCTGGTGAGAATAAAGTGCATGGATTTCTTTGAGGGTACATGAAGCTTCATTTCCCAACTATGTCGTGTCCCACCTCTGTGAAATGAAAAGAGTTATACTTCCTTTCTCTTCCATCTTAAGTATTTCTCTTTTATCTCTTTGCATGCAGCCTCTTCAGGCCAGGAACCAGCTCTTCTTGGTATCCTTGCAGTGCCAACTGCAGTCAGGATCGGCTCTTGTTATACAAGCAGTAGTGAAGTGGAGCTTCATGGCTCTTTTCTGTGGACAAAGATTTGGTCTTGACATACATTGCCCTAAAGCATGGCGGCCGATGTGATTTCTAGGAAAAACTGAAAAGAGACAGTGGTTTAGGGTCTTAATGGTACTGCTCGTACCGCAGGCGTGCAAGCCAAGGGTCACTCCGCTCAGTCGGGTTCGCGGTGCTGGGCTGTGCTGCCTGCATCACCCTCTGACGTCTCTTCAAAACAAGCACCTCAGGCGCAAAACCCTTGTGGTATCCTCTCTTACGTTGTGGGTTTGAGAGCCCCAGGATAGCTTGGCTGTCATTCTGACTGATGTATAAATTATAGTGAGGCTTTTCTGTCTTCCCTCCCACTCCCAAAGTTTCCTGGAAAACAGAATCTCAAGACGAGTTATGTTTTGTCTGGGAGCATATTGCCTGCTGCGGTACGTTGGCTGGCAGAAAAAAGGATATTTGGGGTCAGGTTCTAAACCCAGCAAGGTGAATACTAGAACAGCCATCGATTTCTGTGGGGCAGTGTTTTGTGAATTATTTTTTTTCGCAGAGAAACAAACCCTAAATGACTAAAAAATATCCTGGAGTCTCGTTCTCCATTCTCTGGTAGCTGCTGTTTGTGATACCTTGTTCAAAAAGCATGTGAAGCATCACGCGTGCCTAATCTGGAGCCATTGCATACACTCCTGATGCAAGCTTTGCGTAGAGATGCATGAAACAAATGAATCCAGAAGCTGAAAGGCTTTTGAGCCAGGTCCCTGGGGCAGAGAAGGTCAGGACTGCCAGAGGAGATGGCTTTTAGAGGGCTTGCAAGCACCAGTGCTTCTTACTCCAGAAAACTGGAAGGAGAGCAGTACAAACTTTGGTTTCCCAAATGCTGGCAAAATTGGTGAGAAACTGTTCATGCTGACTTTTGGTAAGATCATTTAGAGCAGTGGTAAATAGTGGGCCAGTACAAATATTAGTTGATTGATGAGTGTGGTTAACATCATTCAGTAGCTGTATTTTGAAAGGTCTATGATGCTTTATAACTTTATTGGTACCTTGATCTCCATAAACCTATTGACGTTCAGTTCCTACCCAAGAGACTGAGCTGTGATGATGCTGGACTGTTTTTCTGACTTTCTCTGCCGGTGGATCTCAGAGCAGTTCTCAGGATTTAGTTGTCTGGTTTAGTTTTTTTTTTTTTTCCCTACACTCGTACAAAGCAGATGAACAGCATATGCTCATCTGCCAGCTCAATCATCCCAATTCACACACGGACTCAAGGTCTCATGTAGGCTGCTTACAACAGATACCTAATTTAGGTAATGTGACTTTCGGAGTGTCTGTGCTTAAGACAACAACGAGTAGTTTGAACCATTTACTACCCGGGGATCTGGTTTCCTACATGGAGAGAGCAGCGGTCAGTGCCTTGAACAGCTGAGCTCAGCTCAGTCCTTGCTGCGCAGTGAGCTCTCTGATGCTGACTGCCATCGGATGGAGTCTTTCCATAATCAGGTACCTGTGTCAGTGCAGCAGCACCGCGAGGTCCCTTTGAACCTGAATGATGAAAGGCAGAGTGAAGCACCACCCTCCGGTAATAAGCAGAGAACAGCACTTTGATGTCTTCCTTGAAGAAGTCAAACGGGAAGTTGCGTTGCCTCGTGGGATTTATTTGCTAAACACACATATATTATCATGGGGTTGGGGAGGGGGCATGTTGGAGACGATTAGGACAGTCTAACAGCTTTGTGAGAATTGTGCTGGCAAGGAAATACGGTGTCTCTGGGAGCTGGCTGGTCATGAAAAGGGGAGTCTTTGTGCTTTTAATCAGATGCACAAAAACGAGCGAACACAGGATTCTCTTCCAGACCTGATCCCAAAGAGGTTGTCTGGAGGAACCTGTCTCCATCCATGGCCAATGAAGAGAGGGTGCCTCAGTGGGGTGGTGGGAGCTGCCCTGTGCCAGGAGCGAGACAGCTTTACTGTGCTTTCCACAGGTGGCCTCGGTGGGACTGTCCGGAGATGTTTGGATGGGCATAGCCAGATGGCAAAGAGAATTACTGGGAAACCTCTCAACACTTCTTCCTTCAAATACTAATTATTCTCCCTATTTCTAATCGGAGCAGACTAAACACCACCTGTAGGGCTGTCTTATGTGCAGGAAAATCCATCTTCGAGTTGTGTAAATCTTGCTCAGTATGCGTCCCTCCCTCATCGATTAATTTACGGGGAAATGCCTTTTAGAATGAGCTCAGCTACATTTGTCAAACTTCAACAGCATATTTGCTTATGTAAGGGCAGCAGTTTCCCTCCTGGATTTTGCCCGCAAAACCTGCGGTGTGACCATCGCACGCATCTGTTTCACCGCTGCTGGCAGTGCAGCTGAAAATCTCTCCCTTGCTGCTGTCAGGGGAGCAGCTAGAGCCTGCCTGTGGCCACGCGTGAGAGAATCGGCTCTAATCGATGCACACTCAGTAGCTCAGAGCACAGAAAGATGTTGGGGCAGACAGTAAAGCTTGAAAAACTTGCGGACTCTCCCAGACTGAGGTGGTCAACTTGCATTAGTTGTGGTGGCCACTGGGAACAGGACAAGGAGTAGAAGGCTTAAACTGCAGTCAGGCAGAGTTACGTTATCTCTTCAGGGCAGTGAATCTCTCGAGCAGATTGTGGAGTTGTTGCTGGAGGGTTTAAATAGCAGGTCAGGCACACATCATCCTCCTGCAAGGCTGAGTGGATCCGTCACTGTGCTAGAGAAATGGATGGAGTGACCTCCGGAGGTGTCTTGTTAGCCCTCTTTCATGTGATTCAAAGCTGTAGCTTTGTTGGATAACTTTTTTTTTTTTTTTTTTTTTGTCCAATTGCATGAAATTACATTGCAGGAGTTGCCCTCAAGACTCCTTACAGTCTTGGTCTGCTTCTGGGCTGTAGCAGGGATGAATTATAGGAGAGAAGAATTGCAAATGTGATTCAGCTGCTGAGCCATTTAGCTCTGTACTCTCTCAGCGTTGGTGGCCATCACCACATATGTCTTGGGGAGCTGGCAGAAGGCAGAGGCAAAGTAAAATGTGTTTCACATCACTTTTATGGTGATTTGTGAGAGCTGAGATTGGGTCTTGAAGCATGAAGTGTGATGTCTGTCAAACTGGTATTATCACTATTGAAAAATTTCGTATTAGGGAGATCATGCTCATTTACTATGGAGTTTTGGGCAAACATCCAAATTCAGTGGTCCAAACGTAACTGCCATATAAATTTGCTCAAACCACCCCACTAAATATTTCCCAAGGGTTGACTCTCAGCCTTCAGCAAAGCTGGTCTAAATGAGTTGTAGTGTTGGTGTTCTACCCTTTAGGTGCAAATCCAGTCTCTCTTGCATGTTCTGGATGACACGGTCTGCGTCTGTATGCAGCCTCAGAGCCAGGCAATTTCCACGCAGTATTTTTAGTGGGTAAGTGACTAGTGAAAAATCCTAAACCTGGAAATAACTGAACTTAAATTTTCAATGTTGGCTAAATACTGAATGGAATTTTAACGTGGTGTATGAATAATTAACAGTAGCTATCAGTTTACCGCAGTTCTCTTGCTAAGACTAAGCACTATGCAAAGAAAGTAAAATAATAATCACCTTTTAAAATTTCCTAAAAGGAAAAGGAAAGGTAAATAATTACCTAACCTCCTGAGATCCTGGTAAAGTCAGAATCTTCCATTGAAATGACTGAGAAAAAACCCAGCCTCCCTCTAAGTCAATTAAAGATTTTAATTGCAGCAAAACTGGGGAATTTAGTTAAGGTTCCCAGAGCAAATTGTAGCTATGTCTCCCTGGTTACACTCGTCTCCTTGCATGATTATACGTTTTAAAGGCAGTGACCCGAAATGCTGCATGTGTACCCAGAAAGCTCCAAGGAAAGTGCAGTTTAAAGGTAAAATTTTGTATAAAAGCTAGAAGTGATATCTAGCTTTCCTGGAGGAGTAACTGTGTTTTCCCATTCTGTAGTATTTTTCTAAGTGTGCATCACTTTGCTTCTGTTGTGCTGCTGCATAGGGATGAAATACATACACACTTGAAGGGAGAGAGCTGGAGTTGGTGCTGCAGCTTCACATCTTCATCTCTTGATGTTCTACAATTCAAGATCTTGATTTTGCTTTTGCTGAAAATCCTATGTGTCTTCTGTGATAGATTTCCTTTTAAAGCAAAACAGAGCCCAGTTTTGGATTAAATATGTCATCAGAAGATTGTACTGCTATATATGTTGATTATCATCAAGAAAATACAGAACAGATTACATTTAGACTCTCTAAAGAAGTTCACCTCCAGGCTGAATGCCAGTGTGAGAAATAGTGGCTTGAAAGGGAGCAGTTTTGGAAGGTGATAAACCCCTGGAAATAGGATGAAATTTCCAAATGCTCCAGAGTTGTAACAAACAGTTTATGGTAATAAAGAGTTGGCAAGAATAATCCCTGTTTGAGGAGAGCTTCTAGAGGATGGAACAAAATAGAGTCACTTAANTGGAGAAAAGGAGGTTCAGGGGAGACCTTATTGCTCTCTACAATTACCTGAGAGGAGGTTTTAGCGAGGTGGGGGCTGGTCTCTTCTCCCAAGTGACAGGTGACAGGACAAGAGGAAACGGCTTCAAGTTGCGCCAGGGGAAGTTTAGATTGGATATTAGGAAAAATTTCTTCACAGAAAGGAATATTAGGCATTGGAACAGGCTGCCCAGGGAAGTGATGGAATCACCATCCCTGGAGGTATTTAAAAGACAGGTGGATGTGGTACTGAGGGACGTGGTTTAGTGGTGGACTTGTCGGTGTTGGGTTGATGGTTGGACTTGATGATCTTAAAGGTCTCTTCCAACCTAGACAATTCTATGATTCTATGAATATCAGTTGAAAGTCTAGCCTCACTAGTGAAATAATTTTTTTTTCAGCTAGAGACTGACTCATCTCTGTGCAGGGGGAAGAGTGAAGGTGAGACTTGTCTGTGCGAAGGCAGGAGACGCGCCCAAGGGTTATGTTTCCCATGGACTCAAATCTCCTTTCAGGAGTTCCCCATCTCAGCAGTGGTGCTTAGATGGGATAGGTCCCTGTGCCCTGTGTGTATGTCCACTGACTCCCCTATAGCTGCTAGGGTGCTGAGCCCTGGGTAGGGTCTGCCTTGGAGGATGTCTGAGCAGGGTTTGGTTTGGTAGCTTCTCTCCCCAGTTGGCCTGAGGTGTCTGGGGCCAACTGGTAGGTTGCCATTCAGGACTTGTGCCTGAATGAGGGGCTAGTCGGGGCCAGCCAGCACCTGGGTTATTCTGGGAGGCCAGAGGGGTTGGGAGATGTCTTGTGGGTTGGAGGCGGGCAGAGGAATAGATGGTAGGAGACAAGCAATAAAGCAGACACAGAAAGGAGACCACAGCCAGGCTGAAGGCAATGAGGGGATAAGCTTGAAGGGAGATCAGTAAATGAATTTGCCTACACCCATGCTCCTATGGCAGGCCCTGCCCTGTCATCCCAGATGTACTCTCTGTTAGCAGCGTTGTGGGGACCCACCAGAGTCTCTCCCCCAGAGGGCGGATCCACGTGGAGGTGTGGTGTCCCTGCTGCAGACCTGGCTTCCCAGTTTGATCTGGTGATACTGCAACGAGGCTATAAATACTTCCACTCATTGCTGCCTCTATGACATGCCGCGGAGCACCTCCTGCGGTGAGGACAACCATTTGCAGAGGGTTGATGGGAGCGGCAATGTAGCTGTTCCTGTCCTGCACCCTTCATGTCTTCCTTCACTGGCTTTGAGGGCACAGTGTCCTAGCAGTGACCGGCTCCTGATGCAGCAGAGATCAAAGGCAGAAACCCACTGTTGGCTTGCCAGCTACCGATTGTTTCAAATGTATTTGGCATGGTGATCTCTTCTTGTTCTGTGATGGAGTCACCTTGAAAAGTAGTTCCTCCTGCAGGGTTCATTACCTGCGTGGCCACGTGATTCAATTAGGTTCATTTGATGGTGACTAATATCTGGTAACATCCATCAGAGTCAAGCTGCTTAGCGGAGAACAGCACAGTGTATAAATCTCTCTTCCTTCTGTCGTTGCCTTTCAACAACAAGCTAATTCCATTTAATACAAAATGGTAACACTTAATTGGTGATATAAACTGAGAGGAAATCGGCAAAAGTGGATACAAATGCATCTTGGCTCTGATTCAGCTGGTCCTTCACTTCCTCTGGATCTGAAGAGGAATATTAGAAAGAGACAGTGTGCGAAAAGCCTCATCGGGAGAGTGCCAGTGAAAATACACTGCCGTAATGTAGCTGTGGTCAGGCAATCTGACAGCTCTCCGCTGCAAAACACAGGATGCTTAGCATGTTTCCCTTCAAATAAGGGTGTTGTGGGGCATCTTTCTGTATTGGATTTCTTTCTCTCTGAATTTGTTCCTAACTCTTAAATTATTATTTTTTTAAATTGTTCTTTTCTTTGGAATAATGAATCATTTAGGCTCATAAAATGTAAGAAACATTATTCTCCCTGATTGGCTTCAAATGCACTTTGAAACCTCAAACCCAGGCACTTCATCAGGTGCAGAATTACAGCAGTATGTCACTGCAGACTTTTCTTGTCTTCCTGCAAATATATCCCGATACAGTGTCTGCCCCAGAGCATGCTGCGGGAAGCCGACTTCATCCGCTCGCCTGGCTCCGTTTGTCTCTGCCTTGAGATACTGATCTATGACCTTGCAGCCTGGAAAGCGTCGTGTGCAAGCAGGAGGCATGAAAAATAAAGAGACTGCAGCCTGAGCCGGAGGCGCTGCAGGTTTCCAGTGAATTTATGGTGCAAGTGGGGTGAGTTTGTGCTTGGAGGTGAGGTGTCCAGATGCAAAAAGGATGGCCAAAAAGTTCATAGGTGCAAGTACCAGCAATGCTTTAGTGACACAAGAGGGAGCTATGGACTCTCCTGAGATACAGCAGGGTTCACCCAGGCACAAAGGCACATGTTAATGGGCAGGAGAAATCTCAGAGCACAGCAGCCTCTAGAAGACAGACCCGGCATCTGTTGTGCTTGTACTTTTGGGGTTACTTAACTACCAGTTAACCCTAAATGACCTGGAGGGAGACTTGGAAGGGAAGACTTCATCCTTGGGGAAAACAGAGATAAAAATAGAAGAGATGGTTGTTTCTGAATCTTGTGCCATTGAGGACATGTGGGTGAGATGCAGGGAATTACAGTTGCCATCCAAACATCAAGCTCCATTGCTCATTGATACCTGTTTGTTTTAAATTACATGTGGTTGTAATTCCATGTGATAAATGGTCAATGCTTTTTACATTTCTTGTGTGAAGTATTTTACCTACCTTTGCCTTAAAAAGGAAAGGAAGGCCCTGGGTGCAAATGCTAGTCTTGGACACATGAGTCCAAAGTCTGTCTCCCTGTTCATCCGTGTAATCTGCGCTATGAGCTGTGTGAGGCATGTTGCTCAGGTCTTGACCTAAAAATGAGACTTTGGGGGAAATTAGGATGTGAGACCTGGGCAGGGATTCCTCCAAAACCTTGCCTAGTTCTGTAAGCACCAGTTTCACCAGCAGAGCTTCCTAGAGGCTTCACATCAGCTGCTGGGCGAGTCTAGGGCTATCACCACTGCTTGGTACTCTGCGGTCTCTTGTGTAGGGCCAACCAGCGTCTTCAGAGCAGGCAGGGACATGCCTGCTCTCCTCACAGCAGCGTGCTTTACACACAGCACACCACTTTCCTTCAAAATCATGCTGGGGCAGAGAAGCAGCATACATACATGCATTGTAGTGTAGCAGTTAAAGCACTTCCCAAGATATAAGAGTCATTGTCTCAATGTCTTCCTCCAAGCTGACTGCTCAAAATGCAAGACTTTGGGCATTATGAAGATATGTACTTATCTGTATTTAATTCTCCTTCCTTTTTAAGTCCTAATTTTTGGGGGAAAAAAAAAAAAAAGTAGTAAGTTCTGCTAGACTTTGTAGACTTTTTGGCATCTGATTGTGGATGGGCAAGGGAGGACTGCAGACCTCCAGTTTCCACCTCACCTTCCAGATAATGGTGTTGCTCAAGTTATCACGTGATCTGTGGCTCTGAGCACCACCAGCATCCCCTGACCATTGGTCCGTTCCCTGCCCTGTGTGTCGGGCTATGCCTCTTCTCAAATGTCCAGTGTATTTCTGCTTGAAGAAAATCGTTGCTTTCCCTCCCCCTCCCTCCTTTAAAGCTTTTTAAACACCTCTTGCATTTTTGTCCTCATTCTTGCCTTTCACCCCAGTTCCTGGATAGATACTACGTGCTATACTTGATACAGTCTGAGCTATAAATAAGGAGCAGTTTGTTGGAAAGTAAAATTAGCAGGCCAGATTTTCAAACACACTTCTAAGTCTGTGCCTAGCCACCTCAGAGTGTACATGTCCTCGTTTTCTGAGGTGCTGAATCTTGTTGTTATCCTTGATTTCAATGGGAATTTGTGATGCTCAGGACTCCTGGAAATCAGGTCACTTTTATATTTGGGTCCTGAGCATGGATAGAAGACCCTGATTTCCACCACTATGTTACTGGTGGAGAGACTAAGTCATGGAAAGGTTGAAAGCTTGTCCCAGATCAGTCCCTTACCTAGCAGCAGAGTAAAGTGGGGATTTTGGGGAGAGAGGCATCTTCTGTATATAAGGGACAAGAGGAGATTCTCAATGAGTGACCATAGACTCGCTTCCATGCCCATGGTGAAACATTGCAAGACCTTGAATTCACATTCATCATTTCACTTTGGCTTTTGTGAAATGTGGTTGTAGGCATTTGTCAAAAGCTGGAACAGTTACCCTCATCTGAATGTTGCCGAAAGGGGTTTGTCTGCAGATCCGCTGCAGGATTGCTGCTGGTGAATTATGGCTGGAGGTTAATCGCAGAACTTTGTCTCTTTGTAATTATCCTAATGTGGTGCCAGCTCTGTTCTCTTAGAGCCACTGGAAGTGTTGCTGTCCATGAGAGTACAGCAGGGATTCAGTTAGGAGAGTGAGTGAGAAATTTTTATTAAGAAAAGAAAATCTGGAATTTTAGGCATATGGAAAAATACAGCTGTGGGTATATCATGGCAGCTCTTCGGTTAGTCCTCAGATCGAATTAGACTACCCAGCTGAGTGTATAGCACTGAGTTACCACACTAATAAGCACAACTCGAAATGCCCACAGATAGATTTCCTGGTCTTTGATTTTTGACACTCAAAGAACTGATGAAAATCGGAACAGGGACAGCAGGTTGTGCTCATGAAAATGCACTCTGCTGGGGTGCTGCTTGCTGAATAATGCAGTTGGTATTTTAATTTCAGAGAGTGTAACACTGACATTACCCCAGTGATTTAGCTATTTGAGATCACAGTTTCCAGTCAGTGTTCCACTAATGTAAAGGAAAATACTTCTGAGGTGCAGATTATCATATGGATTGCTTCCTGTATCAGGGAGCTGGTACCCTGCTGTAAAACAACCAAAATACAGCTGTTACTGCTGGGGAAAATAGCAGCTACGTATCTTTCTTTCCCGGGGTGGAGGCATACTGAAGCCATCTCAACCACTGCTGTTGCCCTGGTTGGGGGCACAGGGAGCCAGCACGTGCCTGTGCCCCGCTCTGGCTTCTGGGGCTGCCCCTATGGCCAGTGCAGCTGCCACGTGTTAGAGCTAAGACAGATTGACTTGATGCTGGGCACCCCGTATCAGGTGCTTTTCAGCCTTTTTTTTGAGCCGTGCTGTGCACTCAGCACATGCCGCTGAGAACCAAAGGATATACTGGTTAGCAGCTCTGCAGCCTGCCCTAGCCTTCATGCTTACAAGGCCTGCTGACCCAGGCAGCCGTTGGGAAATGGGCAGAGAAACAATTAATCTTTCCTACTTTATGAAGATCTAGATGTTTATAGAAGGTAGGAAGACCATAAAGGAAGTGGACCCCATGGCTACTTTACCCATGCCACAGAAGCTCGTGCAAGAGAGCATCGTCAAGGGAGATGATGCATTTGTTCTGCTGGAATCTTCTTATGGGGTCTTCTTGCTCCAGGACAAATTGGGAAAACAGGGGCTCCGCAAGTGGGAGAAATGGCCAGATCTCACTGGAGTGCAGACATCGCATTTGTCTTTTAATTTGATTTGTGCTTTAGGAAAAAAACCCAAGTGTTGATTGCCTGCAAGCGGAGTGAGAGGGAGCTGCAGCTGGAGCAACAAAGGGGAGGAATGACAGAAGAAGGGCTAGTTTGATAGATGCTTGTTGACACTGCAAAGGGAGATAGTTGCTTCACCTGCCACCAGGAAAATAGTTTTGGGCTTTTGACTGTGTTTTTGGCAGCTGCGCTTAGCGCAGCTTTTGTAATTAAATTGAGCCGCTGGTTAGGAAGGCACAGAGAGAAGAAGATAAAAGCTGCAGAGGATCTGGCTGCTGGATTTCTCATTTCTACAGCCATGTAACTCAGGGCTCTGCTCTGCAAAGCCAAAACAGAGCTAGAGTATCAGGCAGAAAGATGTTTGTATGCAGAGCATCCAAAAGAGGTTTTCTTTGTTAGCTCAAGAGCCTCCAACTTTTCCCTCCAAAGCCTCCTGTGTGCTCATATGCCAAGATGAGTACTTGGCATCCTGCTCCACCGCTTGGAGCTTTGCTGGAGGAAGAGCAGCTGCTTCAGTCTATGTTTTCCATGCCCTCTCCCTACGCAGCTTTTCCCTCTTTGGGAAGTGTGTTTAAATAGCTGCTTAAAACAAGCAGGGATTACAGGAGGAGGAGCTTAAAGCTGAATTTGACTTTTGTGACTTCTGAAAGCTTTATCTTGGAGAGCTGGTCTCCTGTCAGTGCAGTCTGAAGCCACAGCACTAGTGGCTTTAAGCTCGCTCACAGTCAGCTTCCTTGCCTCCTCATTGCCTCCTTGCTTTTCCTGGGCTGCTGCCCTCCATCCTGCCCTTTGCCTTGATCTCCGTAGCTGTCTTTCAATCCTCCCCATGCCCAGCGCCTTCCCAGAGCTGCCTCCATGCCACAGCACTTCCTCCATTGCCAGCCCCCTACTGCTACATCCTTCTGGGGTCCTTCGTGGTAATATCTGGTCTGGTGGGGACTGGGAGCTCCTGAGCCCAGAGCTCAGTAGCTTGTTCTCCTCTGAAAGGAATGAGGACTAAGTTTCAAGATCAGTTTACAAACTTAGGCCATGATGCCAAAGCGCTGGTCTAGCGTTGTCCCTGGCCTGTGCATGCTTAGCCATTTGTTCTTCTCTTGTTTTTCAGCTCCTCACTTACCCCAACAAAACCATCATGAGATCATTTGGGGACCAGGTTAAAACTAACTTTCCTTTTGCCCGTGTCTGAGCCCAGCTCAGCACCGCTCCATAGCTCTGGAGATAGTTGAGCCAGGCAGGGAAATCTCAGCTGCCCAGGCTTATGCCAGCAACACTTGGGTGTCACCTACAGCGTGAGCCAAGCCCCAGGACTGACTGGCACTGCTGCCTCGATGGGCTGGGCTGGAACCCTGTGCCTCTTCCTTCCTGTAGGATGTGCAGAGTGGTTGTGTGAGCCAGTACCTCCCTCTGTGCCGGTGCTCGTGGGAGAGATCCTGCGTCGCCCCAGCAATGGCAGGGGATAGCTGGCCTTGGCTGCTGGCTGCTGGCCTTGCATGCCAGCCAGTCTCACGGTGCTGCAACGACAGGGCACAGAGCCTGCATGTATATGTACGTGCATGTGTGTATATATATATGGCTATACACGTCCTCTATATATAGACACACAATGGCACAGGCACGCTCACAGACCAAAGAAAATGAGGCCAAAACTTCATTAGCTAAAGCACTACTCCACATCACTTTAAAGACCATCTTGCTAATATGCATAATATCCCTGTCTCAGGTGGGCTGTCCTATGCCTCTCTTCTTTTACACTTTTTTTATTGCTTTTGGCATTCAGGAGATTTGTATTAAACACCCAGAATCCCACAATGAAAAGAGCAGGGGACAGGGGAATATATCGAGAAGAAAAAGGAGAGATAAAAGAACAAGTGGAATGAAAACCTCTGCAACCTCCTTTTGAAGTAATTAGTTAGGTTAATGCTGAGTTTTCCTTCCGTTACAAACCCCAGGAGATAACAGCTGGAGAAGCTCCCCTGAAGTAGGGTTCCTCAGAGCAAGGAAAGCCATCCTGGGTGGCATATGGCAGAGTAAAATGGGTTCAAAATACTGGTTGTGGGACAATCCCTGAGGGTAGAGCTGCTGTTCAACTGAGAGCACGACACGAGAGAGGTCAGGCTAGCTCCACTTGTAACGGAGCTCGAGCAATACAGGGGGACGTGCGGTTCCCCAGGGTAAGTTCACTAGACACTTTGCACCGTTAGAGCAGTTTGTGTACCCAGTAAATGTAGATCTGAACTGCTGCAGCAGTGCAAACCTGCAAGGCGGAGAGGCCTGGGTGAGCATGACACGTGGAAATCTGTTTTCCTTTCTTTTTTTTTTTTTTTTTTTTACGTTCTCCAGACTCTTGAAGTTTTGGTGAAGAAAGGAAAGAAAGGTTCTTAGTCTGACTGAACTCTCCCAGGAAACTGCTTTTGTACTAAGCTCTTGCAGAGTGAGGCCTACAGGCGTTTTATGTGCATGAAAAACTAATGCAAAATTTTTTTTGCTGCCAAGAGGCATCTGTAAGAAGCAGAAGAGTCTGTGTGCTGTGCCAGGGCCTCTGCACCATTACACTGCGTTCCTGTTACCCTTGGAGCGCTGCTCCCAGAGGACCCCTTCTGGCAGATCCCAACATCCAGCTGCAAAAAAGCCCCGGTGGAGAAGCCAGGAGTTGGTACTGGTGCATCTCAGAGGTGACTCCTTCCCCCATACCCAGCACACCCGAGGGAAGGACGCCACACCTAGCAGTGGGGTATTTTCTTCTTTCCTTGCCCTTATCTGGAACTGTTCATCGCTAGCCTGAGGCTTGGGGAACTTGCCACAAAGCACCCTACGGTGTACCTCAGTGTTGTGGCCTTTTTAATATCTTGCTGAAGGAGGGTTGTTTCTTTTCAAGGTCACATTTCCTCACTGATGCACTGCTGCCTGGTTTTGGACTCTTGCACTTTTAAACCCCCAAAGTTACTGGTTTAGTCACAGGTGTGCTGGGTCAGTCTTGTTTTATAGTACCAGTTCACATAGGTCCAAGACGCTGTCTGTGCTGAAGTCCGAGCCTAGGAGAGCTGGTGGGACGTGCCCAGGAGGTGAGCCCACAGCGCCCGTGAGTGCTGGCATATACACCCACTTTCTGAGAGGCTGCACACGCCAGCTGTGTGTAAAGGCCAGCTGGTGGCCGGTGCTTGATGTACATGGTCCACATGGCACCAGGAACCTTATAGTGTAAGTTTAAGAGCCAGGATTAATCAAGATTCCTCCGTTTCCTGGGCAGCACTTACTGGGAGGAGACCTTTTATGTGCTGCTGCAGTGGGCAGGATGCAGTGACTATCCAGCAATGCTGGAAATCAGATGTTGTGCTCTGATTTGTTGCAAAAAAAGTCTAAAAAAACCCCATCTTTTCATTGACGTGGATTCCAGGTGCTGAAAGATTTTGGAAAAGTGGGGCAGCTCCTCCTCAGGTATTTAACATGTATGTTGAGGTGTTAGAAATAACCCTCTGAATGGGTTACTGTGTGCCACAGGCTGTGGAAAGCTGTGCTCCTCTTTGCTGAGTCTCTCAAGGACGGTGCACTTGACCTGCTCTGACCAGACCTGCCCATTCCTACCCACTAATGAGCCATGCTGACACACAGTTACTGTAAGCAGAGGGTTATCTTTGGCTTGAAGATGCCACTAGCCAGCGAGAGATATAAGGGAACACTTAGGTTCCCTTATTATTTGTTATTTTATTATTTTATTAATTGTTTTGGGGACTGAGTGCTGATAGCACAGCGCGTTCCCTAATGAGGAGATGGGCTCTCCAATAACTCAATAGAATCTGCTGCGGGCTCTGATTTACCTCTGACAAGTTAAACCAGTGCCACATCAATACTGTACTCTGTTGCAGTAAATAGGTTTGATTTTAAGTATGGAGTAAGAATTTATTTCAGATTAAGGGCTGATTTTTAAAGGATAGGGTGCACTGGTCTTTGAAGTAAAGAGCAGATCAAGTCTGTGGTTGGCTTCTGGCCCCCACTGGTCCAAGTCTCAGCTCCTGCAAAGCCTTGCTTGGGGAGCCAGTGAAAGCAGGGGTATGTCTCTTCCCTGGGAACTGGAAGGTGGCAGAGGTCTCAGGGCTACCTTTGATTGGACCAATTTCACTTCAAACCACCTTGTTTTGAACCACCAGTCAGTTTTTTAAGTGGAGTTGAGGACCTGAGCAGACTACTCATAAAAATAACTCCCATTTCCACCAGGTAAAGCAAGTTTCTGTGGGGCTGGCCCCCACGACCTGCTGCCGTGGTGGCATGTCTGCTTCCCTGGCCCATGATGGGGACGTGTGGGGAGGGTGAGCTGTCGAAGTATCCCTGAAAGAGGTTCGTTGTACATGAGGCTGCCAATTCCTCTCTGGGAAAGAGACCCTTCAGGTAATCGTAAAACCACATCACTGAAAAGCTATCATCATCCTAAAGAAATGCAAAGCTGTTCTCTCTAGGAAGAACTTGTTTCACTTTTACTAACAGTTTTCTGGTGCATATGCACTCAGCTTTTCATATATGTCGAGAACAACATCTGTGTCCCTCTTCTTATGTTGGAAAACTGTCCCCAGTCGTGAGATGATGGCTGAGTCCTGCCACCACGCGTCACACCGAGCCCAGTTGCACGGGACAGTCCAGGGACTTGAGTAACTGACCCAGTGAGAGTATTAGAAACCAGACTGATTATGGTGGATACACAGCTTCGACATTTTCATTGTGTCACGATTGTTTAATCCTTCCTTAATCCCCTAATGCTGCTCAGTAGACTTTTTTTGTTATCTTCATTGTCTTGCTAATAAGACATTGCACGTAACAGAGACTTACACTGAAAGGTATTAGGGAGGATTATATAAAGATTAGACAAGAAGTACTTACAAAAGGTTGGAGTTTTCTTAGTACCAAAATTTTTAATTTCTATAATGCAAGGATTTTACTTTTTGAAAAGAATTTGTAGAGAATTTCTGCTAGAAAATTCAAAAAGTTGCTACTGTTCAATAGAATTCTCTTGAACCGGTTATTTTTCAGACTAGTACTAGCTGTATTTGTCATCTGTTTTATTTTTGTTTGTTTTTGTTTTTTTTAAATGTGGACCCAAATTCTGGGATCTCTCTTCTGCTGGACCCGGTATACGTGAGCATCCTCTGTGGTAACCCTGCTGATGAGTGCAGGTGGGCTTTGACACTCAGCAGAGATCACTGATTTCAGAGGAGCTCTGTGGGTGCTGGGAGATGTTTTGTGCTTACTTAACTTCGTGTTACTTAACTGCTGAGTCCAAGGACTGGCTGCGGTGGAATAAGGCTGATGTCTTGCAGCTGAGATTTTGGGCTGTTATTTCATCATCAGTAAATAAATGTAGCTGGAATTTTGCAGAAGCAAAACCACCCTGGCATCAGATCAGCACTTAAAATGGAAAATAAAAATGGCATTAAATAAAATAGCAGAAACCCAGGGGTGATAGATTTTATGAATAACTATCAGAGCTACTGGAAATTAATCTTACTGTAGGGCCTTGAACCAGAATCACCCATTGAATCAGGACTTGGTCACGTTCTCCTTCAAAAGCTACAATACAGTGTGTTCAACATCAGCTCCTGAAGCCAAGCTGGAACACAGTGGCTTGTTCGTGTTGCTTCCCTGTGAAGCCCTGGTGCTCTGCTGTAGAAGTCTTTCAGAAGGCTTCACATCTGCCTTGGGAATCCTGTAAAATCCAGTGTCTGATGCTAGTGGGTGTCAAACTATTTTGACTCTTAGAGATCTAACTTCCTTCTAAAGAAGAAGCCCAAATAATAAGTGGTGCTTGCTGGCAGCAGGCTTGCTTTTCTTTCTAAGTGTCCGTAACAGTGGTGCTGAGTTGCCCGTGGTATACAAGTTGGAAAACACCACTTGCAATGATTTGGATGCAGTGATGGGATGCTTATTTGGGAATTCTGCAGAGCATCCTACTTCTGACACCCATTCTGAGCTCACAGTATGTTTCCTTCACCCTAGTTTTTATTATTAGCTCAGCTAATAATAGCTAGTTTTTATTATTAGCACCTTTTTATTACTAGCTCAGTGTTGCTTGATGAATATAGGTTGAGTGAATGAATGGGACAAGCTAAATGAAAGTCAAGGCCTTTACTTTCAAGAGGGCTTAAGTATCCAAATGTAGTCACGTTGTCCCCCTGTACTCAGAACTGGTGAGGCCCCACCTTGAAGACTGTGTTCAGTTTTGGCCCCCTCACTACAAGAAGGACATTGAGGTGCTGGAATGTGTCCGGAGAAGGGCAACGAAGGTGGTGAAGGGTCTAGAGAACAAGTCTTATGAGGAGCGGCTGAGGGAACTGGGGTTGTTTGGCCTGGAGAAAAGGAGGTTCAGGGGAGACCTTATCCCTCTCTACAACTACCTGAGAGGAGGTTGTAGCGAGGTGGGGGTTGGTCTCCCAAGTAACAAGTGATAGGACAAGAGGAAATGGCCACAAGTTGTGCCAGGGGAAGTTTAGATTGGATATTAGGAAAAATTTCTTCACAGAAAGGAATATTGGGCATTGGAACAGACTGCCCAGGGAAGTGATGGAATCACCATCCCTGGAGGTATTTAAAAGACAGGTGGATGTGGTGCTGAGGGACATGATTTAGTGGTGATTTTGGCAGTGTTAGGCTGATGGTTGGACTCGATGACCTTAAAGGTCTCTTCCAACCTAGGTGATTCTATGATGCTATGAAGGACTGGTATTTCTGGGTATGTTTAGCACATTCTGGAGGTCTGTTCTTCATTGGGAGGTAAAAATATTTATCACAATCATTTTAGGATAGAAAGTGGACCTACTCTGTCCTCATGCTCTGAGGTGGTCAGCTCCACTTCATCCATGCCAGACAGCATGATCTGAAAACCTTCCTACAATGGGAGTTTTCTACCTGGCAGTGTCTTATTTAGTGGTTCACTGTTGTTCAACAGTTGGCCTGCTGTCCCACTGAACTTTCCATTAATGGAATTAGTCTCTTGCTCCTGGCCCTGTCAGCACAGATGTGCATAATTAATCCTTTCTTTTGTGTAGGAACCTTTTACACACATGACGATGACTTGTTGTCTTCTCTCTGTCTAATTAAAGTTGTTTGACCCCAGTTCTTCCCATCTTCACACATAGACTGTGGGGTTTTTTTAGACTTCTGATTGCTCTAGTCCCTTTTCAGATCTTTTCTGAATCTTTAGATTTTGCTTCAAAAGCTCTCCGAATTCTGCACCCAGCCTTTAAAATTGGAGGGGCTGTGAAATGTAATGCAGCACCACTAACACGACAACAAACATTATCTCATGCTATAATTTGACCTAAAAATTGGTTACATTTCTTCATCCAAGGAACTTGGTGGTTCCATCTGGGGTGGTAGGGGTTGCAGTGTTGGATGGTGCAAGCTCCTACTCCTACCACAGAACCTGCCTAGACAGGAACGTGCTGGTGGTGACATTTTGGGACTAGCCAGCCCTGAATTTCCAGCCTGTTCTGCTATTCTGATTACGGTATTGAAAAAAGCCCTAAACCATCTAATTAACTGCTGGCTACCCAAAAGATAGCAAAGATGAGAAGTGATTTACTGTCTCACTGAGATGCTCTACAGTCTCATCATGACAAATGCAAAATGGAAGTTTTGTCAACTCAAATGCTCTCTTGTGGTAAAGAAGAGGCACTTCATAAACACAAAACCAGAAAACGGAGACAAGTTATTTCACTCGTGGCAGCTTTGTTAATAAAACATTGGGAAGGCAAATAATTATCTGACAAGCAATTACATCTAAGCTGTTTTCCTCAGAAAAAAACCAATATAAGTGTTGGGCGTCTGATTTTATTATTCTGTCCAGAAAGTCTGTATTCAATATTTGAAACTGATACCAGATTTATTCTTTCCTGTTGAACAGACTGTACGTTGGTTGTCTGCTTGTGGTGGGTTTTACTGCCGGTGAGTTTCAGAGTGGCCAGGCTGAAGTCAGAACCTTTATCACAATCTCTTAAACTTGGCAAGAGTTTGAAATTCAGGTGACTTTTGATGGGGGATGCCCAGGCTCTAGGTAGCCAAAGGCTACCCAGGTAGTTTTTCAGCAGCTCATGGCATGATCTTGTAGCCTTACCATTTTGCCAGGACTGGTTCTCAAATGAGCTGATGGTTCCACCTCAGCAGGTAGGCTGTATTGTAGGGATTCTGGTGAGCTCTGGTTTCTCAAATGAGGTCTGCATGCCACAGATGAGATTTCTGTGCATTCCCCATGAGGTTCTTGCCCTCCACCGTGCCTGGCTGTTGGTAAAGCCCTTAAGCTGAAATTTATGATGGAGTACTAAATACGTTTTCTCTTGTTGATTCACGATTAGGACAGCAGGATGCATTCAACCTGGCAGAGGCTCTGAGGCCAATAACCATCATGTGCACTGTGCAGCTGAAATAAAGTTCCTCTTGAATCCTTTTTGGGTTTTTTTGTTGAGCAGGTTTCCTTTTTTTATTCTTCTGATTCTTCTGTAAATGTGAATGAGTTTCTAATATTGGAGGTAACTCTTAATGTTTTTGTCAACCTGCAATCCATGTCTTGTTTCTTATAATGTCAAAATACTGAAGATGCATCTGAGCTGATATATTCACTGTTCCTATGAAACGCTGAATGACTTTTATTAAAATTGAAGAACAGCTCTCCATGCCCACAATTCATATTTTTCCTTATATCTTTAAGTGCATTAGAAGATTAATATTTCTTACTATATGATGTTTTCATGTCACAAGAGAGTAAAAAACCTAAGAAGCTGCTTTGCCAGCTCTGGAGACAGTAGCATGTATCTCCTGATCATTGTGGGTGGGCAGTTTATGTTTCAAAAGTCACATGATTAAGAAGAATTTGAGGTTTATTTTAACTGAAATTTTTAATCCCTGTGCTTCCCAGGAAAAGCTTGGAAACACTAGTTGTCAGGTCCTTAAAATAACATAGCAAATAAGAAGCTTTCCAAAAGCAGTGCAATAGAAGACGTTAATACTTTCAAGTCAGTTGACTGCTTCTGGTGGGGAGGGGTGCTGATATTGGGGGAACCGTCAGATAGTTCAGGTTTATTAGTAAGAAACACATTGCGGTGATGTGTAGCATCAAAACCAGTAGGAACTTTATAGGTGCATACAGGATCAGGTCTCTGGTAGCCAAGACACAGCCGGCTGTTGGTGACCTGAGTGTTTCTGAACTGGTTTCACAGCGGTGTGGGAGCCAGCAGTGGTCAGCAGGTTAGCAGCAGCTCCTTGACATCTGGTGGGACTCAGCAGACTGAAAAGGCCTTTGCTTGTGGCAGCAGGGAGAAGCTTTCCTGTATTGGACAACAGCAGAGTACCACTGCAAACCTTCATGTCATCATCTTTGAGTGGATGCTTAGCTGGTGCCGTTGATCTTATTTCTGGATCTTCCCTGCTTGGGAAGCCTAAAAATAGATCACATTGCATTTTTCTGTTAGAAAAACAGGGTGAGTATTAAAGAGTGAATTCCTGGGCTGATTTACTGAAAATAGCAACCCATGTTAACATGAACTGGAGATCAGTATATAAACATCCAGCCCCCAAGGGAATTAAAATCTCTTCAGATTTAGTAGGTATTTCTGCAGTTACTAGGTCAGATTTTAGCAGGCAGTGAGTATTTGCAGAATACTGGAAAATCTGGATAAAGTTCAGTTTCTGCCTCAGTGAACAAAACGCATGAGACTTTAGTATGCCTTCCATGTGAATATTCTCAAGCAAATCGTACCTGGTTATTTGTGAGGTTGAGGTTAAGGCAGTCTTTCCATCACGAGCTAAGTGATGGCCGGGAGCAGTGGCTCCCAGGCTGAAATGCCATTGCAGAGTCATTTAGCTTGGTTCCAGCTCTTTGGACAGAAGACCTGGAGAAGACGGGCAGGAACTCGCTACTGCTGATACAGTGATTTTTATGCCTTCCATCTGTGGCGTGGAGAACACAATTGCTGTAAACAAGTGAGTGAGACCCTCCAAGCGCTCAAATACTCTGAGTTGAGGCTGCCCTGCACTGCACAGTCCTGCTTCTCCTGCGAGTGTATGAGTCCGACGTTCACCACCTGAGTACGGGCTTGTGGACGCTGGTTAATTTACACTTGGGGAATGATTAATTGCCATACCTCTGTAATGGCATTGTGTGTTCGGTCATGTAGCCACTGGATGTGTGGGCAGAGAGAGTTGTCGCTCCTGCAGACAGCACAGAGGGCAAGAAGGCTTGCGCAGTCTTCTCCATGCCACATGATGCATGACCACACATTGGTGGGGCTGAAGGACTGTGACCTGCCTGGTAGCTGTTAATGGTATGCCTATCAGAACAGAGTTGATACTCTGGATCGTTGAGCAGAGGTATCCAACAGTATTTAAGCCAGTGAGAGGTTTGTCCAAGTTAAGACAGAGTAAGGAATTAATGATTCTTTCTTCTTCAAGCCTTGGAAGTTGTTTTGGATTGGGTTTGCTGTTTGAATCGAGTAACATCTGCTGCGTGCTTCTGGTTTTGCTAGAAGCAAGGTAAAAGTTCAAACTAGAGCCTTGACTTCGCTATACATAAAAATCCCTTTTGTAGTATACATCTGTTTTGATCTCAGTTTGACTATTTTTCCCTTCTATGTCTTGTAGCTAATTTATATTCCACCAGGATAAAATGAACTTGATAGTTGCCTTTTAGCTTGTCATCTTAAAACACATGCTCAGCCTGGAAGAGCCAATAAAAGTCATGTTTATGACAGTGAGAGTCTTACAGTCTAGTGATTGGGAATGGAGTGACCTGTCGGCTGCAGGGACATATGCAAAGCGGATTTCGTACAGACCTTATAACTGGTGGTGTTCAAACAAACAAAGACTACAGTTTTGGAGCTGAACACTGTTCCAAAATTGGTTAGAGTCAAAGAAAGTCCTTTCATGTCTTTATCAGGCATTTACATAAAGTGTTTCCTATTGGGAGCATCTGCCCTCACTAGAGTGTCTGAAAACCAGATGCGTGAGCAAGTCACCTCACTGCCGTCACAGTCAGTGGGAAGAAGCGGGTGCCTTCAGAGAGTTACTAATCTCAATTTACAATAGATGTCTAAGAGAGACCAGGCAAGTTGTCTTCTAGAGTTATCAGTTTCCCACCACTCACCTTAAAAAGATTTTGGTATAGCTGGTTCAGAGTTTGGTGTCCAAAGACAAGTCAGATGAATCGCATTGTCAATGTGGAAATTCAGAGTTTCGTGTACTTGTGCAGCTGTTTTCCTTTAGCTGAGACGATTCTGTCTCCCTGGGGCCTCAGCACACTTGCCATCTTCTCTGCATCAGATATTGTGTCACTTCTCATTGGGATTATATTAATATTGTAATTTTGGTTATTAATTGTTTCCCATAGGGGGAAAAAACCTCCCCAAACTGAACCTGACATAGCTCAGTTTGTTCATTGATGAGGACTGTAGGCTATAGACACCGTAACCAACTAGCGACACAAGATGGTGTAGTGTCCTTCATGGGGACCTAATCCTTTAAACCTTACGACAAGGTAAACCTCAAAATTATTTTACTCTCTCTTGCTGGTTTTGTGAGCAGAAACAGAGTACACCTGTGGCTGGAGTGCAGTTTTTTGCAAGCAAACATCCATTTGTGTGGGGCTGACACTTCAGATAAACCTGTGGTTACCTGGAGTTCAACTACAGCTTTTGACGTAGGTTGCAACTTCAGTGAAGAAGAGTAAATAGCCTTTACTTTTGTGGTAAGTCCCTTAAATATGTATGACTAACTGCTGCAAGCAGAGATGTTGTAAGCCAAGAGGACAGTGTATGTTTTGATGGTATCAGTCCCTTTCTGCTCTGAGCGTGCAGTGCTTGTTAGTGGATGTGATTCAGCACTCTCTAATTCTGACTCCGCTTCCAGCGTGGGTTTGCTGTCTGGTTAGTGAGTCAGCAGCCTCGCAGCTTCCCCGTGCTCTCGTCTCGATTAATATTTACTGAGCCAGGGGACAGAGACTGCTGCAGGCAGCGTGCGCCGTGCCGGCACATGGCGGGCCATGGGAAGCAATCTGGATGTGGTTCAGATGCCTCCAACTGCTGGCCACTCTTGGCTGGGGAGGAGGAATCTCTGCTGAGACATACCTCATTCGATAATTGTCTTTTACAATAAAATCAGGGCAAGGGAATGGATACTTCATCTGGCTTGAGAGCTTTGGTTAGTGTCGTAACAGTGTTTGCCTTAGCTAGGAACAGATGCGGAGGTTGCGAGCCGACCGCCTGGATTATCATTTACACTGTATAGTTCCACACGGTATAATTTACACTGCTGTAATTCATACTGCATGTTTCCTTGACAAACAGGGACTCCTTGAGTGAAAATAATCGGATATGTAGATGAATTATTGTATTGTATTGTATTGTATTAATTGGATTGTATTGGGATTTGTTAATTCTAAACTGCCGAGCCAGCACATGCAGCAGTGGTTGATGGTGATCTGGGGCTCACGGTCAGAGAGGCTGTGAGCCAGGTGCCAGGTATCACACAACTTCCACTCCCTGCAAATAAGAAAACTTTTAACATATTGCAGACTGATAAGCACAGAATTTGAGGCAGGCAACAATGTATGAATATCTGTTTTAAAAGTACCTAGAAACTAGTTTACGCTTGAATTTTTGGGAGAAAACCCCCATATTTTCCCACTGTGGTGGCTTGCATAAATGTGAGGTGAGTAAGATGGCATAGAACTGCAGATTTCATGTTGACTTGCAGTCTGCGGAGTAACTGTCATGCCATCCTGGTAAATTTGGACATCTCATTCCCCCTTGTGGATGGATTTGTGTCTGATGTACCTCAGGAGAGAGGGACAGAGCTTGCTTCTCTCATTTGTGCTGCATATTATTTTTTTTCTTCAGCACACTTAAAGTGGGGGTCAGGAGTACATAGGAAGGATCAGAGGACCTATATGGATAGCATCTCATACAGAAATGCAATCAGCTATTCATACATAGTTAGGAGCAGAAACAGATGGCCAAAGCTCTTTCTTGTGTAGCCAGAGAAGCTGATGCTTTTCAAGCTGCAGTCTTTGATGGGAGTTATAGGTACCAATCACACATATTTTTAAAACAGTTTTGTATCTGTTTCTTTTCTCTTCTAACTGTTGTATGAAATGGAGTTTGCTGGGGGTAGATACTTGAAAGAGTGCTTTGTGGGTTTGAATATGGCTTCTGAGTTACAGTGTTAAAATGATGGCTAATTTTCCTTTGAAAAAAAATGCAGCAACTTTTAGATGCAATCACGTTCTGCCATTAAGGTTGAAATTGTCTGAAAGAAACGTCTGGAATTGCTTGACATTGTCTCATGCATTTCATCCTCACCATTGTTAAGGTTCGTTAATGATTCCATTATAAGCTCCTATTTGCAGAAATGGTTATCTAAAAACAATCTCTGTGTTATATTATGTTGTTTGTATTATAGGAATGCTCAAGGACTAGACATGTATTAATAGATAACCTTGTGATTGTGGAGCCAGCAATTACTTGACTGGTGATTACTCTATCACAAAGTCTGCTGACTCTCAGCACTTCGGAAGGGAGAATAAAATTCCATCTGCAAATTGGGAAGATAATTTTCTTTGGAACAGCGGTTGTTACACAGTGGTGGAAATCCTCTGCATGCAGATAAGCAGTAAAAGCCATTTAGCTTTATGCAATGCAGCGTGATGCTTTGGAAAAGAGTGTCACTGTGAAGAGCCATACCAGTCACAGGTGATATAACGAAGATCCTAAAGGAGAGCTCCAAGCCTTCCAGGAGAAGACATGCTGGGTGGAAAACCAGACAACTGTAACCTTTTTTTTTTTTTTTACCCTGTATTTCTTCCGTAGTGTGTCCCAGGTACTTGACAGTGGGTTGGGATGGCCTTGGGGTGATGAGATACTTTCTCCTTTCCCTTTCCCTTCCATAGGGTTAACTACTGTCTCTTCCTTAGTGTGTCACCACACCCTAATAATAAAGAGGACAGGCCACTCTGTCTCCCAAAGAGGAAGAAGAGAGCAGCATTAAAGCAATGTGCAAGGCAAGGTAGTGCATTTAAGATAATGTCCTTTGCTGCTGGCTTGGCTGCCCCAAAGACCTAATGGTCATTTGCTGCCCCTTCTGGATGTGGTGGAGTCATGGGCTGCCTCATCTGTTAGGATGCCATAGTGCAGTTCTCCGCGTGTGCCAGGGTCTTCCTGGCTCTTTTGGGTGGGTGATGGGAACAGTCCTTGCACACGTACCCCAAGCACAGTGGTTGTTGCTGTGTAAAACACGGGAGATCCCTGCAGGCTGCTTTAGGAAAGTCCAGCTCATGACATTCTAGGTCAGTGATTCTTGATCCTTTTCAGATCACTTTATGGCCTTCCTTATGGCTGACAACTTCTCCCTGTTTGGTGGTATAGTAGGGGATGAAGGACCAACCCCCAGGCCAGGAATTCCCACTCTTGGTTGCTTTCAAAGGCACAAAGACTATAGGTTGAGGGTATATAGTTGTGGCCCTTAAAAAATCAACAGCTTTGCTAGCAGATTCTGGTAGAGCTAAGCTGCTTTTGTTGTCCTTTTCCTTTGTATTTCCCATAGTTCCTATAGCAAATACCTTGAATATCAATGGTAAAGCTTTCTACCTATGAATTCTTGGATAAGACTGGGTAGTAGTTCTCTTGGTGAAGAGCTCTGAAGTCGGGGCCCGTACGAGATGTTGGTAACCACCTCCTGGCAAAGAAAGGTCCCAGCACAGTGCCAGGTTACTCAAGTGGACGGGGTTTTCTAAGACTTGCAAAAATTGTACAGACTGTCACTTGTTTACTCAATGAAACTTTCTCGTTGCTCCAAGGGAACAACTTCCATTAATATAAATAACAAGTTAAAAAGGGAGTAGAAAAGAGAGAAGATGTCTGGAAAAGAGGGGAAAAAAGTGTCCCAGCTGCCTCAAGGGACGTGAGGAAGAAATGTAGACCAGCCGTGGCCTATATATATCTCCTGGTTGTGACAATTTTTGTAGGGCATTAAAAGAGAATAGACTCCGGCAATACTGTTGCTTCGTTATCAGATACAGAGCTGGATGTTACCGGCTCTTTTGCCCAAGGCATTCCTGATTTAGCAGCTCTATAGGAGTTACATTATTCAAAGTTTAGTTAAAATAATTACTGTAATCATCTGTATATTGTCACAGTGTAAGGAACCAGAAAATTGCGTTGCATAATTCCCTTGCAGTTGTCTGAGAAATCTCCCGCCTGCTTTGCTAACACAGCACAGATATTTCATGAAATCCTTGCTTTCATGCAAAGGGGCTGCCGCCCTTTCAAGTTTACAAAGCGCGATAGCTAATATATTTATATTTTATCTGCTGCGCTTAACAATTGAATGAAAGAAAAGTGTTAGCAGAGGTCAAGCATTGTTTGAATGTGTTGCAAATGGTTTCCCAGGGAAACAGCAAATCAGTACTCATAGCCTACTGCAGCATCTCCAGAACAACATCTAGCCACCAGCCATAGCCGAGTGTTTACTATAGTACGCGGGACCAAAAGCGATGCAGACTAAAGACGAAGTGAGCGTGTGAGTAGGAGAGCAATTTCAAAGGATGAAGAAACATTCGGCGAGAGTGGCACCATTACCGTCTTACAATGTTTCTGAATTAAATTCGCCTGTGCCAGACGGTAAAAGCTTTTTTTTCTCTATATCTAACCCTAGGCAGGAATTTACTTTGCATGCTCCTCCTGCTCTGTTCCATGCAAAGTATCGTGAATGTCTGCATGTGTATGCATTTTAAAGTAAATAGCATTTTTAGCACTTTAATATCATCTGGGATAAGTGCAGTTAAATTTCTATTGCTTGTGTTCAACTGCTGTGTGAATGATTTCTGATGAAGAAACTAATGTTGAAATGTGAACAACTGATAAAGTTGTTGTACTTCAATTCTGCCTTTTAAAATGATGTGAAGTTAGGACCATATAATGTTATTGAATTTTCTGTAGTATTCTAATATTGTGCTCTAGATTAATCTTGTTTGCCTTAAAGACAGAGAAACCAACTTTTTTGTGCTTGCTGTCCCTCAGCTTGAGGTAGCAATTGTTCCCTTAAACTGCTTTTTCCCCCCTTATTTTCAGAAGTGTCAGCTCTAAAGCAATTCATTAATACAAAAAACACAAGATAGAAATTGTGAAATCTGTTGTGTGTTCTCGATCGGACTTGGCAGCCTCATTCCTTGTAGAGTGCATACCAACTTCACATCACACTTTGGTGTGAACTGGAAATGCGGTGAATGTTGTCCAGCATGAGATACGACTGTGCTGACAGCTGTGATGCCGATACAAAGCTCGGCATGCTGAAAATATACACCACGTATATGTCTGGTATAAATCAAAGGTTGAAAGAAAAGCTTTTCTAAAGATCTTCCTAATGTTCAAGTTCGAGTTTTTGTTTTCAATGTCTGTAGAAATCTTAGGCTTTAACTGCACTGTTGCAGGTTTATTTTATTCAGTGTCAGATATTTTAAAGAGCTGAGTGGTACTTCCCGAAGTTGCTTGTTCTGCCAGAAATGAACTCTTTTCCCACCAGGTGTGGTACGTTGTTAACAACACTTGAGCTGTAAAATTGCAAGGTGTGTGCTGTCTCTGGTTTGAGCTTTGTTAAGCCAACCAGCAATGACAATGTGATTCCTTTTGGTGAGTTAAATTCAGCGCTGCAGCCAGGATAAAAACAAAGCAAGAGACACGGTCCAGCGCTTGTCAGCAGAGCGTGACTTCCAGTTGTTCAATCTACCTGGCTCGGACTGGCTTAAATTACAAATGGGGCTGGGTTTTGATACAGCAGGCAATAGTTTGTGTCATCTTTCTTGGGAGTATATGTGTGATATTGAGTATTCTGCAGGCTTGGTAATTACCTGGTTTTTCTTTCTTGTGGGAAAAATGCCTTAAAGTTGAAGGAGATGACAGACCTGGCTGCTTATGTCGGTCCATTGCTGTTGCACAGCACCATATTTTAATATGTGTGAAATTGTAATTCGTACACCCGCCTACGTTTAAAGGAGTAGCGTTACAGCCGGGTAAGCTGGCTCACTGCGCTGGTTAATGGGGTGATTTGCTGCTCTTTATTCCCTGAGAGCTCCCAGCACAGACCAGGCTCATGCCATGCCAGGCAGCGAATGCAGGGGATTAAAGACTGTCCCGACCCCATAGGGTCTAAGACAACTCACAAGCTGTGGTTGCCTCCAACTTGACCAGTCCAGCTGCTGTCAGGCGCCTTTGTTCAGTCCAGTCTTCACCTTCTCGCCATGCTGGGCTGAAACAGCAGTGTCAAACATTGCACTGACTGTTTCCTCAGGGAGGGAAAATCCAGCTGTCGTAGGAAGAAAGGGCAATAGACTGGAAGTGACTACATGACAGCACTTGTCAGATCCGACAGGCTGAAAATGGAAAGGTTCTTGCTAGGGATGAAGCTGGCCAAGCTGAACTAATGCTGGACCCATACATTAAATGTGAGTGTATGCAGCCAGTTTTACAGATCAGCAAAGATTTTAGCAGGAATTCCCAAAGAATCCTAATGGGATAAGGCAGCCAGCTTCCCAAGAGCACTGCGCCCATCCCTTCTTTCCTTCCCAGCATGGGGAGGGCCTGTGGAAGAGATGCCACAGCAACTTGGGCTCTGGGCCCGTGTCCTGGGAGGAGAGCAGAGGAGCAGTGCACTCTTATGTTGGCAGTTTTCAAGCAGTTGAGGTTTGTGGCTTCCTAGATATCTTCTGGTAAAACCACAGAGACTGCTGACTCCTGGATAGTGGAATGAAATCCAGGCAAGAAGACTCCTTCAGTAGTAAAGAGGCACCCAGATGTTTGCAGATCACTGGTTAGGAAACGCTTTTCACGTGGAAAGAAATGTAGCAGAGACAGCTGCCGAGAAGGTTTGGCACATGGGCTGAGCGGTTTTTGAGGATGGGAGGTGTTTATTGAGCTGAGACCCACAAACATGTTCTCTTTCAAGAATGTGTCTTCATCTGGGTCTGGCCAGCCCTCACTCCCCAGCACGGTATCAGTTACAGCAAGAAGACTGTACGTAGGTGAGTGCCTGAGCCAGGTGGGTTGTATGGACACTTATCCCAAATGTGCCGTCATGGAAAGGCAGGAGTGAGACCCGACGGAGCTATGACCCCAAAGGCAGTGGAGAAAACAGTTGGAAGTATCTCCAGGGGTTACAAAATGCAACATGACAGTGATAAATACTCACTTTTGCCCCAGCTGCTTACCCATAAAATGTTCTTTTACCCCACCTTTCCTCAAACGTGCTTCATTAGGCTCTAAGGCAAGGAAATTGGAAGCATGTGCTTAATGTACCACAGTGCTGCCACGGACTGAGCCTGAGACAGTCAGATTTGGACTCATCCGGATGCATCTAAATGGAAACCTTGCTAAGTACTAACAAAGTTGTCAGAGCTTTCTGGAGTCAGCAGGAGAGCTGGACACCTCTGAGAGGTGATTCATCTCCTAAGATTGGTATCTGAGGGAGCTGGGATGAATCACTCTCTGGAGGCACCCATCAAACAGGAGAGGCAATAGTTTGTGTAGGAGATAAATACAAGCAATTTGATATTGAGTTGTGTGTCAGTGTGCTGGCTGCTTTTACACTCAGATCTTAGGAGACCCATGAACCAGCCTGGATTTGTTGCAGTGTTTCTTGAAAGTAGAGGCTATATCATAATTATTTAATAATGAGATGCGTATGAGTGATTTCTGGAGTGTCCCGGGTCGAAACTTCTTTCACGACAACTTTATGTCAAAGCAGCCTCATGACTTTCATTGAAGCTACTCTTGATTTACTGCAGTGAAAGCAGAAATGAGAGTTTAACTCGGAATGTCTGTTTCTTTTTGGAAATGTCACTAGATTTTAGCATTGACAAGATTCATTTTCAAAGGATTTTTTTTATAGAGATTCATAACCTTTTATTTTGGAGTAAAGCGTATAAATTGTGAAACTATTGGAGGCGCATGTGGTATAATCTGTTACAAAGTTTGTGACAGAGGTTTTCTTTAATGGGACGGTGTGCAGCTTTGAATCAAATGATTTGTGTTTATCTGTTGCTCAGTCAGTGCTGAAGTGGTGAAAAGCTGGTCTGATCCCAGGCCAATGAACCCTGCGATGGGCTTGAGTTGGTGTCGGGTCAAGCGTATCTGGGGAAGAGAACATCATGTAGATCTGTTGCAGTGAAGGATATCCCTTTGAATGTGTGTTCAAGAGACTCGTTCAGAAGTTACCATTGAGGTGATCTCATAGGGACTGTTTATGTGAGCAAAACCTTAAAATAAAGTCCTTGCTCTGGAGCTGCAATAAGGGGACAAAGGCTTGTAAGTCCCCTTGTGGTTGCTCCCTCAGACAGGTATGTGTTGGCTTCACCTGAATAAAAACATCTGACAGTCCAGCTCCCTCCTCCTCACAGAGTAGTATGGTGTGGAAGTACCCCCGTCGTCCTCCTCAGCGGCTGAGCTAAAGCTCGCTAAAATCAGTTGGTCTTCCCAGGAACTGCAGCGGGGATTGCATCAGTCCCCATGATCTGGAGTCACTTGCTGGCACAGGCTTAGCTTGGCTGGACACTGAGGTGCAGACATACTTCTGGATGCCTCTACACTGCCCTCTTCTTCCCCTGCAGCACCGAGGCAGCTCAGCTTGGCTTTCCCCAGCAGCACTTAGCCAGAAAGTTGCCCTCTGAGACATTCGGAGTGTGGAGGGGTCTGACAATCTTTCACACGACTTCTTTGCGAGTTGCGTAGGTAGTGGAGGGACAGTAGTTGTGTTGCCTGGTCCTGCCCTTCCCGGGCATTGTTCTGGATACGGTGTCCAGATGGGTAAGGAAGGAGCAATAAACGTGGGCTCTTTGCATGGGAAATGTTCTGTGCTGAAGGAGGAGATGTTCGTACCCTTACTGGAGGTCAGTGTTCTCTGGAGTTGTCACATCTAAGCATGAGATTTTGACACAGCGTTTGTTTTTCAAGGCAAGCGGGCATGCCAGCAATGTTTACTGACAGCAGAATTTGGTCCAAAGTATTCCACTCCAAATGGAGATTTTACATCTGTTTTTGCGGATGAATGTAGATCATTTTGTATAGAAGTCGTAGAAGTTTTGATTTCAACATGTGAAAGTCCTTAATTTGCAGCACTTTCTTGTACATTCCTTGAAACTGTAAATGTTATGTCACACCCAGTAACTTTAAAATATGCATAACCAGTATGTTTCAAAATACATCATTGCTCTCTCCAGCTGCCAGTTCCACTACAGATGTTCTCAAATAAACTCTTCTTCCAAGGTTTGTTCTCACACCCCCACCAGCTGGTGCTGGTGTATTATTTTTGGTGTCAAATCAATGGGATTCCTTGACAACGCTTAAAGAGAGGCAGTGATACTTGTTTGAGTTATATTGAAATGAGAATGGGGAAGAAAGTCTTCTTGGCTTAAAGTGAGTAAGGAGGGAAAAAAGCCAGGGAAAAAATATTTCCATACTTCTATATTTTCAGTAAAATGTAGAAGGATGAACAAGTTGAACAAAGAGAGATTTGGGGTTTTTAGTAATTGTCTTCCTGTGTTTTGAGGAAGGGTCTTGATTCAGAGCAATACAAAGAGGAGCCATTTACTTCAGTAAGAAACAAGCCAAGAAGTCCTCCAGAGATAGCTGGCCATCGCAGTCATGCATCAGGGCTCCCGAAAAGGAGGTCTGCAGGTTGCTTACAGCCAGCAAAGCCCTTATTATATGCTTCCTGCAAGGATTGGGGGGACGGATGGACCATCTTTTAATGATTGCAGCTGTTGACCATAACAGATGTTGCAACCTGGATTCATTCTGTGCTGCAGTCCCCAGTCAGAGGTTTTAGGACACAGCATTGAATGCAGACCATGCACATCATATTCTCGGGTTTGCCTAGAAAGAACGCATCTCAGAGCAAGTTCTTCTTAAAAAAACATGCAGCTGATGTACAGAAAGATGGATGTACAGACTTGCAAGTGTGTTTTTCAGGTTTACGTGCAGAAGCAAAGGCATCAAGCATATGGCAATTAATGGGAATTAATGGGAACCCCAGTCTAAGTTATCAGCAGCCAGCTCTGGGGCTCTGGGGAGATGAGAACCAACCACTGCATGAGTAGGTGCCTTTGTGCAACCTATTTAGTAACTATTTCTGACTGTCCTTATCTGCAAAATGTGACTAATCATATATATATATATATACACACACCCACGTGACTGGGCTGTATTGAGCATAAATGGAAGCTCCTTGACTCTTCAATGTATGTGTGTTAAATCTTAGTATTATTAGTACTACTGCTGCTTCTAACAATAACCTGGTGCATTTGCATGTACTTTGTGTACAGATCTCACCATCTTTCCATTCCAAGCACAGCCAGTGTGTGCAAATGCTGTACCTTGTCTTGCTGAGGCCTTTCACAGACCTTGAACTTTATGTGAACAGGTGTCACTGATGATCTGACTGCAGATTTCATCTCAAAGATCATATCAGGCATGGGGACAGTAGCATGATATAGCTTCGATATTGGCAGTGGAGTCCAAAACCATCTTCTGTGGCAACCAAAGAAGCAGGGAGCAAATACACGCTGCAGGTGCCAGGACCAAGTGGAATCCCAGGTTGTTTTCATAACTGATGTGGACCGTGTACAGATGGTCCTGCCTGATTCCGGTTGTTTTAATTTAATTCTGAATTCCTGAAGCTGCCAGATCTCATTGTGTTAGATGCAGATGTACTCAACTCCTTCTCATTAGCTCTTTATATTTCTTTTGCTCAGAACGGACTTACGGTATTGCAGTAGGCAGAGTTGGGCGCATCTTTCCTCTTTGATTTAATGGGGCATCCTCAGTCTATCCAGTTATTGTCAGGTTTTCTTGCTATTTATATATTGGTTTAGGTTGTTGTTCTTCTTTTCCAAATCTTAGTTATAAGTGGAATCAAGGTCCGTGGCCTTATTGTTCAGCTGTCTGGATCTTAAACCAGGAGAAGTTAGCACCTTGGGACTAGGTCCCAACACCATTACCATCACAAAGCCAAGGAGAGGCAGGGCTGGAAGGTGACTTAAGGAAGTTACCTGTGTCATCCCTCCTCTAAGGCAGAGTCAGATACAACTTGACCATCCCTGACGGGTATCTCTGTCATTTCTCTCTGCTGTGAGACCATTTTTCAGGCACTTAATGATCACTGTAGTCAGAGCTTTCCTTCTCCCTGGGTGTGATGTGGGACGTGAGGGTGGTCTTTCCCCAGGCATTGGATGGTGCAACCAGGAGAGACCGCGGCACTGCCATTGCAGTGTCGGTTCCAATCTGGAGCAGAGTGCATTGGCGGGGGTGTCAGAGGAGTGGGAGGTGGGAAGCCACGTGGGTGAGATTTGGTACCTAAGCACAAGACATGACTGGTGTGTATGGGGGGGGGATTTTTTTGACTGTCTAAGCTGGATTTCCTCCCCTGATAATTAGGCTAAAACTGCTCATCTGGAAGGGTAATTAGGTGCAAGGGTGTAGGGTGACACATCCCTTGATCAGTCACTAAATTAGTTACAGGATGTGAAATTTAAGTTATTTACTCCCTCTGCTGCCTCTTTGTTCACTTTATAGCAAGGACAGGAGGGCACGTGGAAGTTGTTGAGATTTCTAATTGCGAGTGAAGTTGCTGTCTGCTGATTTGGAGTGAACGGCTGTGTACAGACACTAAAGGGGTAATTGGCAGAAATTGCTGATGGATGTCACTGTTAAACTACAACAAAAATTCCTGCTTTTTTGCTTTCTGATCTTGACAATAGTTAATCATAGTACAAGAGAAATGTTGTACATCATCACTGAGTCATTTGTTTTTCATTAAAATCTGAAAATCTTGTTTTCCTCTAGGATAAAAAAAAAAAAAAAAATCTGTCGTAACCTTCTTGTCCCCTTCAAACATAAAAACTTCCAGAACAAGCAAATAGTAAATGAACAAGGCGTTACTCTGAAAGGACATATATGCATAACTCTGATACACGGAGACCATTGCAGTGTCTTGGAAGGATGTGTTTAAATGGAGAGCGTCATCTCTAAACGTCTGAAACACTGTGAAATGATTTTTCTTCACTGAACAAGAGGTGCTTATTCCTCAAACCCGTGGAGCACACTGTCTGCAAAGACAGCCTCCCTATTGTATGTTTGCTTGGTTTTAGTAAATGTAATTACGGCTTCATGTCCTGAGTCAAACTCATTAAAAGTTGAGGAGAGTTTTCCCTTGAATTTTAACTTCCCGGTTCAGCTATTATCTTCAGGTACTTTAGCGTATGCCCAGAACAGCTTTGCTGATTGTACTGAGTTTCTGTGGGTTCACACCAGCATAAGGAAGGGCAGGATTTGATTTTACAGGCAGTCCCTTTGGCTGATGGCTGAAATTAAATAAGCAATGGACCTAACTTGCCATTGGATTGATAGTGTTGGATAGCCCTGCCCCCTGTTGTGTGCTAATGGTAGCAAACAATCCAATTAAAGCCATGGCTAATCCAACCTAATGAGGTTTTATTGTTGTGAAATGGACAGAATAAGCTCTCTTCACCTCTGCCAATGGCAGTGCAACTCAGTCTCCTTTCCTGTAGGTCCATGTGCATCCAATATTTCCCTGGCCACAAAATTCACATCAACTTCTCCTTACTGCGTGCCGTTAAGACCAGGATTTCATTGCAAAAGTCTCCATCCTTCATGGTGGCGAACTGACTGTTATCAACATGAGCATGTTCACAGGCTGCTGGAAACAATAGACTTGTGAAGCGTGAGCGAGTCCGTCATCGCCGCGGATGCTCACTCTAACAGGTAACGTCGCAGTGTAAAGGAAATGTTGTCAATTCTTTCACTGGGGCCCAATTTAGCAGGAACATTCAACTGACGTACTTTCTACATAACACCAGACTGGCTTCTACCTCCATCCATCTGTCAAAACCCAGCAATTGTTTCTGTGGCAGTGGTATGAAGACATCATTTTGTCAGTGCAAAAACAATGACATATTAGGAGCTGAGATTTTGAGGACATGGTAAAATAAGCACATTTTAATACTGAATGAGTAAAAGGTAGATGCCTTGACTGACTTTTTGGAAAAGCTGGTCTCTCTCCTGACTACAGGTGACCACTGCTCTGGAGGGCTTTGGGAACATAATACAAAGAAACTGTCCGGATCATTTATGTCACCTATTTAACCATTGATTTAGTTGTGTAATCAAAAAAAGAGTATGTATTTTAGCCCATACCAGCAGCCAGATGTTGCTGTCTCTAAATAAGCCAACACTTCATGTTGGTAATCCAGTGTCATCAATGCACAGATGGCTTTGGGAAGGGAATTCAGTTACCTGTTTGAGATGTTCCAAATTTTCATTGGGACAGTTGGTTAAAAAAGAAAGGAAAAAGAAAAAATCAATTCTGTGATAACCTGGCCATGAAAATTACTTCCAGGGCTGCATTTTTATGTTGCAATGATTATTTTACTGGCAGTCCATTCAATCCATTTTTAGTAACAACTTTGAGACCAAAAAAGTTGTCCCAGGTGAAGCAGCATGAGGTTTTTTTGTATTCCAGGCACTGCTGTCGCATGCTAAATATGTCATATACATGAAGATAATCTGAAAAGAATTCTTCTTGAACCTCAAAACATAATCCGTTCTCTCCAAACCTCCTGCAAAAAAACAAACTGATTTTTCAAACCAAGGTGAGGGCATATTTTCTCACTGTGTCAGCTGCATATGGAAATCTGTATATGAACGGAAAGCCACAAGCCATGTATCGCGTCTTTCAGAGGGTCAAGGGGCAAAGGAGCTGTGCATAGTTTACAGATAGGTGGTGAAAATGGTTGTCAGGACAAGGCACGTGCTGCTGGTTCCTGGTTTGAATGGACACAGCAGCAGCAGTGGCCACCTCCTCCCACAGCTGGCACTCAGAGTGGTGTTCAAGAATGTGAAAAGGCATGGACTTCAGTGATATTAATCATGTCGTTTAGGGTAGTCACAAGCATAATTACCTTGCTAAATTGAAGTATACTGGGATAAGTATATAATAATTAATGCAAGACAAGGACAGACTTTGTTAGAAGCATGTGGAAAGCCACAGGTTCCCCTTGCTGGTTTCCCTTTGGTCTCCATGTGCATAGAAATGGCCTTATTTCTTATGCTATAAAGCATCGACATTTGCAGGGCAAGGGAAAAGATTTGCTGAAACAGAATAATGGAAAATGGGAAAGAGCATGGGTTTGTTTTTATCCAATAATGAAAAGTCATCCAGATGGATTGGAGTCATTAAGACGTGCTTGGTGCAATCATGTGTGGTCCTTTCCAGTTCTCCCTTTCCTCCTTTGTCAATCCCATGGGCTGAGCGTTGCTTTGACACTTGATTATAACTTCCAAGTAATGAAGGAACACTTCTAGTAGCAAGATCTGGCAGTCTGGCAAGGTTTTTCCTATTTGTTTGTTTTTTCTCAGTCTCTTCAGTAGCATTCCCTTAAAATATCAAATGATGCCCCAAATGTAGATTCATTCTCAGCCTGTGATTCATCTCTGCTAAAGCCATGAACTGTGTTCATGCTCAGCTTTGACTGTGTCAGTCTACCAAAACTGGATGAGGCTTCTGTACACAGTGAGTTACAGGTATCTGTGCAACCTCTTACATTGAGTAGTCACGTTAAAAAAAAGTCAGGTAAAAAGTCCCACCCAGTGTAAGCATCTCTGCTCAGGGTGGTTTTCCAAGGTCAGGTTGGACGGGGCTCTGAGCAGCCTAATCCAGTTGAAGTTGTCCCTGCTCATTGTAGGAGGGTTGGACTAGATGGCCTTTTAAAGGTCCCTTCCAACCCAAACTATTCTATGATTCTATTATTCCCTGTAGAGTCATAGGGGGATGCAGATAGTCCCAGGGCACTATTTGTCTCATCCTAAGGTTGACATCTAAAATAAGTCAAATGAATCCGATCCAAGCAGTGTCACTGCTTTGCTCTGGAGGAGGTGTATTGTGGTACCTTTTTAGTACACAGTTGCTTCTCCATTTGCGCGTGGCAAGTTGTAGCAGCACCCTGCAGTTGTCCTCTCTGGAGAGGACATAGTCTCACTGCCTAAGACCATAAGGTCTCCGTAAGCGTGTGGGATTTATGAAGATATACAGAAGTTCCATGGAAAATGCTGCTCTTGATCCATTTATATGTGGAGGGTCTTGGTGGATCTGTGCTTGATAGCTGGTAATTGCTGTGTGAGACAAAGAACCGAAGTTACATGAGTTCTGCCTTCTCTTCCCCTCATATGGGGTAACTTTGCACCCATGCGAGGTTTCATTGCTGTACTGTATAAATGATGATTTTTGGTCCTTGCGGCTGATACCAGGTTTGGATAAGTTATCCCAGTATATATCTATTCACCTTCCCTGTCAAAGTATATCCTTAAAATACGTTCAGATTCAGTAGCATTAGATGGCCCAGGCTTCCTAGCTGTAACAATGAAATAGTGATAAATTGCCACGCTATCTGATCGCTTTCAAGAATTCAGTAAATCAAGCAGTGACTTTCGATTAAATGCAATCTCTCAAATTGCAGTTTTGGTCCCAACTGCTGAGTTTCTCAATGTACAGGGAAAGATTGATGCTGCTTTGTTGTACCAGATATAAATAACAGAGCTCTTTTTGCATGTGAGGAAAAATAGGTTTCCTTGAAATTTTCGTTGCAGATCATCTGCTAGACTTCTGCTGAGTGTAATGTGATTCTTGATCTTGTCCTAAATTATATCAGAATTGAGATATAGCATGTGTCTTTCAACTTAATGAAATCTCTTTAAATGATGCATATCAAAGTGAGCAGTGATTTAGGTTGAGGCACCTTGGTGACTGATTCTCTCAGGACAGGCAGTCAGCAAACGCTTCCTGAAAATAACACTTAAGTTGGGTTCCTGAAAATTTGTAAGTGCCTTTTTGAATATTTAGCCAAAAAAGTACCGATTGTCTTAATCTCGTGGAGGCTGGAACTAACTTGCAGCTGTCAGAGGTGTTACGCTGCTTTTGGTGGGGTGAATGTCCCAGGGCTGCCATTTCTAATGTACTTTTCAACCTCAGAATGACTTGCAAAATGTTTACGAAGTTTACAAAGTAGGTAACGTTACCCTTTTTCGTTACAAGGCTTGAAGTTAGGAAAGGAGTAGAACAAAGTCATGGGGGGAGTTGTGTGGCTGTTAGATCATGATTTTCTCTATTGAAAAGAAAATATATGAAGGTGAACGTCTTTTTAAAGGTCTGAAAATATCCAGTAGGCTCAAAAAAGCTCTGTAGAGGGTAATGCTCATTGAAAAATGAAGAGAGATGATACAGTGCTTAGACATCATATAGGTCTTAGTCCTTCAAAGCCCACTTTTGTGGGTCTGCTGTTGTGGACCGTGGTTTGTATACTGCACTGATTAAATTTGTAGAACTCTGTGGCAAGGTGGGACCTGGACTTGGGCACCCTCCTTGTGTCAGAGTTCTCTTATACTGAACAGAAGAGAAAGGGAAGAGCATCTTTGAGAAAGATCATCTCTAGGGGTTAGCTGCTGGTTCAGTCACTTGTCTACTCGGTGGGTAAAAACTGACCTTGGAGGCTCTAAATAGGCTGAGAGAGGATTTTTCTGTATAATACCATATTCTATACATGTCTTTCTTCCTTTGCGATCTTTGTAGTTAGACCTGGTAAATCAAACATAGCTCATAGTTCATTGAAGGTTATATGAACCCTCTGAACTTCCTCTGGCAAGAGTGTAGACCTGATTTATGCAGTCTCTTGGATCTTCAGTACAGTCCTTGCTTTAGAGTGTACTTTTATGTTGTTGTTTGGCATGGAGTTATTTGCACAAAGTGTACTGGAATGGCTCATGTTGCAATGAAGAATGTTGCCCTCTGAGATGTCTGCCATATTTGTTGCACATTTGGCACCTTACACATGGGAGTTGTGTCTATTTTTGTATTCTTTACAATTTGAAATAGGTCTGATTGTCAAATTAAATCCTTCCAAGTCACGGCAAGGTCAGTGGCTGCTCTGGGTATATGCATCTTCCGTAAGGTTAGGGAAGATGGTCACCAGTTGAAGTAGCAGCTGCAAAACAAGCAGTGGGTGATCTCAACTGACCACGAACACATATTTACACTTACCAAAATGGCCTGTCACCTTGACTTTCTGAGAAGAGAACTCTCTTGTGCTGCTCATGTGTTGACCTCTTACATAGACACCCTTCAACAAATTTGGGAGTACATGCAAGATCACCAGGCTCACTGCCAAATTCCAGCGCTGCACTCTTTTCTGTTGTTTGCTGGTTCTTAATCCAGTCCTTCAAGCTCTTACTTGTAAAATGTGGTGTCCTTCTCACTGGCAAACTTTTCATCTGGTGCCACGGGTATTTCCGGGACCTGGGTCTTCTCTGCTGCCTTGTGCCTCTCTACAACCTCTGTGTGAAATGCAGCATCTCAGTGTTGTCTGCACCTAGCAGAAGAAGAAAAAGCAACTTCTCTGAAGATGTGGAGATTCTGATTTGGTGCACGTAAAGGCTCAAAACTGGTGTCTTCAATGGTTTAGCAGAAGTCTTCATCCAAATGACCTGTCAGTGGCTGTGGCTTCGTTCCATACAAGAGTCTCAAGGATCATTCTGGACAATGGAGAGAGGAAGCTCTCCTCTGGAGACACTGTCACCACTGACCCCGGGAGGCAGTGGTTCCTCAGCCCTCCTTTCCACCCTAAGGGAGAATGGTGACCTCTCCTTTTGCCTCATTCAGTGTCAATGCTCAGGAAGGGGCCCACGTGAGTACAAATTCCTTTGCCTGTTCAGACCCTATGGATGGAGCCATGGGGCTAAGAATTTACTGCAGCATAGGGCTCTCATTTCTTCAGGGGAAAGACTGGTTTTCATACCGCACCTTTTTTTCTGTAAGGGGGGAGAGAGTTAAGTATTTATTTACGTACTTATTTTCTTTATTCTGACCAGAGCTGAAACCTTGATTTTTGCAGTGTGCTTCCTTTCTCCTGCTGAATCGTTTGTATGCATTTCACTGACGGAGTGTTTGAAAGCCCCGCTTTCCTCCAGGGACTTTACAGCCAAACTGATGCAAACTCTTTCTTCTCAGGTGCCTCACGATCATCTGTCATCCAATGCAAGCCAGGAGGCAACTGCCCCAGCAGACACAGAGGCATGACTAGGCAGCTCTCCCCTCTATCTGTTGCTGAAGATTCTGCTGCTCCCATTCTTGAGCTGCAGAATCGAAGTCCCTCGGGAATCTGTCGGCACAGCAGAGTCGAGAGGCAGAGCAGATCAGGTAGGCATAACAGCCGCATTCCCGGCGTCACAGCATGCCTGCGAGAGGCCTCTTTCGTCTGTCTTTTGAAAGATGGTGCAGAGTCCGAGCATGTTGACCTTGGTTTACGGTGCTGCGAACAGCAAAGCCACATGAAAGTCCTTCTTGTACCTGTGTGCAAACTGGGGTTAGGTGGGAAGGAGGCAAGGATGGGAGGAAAAAGCCTGGGCCTCAGTAGGTACGTGTAATGTGACAGATAGCTGAGAAATCATAAGGCCAGTAGGCACAGAAGATCTTGAAAGGATGATTAACGTTAGCACACAGGTTAGTTTTTACAAAGTGGTTATGTTTCCTCAGCTTCAGCCTGGCCAGAGACCAGGACCCTTGAGAGCCAGCCACGTTCCTTCTCAAAGACAATGACAATCTCAGCTCATACCATGGATGGTCTGATGAAGAGGAAGAGAAGGAGCAACAGGTGGAAGGATATCTAGGGAAGACCACCACAGTTCAGATCATCGAACAGCTGCACATCAGGGCTTCCGTCAGGAATGTGTCACCCACTTTACTGCAGAAGTTTAGCTCAAATGAGCCTGTAGGGATGGTGAATACGGACTTCTTCACCAGCAGGGATGGGATGGGAGCTGTTACAATATGCAGCCACAGGCATTTAAGTCTGCTGAATTGTACTGTTGAGGAGAGGAGAGCCGTTATATGGCTGAAATAATTTAACTGTCCAAGTTCTTTGGAAGACACAGTAGATACTGTGAGCAAAAAAGGGAGGAAGAACAGGTTGGATCTTCCTTGCGCACTGGAACTGTGGGAGATGAGCCCGTCTCTTGTCACTTCACCACTGGTGGCAGCAAGAGCCAACCATTTTCTTCTTGTGTTGGAAAATGGATGGATCTCATACTCCAGGAGTACTCTCTTGATGGAAGTCCTCAGAAAAATACTGGAGGTAATTATTGCTGCAAGGAGCGGATAATAAAGTATTTTGCAGTAAAGATCATAGCTAAGATACCAAAACCCCAATTTATTCTCATTTTTGCAGATATCAGGCTGAAATAACTCTGTGCATCCTGGCACTAGGGTACATCCAAAATCAGAATCCATCTTCTCTAAGAAAGGACTTCAGTCCCCTTGACATCACACTCTTCTAAACATTTACTTTGCGTTTTTTAATTTCCCTTTTTATCCTGATCTTCCCTTCCTCATCAGTGAGGTCTAAGTAGGACTGACCTGACAAGTAGGTAAACAAATATAAAGAATATTATTTTCGAGGATGTAGTTGCCAAACAGTCAAAAGAGTTCAGCAGAAAAGCTGTAGGTTTTGGTTTTCCTTATCTCACTCTTCTGAAAAATGAACGCAAAAGGCTTTTCTGTTACCATCTTGTCACAGAGACATCACAAGCCAAGAATTATATTATAGACAAAAGGACTGTGTAGGGGTATTTCTACTAGCTGCCTTTCAACACAGTTTGCCATTGACCAGTGTCATCTCCGTGTGTCACCTGCAGTGGCATCTGCATTCTTTCCCTGTCACTTCATCCTTGTTGAGTTCTCAGATTGTTTCTGTGCTTTTGACAGGGTAAGTCTGTTGGTTTGTTTCCGACCAAACTAAATGCAGACACCAAGGATTTCTACTGCCTTGCTAATTGTAAAATACTATCTACCGATCACTTTGGCCGATCAATTTGTTTTCTCCTTGTTAGCGTATCATTTGGTATCCGAACACAAGTACTACTTTCTAGCTTGATCCAGCCCCAGCTTCATGACTTGGAAATCCTGAAACCTATTTAGCATAAATTGTGTGCGTACTCGCCACGTGTCTTTGAGTTTAAGCCCTGTAATTATTTTTAAAGATATTTCATATCTTGTTCTTTTGATTCTTTGGCCAAGATTTAGCTGTGCACATCCCATGGATTTTGACAGCAACTGTCAAGCTACTGTGTCATTTTGGCTGGGGATCCGTCTCAGTTTCACTTAAATGTAAATATCTAGTCTAGGGAGAGATAAGTGCCACCAGTGGACTTCGATATATATGAGGATGAAATCAGCTACCTTCTCACCATGCTTGTCCATTATCATTGAATACAAAGGGGCCCTAGACGACAGGTTTAGTCTGAATACATGATTATTTGCTAACTACATTACACGGGATGAATCCTACCCATTAAGCACTTAGGAAAACTCCCCACTGTACATTTAATCAGGCTAAAACTTACGTAGGTCTTTAAATCCAAGGTAGGACTTGCAACAAGTGTGTATTTCTGTGCCTTTCCCTAACATTCAAACCTGGAACTACAAAATCCACTGCTAATGGTAGTGTCATGCATAGTAACAGCAATTACTTATTTATTTGGTAATTGAAAAATAGAAAGCGTGGATAAAGGTGTTTTAGTCTTTTGTCATTGTATGTTTACTTTAACTGTTAGCTGAAGAAGGACTAATTGCATGGTAGTTTTTCTTAGCAGGAAAACCTGCAAGTGGATGTTACATATTATGTTCTTTTTAAGCGATTCGAACTTGCAAATAAACTGTAATTTACCTTTTAATAGAAGATGTCAGTCATTATTAGCACCATAAAAATATCTATTTTCTCTCAGCAGCCAAAGAGAATGCTAAAGTCATGCTTGCCTTTTCACAGCTGTCTGATTATCCTCTGCATGTTTTTAATAAACCTGTAATTTTATTTGAATTCTCGATTCACCACTAAACAACGGAGCCACTGAATACTGATTATTTCTAGGAAAAAATAGTACAGCATACAATTAAATTACAAAAAGCTCCGTGTCCCGGTTAGGAAAATTCTTGATTGCAAATGCGCTCCCTGCTATGATGAATCGGTTTTTAGATGTAATGTTGGCCTAACGTAATAACTTGGAACCTCTGTTTGACATTTCTTTATGGCTGTAGCAGAAACAGTAATATAAAAGGAAATTCAGACCTGAGTCTGAAAGGGTACCTTTTTCACATTTGAGTTGAATGTAGGGCAGCGTATGTTCTCACTGCAGAGCATCTATAGCTCGTCTTAACATCAACAATTATATTGTTTCTTATGGTATATCACGTCATGTGTTGATGTGGGTGATAATTGATAGTAATAGTTAAGAATAGCTGCAGGTCATGATTTTCAGAAGGAACTCCTGTTTCTTCTGTCAAACTGATGTAGTGTGGTCTAATGGGGTAAATGGCTGGAGCTCGCTGCTGCCACAAGAGCTCATGGGGCAACAGCGTTAGTGCTCCTCACTATCCAACGCGGTTCAAGCTGCTGTTTTCAGCTGGGATCTGTGAAATCAAAATAGGGCTCCTGGGTTGCATCTCCGGAAGACTTGTCTGGAGAGAAAGTCACTGGTCAGTAAGATCAACCCAACTACACTTCTGTTAGGAAATCTGCAGTGGTCTGCAGATTAGACCTGAAAAGTACTGTACTGAAATGGGAAACGACAGCTTTCTGATTCCTCCTTGTTTATGTGTAGAGGTTTATTTCTAGGCGTGCCAAGCTTCAGTTTTGTCCAGTTTCCTTTTTTAACTTCAAAAATGTAAATACACTAACTTGACTGAAAAAATCCTTTCTCTGCTTGGGTATATAAAACTACCAACCTATTTCTTTTTCCCCTCCCAGCTTGCAAATAAAAAAGTGATTCTTGAGTTAAAATCTTGAATAATAAGAACTTGTTCCTGGCTTCAGATGTACAGGCTCAGATAGCTTTTATGTTGCACACATGCACAGTAATTGACTTTATAATGTAGTTGGTTCCAAGGGATGTAGCTCTGTTCTAGAGATTTGGCTGACAGAAGGAAAGAAGAGCTGATAAAGCAAACAGTGGCAACAGCTTAACTGTAACGCTGTTACCTCAGGCCTTGGTATTGTGTTTGTATTTTGTGCCTATCCCCTTGAAATGACAGATACGGTATTAGTGAAGTATTTCTGTGCAGGATTTCAGTAGTTGTGGGACATAGAGGAATTATAGGGAGAAGGCAAGGGATGATTCGTGTCGATCAGATGGGGGAAATTTTGCCAATAATTGTTTTGAATGCATTCATTATGTGTGCACCTCTTCTCTTTTTCTGTTTTGTTTTGGGTTTTTTTTCAGGAGAAGAAGGAACACAAACGCACACAGAGAGTAGCAGCCAAGAAGCTGAAGGACAGACACGGTGCCAGTCTTGCACATCCACATTTCTCAAGCTTATCTGGAGATTTCTGATCATTTTGTCCGTCTCTTCCTCCTGGGTCGGGACCACGCAGTTTGTCAAAATCACGTATGAGACCTTTGACTGTCCTTTTTTCATGACTTGGTTCTCAACAAACTGGAACATTATGGTTTTCCCCATTTATTATTCTGGGCACCTTGCAACTGCGCAGGAAAAGCAGTCTCCAATCAAAAAATTCAGGTAGGCTTTATCGTGGCAATATCCCTTTAAACATCCTGATTTCTGTGGACTTAGATCACCGCTCTTCTCAGTTTGACCTGTGGTGTCAGAAGGCAGAATAAAGGTCATGCTGCAGAAAATCTCGTTCATAAATAGCTTACAGAAGGCTAACAGATGAGTGATATGTGCTTGAATAAATGGATAATTGATTGTTAGAGCGTTTATTTACTGAGTTGAAAAGGTCAGTCATTTGCTTATAATCTTGCTATTATTATCTGATATCTCTATATTATTCTGTTCTTGTCTGGATCAGGCCATTAGTTAATCTATTCTGGTCCATTTATGATAGAACAGTAGTGTAAAGTGCAACCAAAACAACTCATAGTTGAGAAGAAAGAAGCTCAGAGCTGAGGAGATGGTTTCCATGGGGAAGACCATGGCTTGCTCTCTACGCTCAGTAAGTATAGCAGAATGAAAACTGCCCTTTCCTCCTCCTGCTGGATCATAGCATGGAGGAAGAGCATCCTGTTAGCCTTCTCTGCTCTCTTTTTACGTTTGGTAGGAATTAAAGCAGGTTGCAGACTCTTGACTCTCCTCCCCTCATAGCACTGAGTTGGCATAGCTGAGGGGCTGTCATCGTGAGGAAATGATGGGAAGGCTTCATCCCATCTTCTGTCAGGCTCCGCATGGAAATACCTTTTCCTCTGTGTTGTGAGAGCCAGAGGAAGACGGGAAGACATCCCCTCTGACTCCAGCCTTTCCTTGTGCCACATGGCTGCGTGTTGTAATTGAACTCTCAACCTCAAGAGCAAAGTAGTCCATAATACTTACTATAACATTAGTCTGCAGGGGTGGAAATTTATAATTCTTCTTCGGTAGTCGCTGTGACATCATAGAAATACAAGGTTAGAGAGGAACTCAACGAGATCATCCGGACCAACCACCAGCACTGCAGCAGGACCAAGCTGGCTTAGCTTCACCCTAGCCTGCTCTTAAGAAAGCCGTATCTAACCTGTCCTCAGGGCTTGGAAGAGCCACCACGTTGTGGGACAATTCATGTCACAGTTCCTCCTCCACTTCCATTGTTCTACTGATCCGACAGTGACGTAGAAGCTGCTTGAAAGGACAGAAGTAAATTCAGCTTGCCAAGAGATAACGCACCTTACACATGGAGGGAAGAAATTCACGGGATAATTTTGAGCTGGGAACCAATTCTGTTACTCCATTGCAGACTTGCTTTGACAACAGCCTTACTGACTTCAGCAGAATTGTCTGTTCTGCAAGGTATTAACCAGCGTGTGGCCTGTGCCTTGTTCGTGCTGACAGAGGGTTCAGCACAGCTGTCATTGAGCGCCCAGGGAATTCAATTTGTACTGTCAGGCTGGAGTGTAGCAGGGCCAAATTCTTCCCTCGGCTGCTTTTGCCAGGGTCTGTAATTTGGCCCTAAATTATCATTTCTGTCAAATCAGCGTGACTGAAATTGAACAGTTGCACTTAATTAACTGCTTCTCTGAAAACCCGAGTGCTTTGTACATTAATGATGCCTTCATTCAGATTCTTGCTGGAGTATTTGTAAGAACATTAACAGTGTCAGCTTGGCTTCTGGGTATGGGGTAAAGTAATAACAAATGCACGGCAGATAAGGAAGAAGGAGAATAAATATCCCTGCAGATAGATCCTCTGCAGTTAGTTGGTTGATTATATATCCATCAGAGCAAAATTTTGGGCAATGCATAATATCAGTATGCTTAAATAATTGATACATTTCCCAAGCTGTTAGGAGTTCAGCTTTTAAAGTTGAGGACACACGCTTACGTGCCCAGAGGAATTTCTGCACACACGGAGATGTGAAGTAGGTTTGTGAATGTGTGGAAACAGAAGACCAGTGTTAGAGCTGATGGGCATCTTCCCAGAGTATTTCCTATTCCAGATACATTGGGAACTCACATCCTAGGGAGGAGGTAACTGCTGGCAAATACTGACTTAATCATGGGGACCAAGTACTTGGTCTGTGCTGTGTTATCTGTGATTTGAGAAACCAAACTCTTTCATTTTGAGTATGGGAATGGACATCTCTTCAGCATGAGTGCTTGATGTTTCTGATGACTTAAAGAATTGAAAAGCATCATTTGTAGTTTTTAACAGAGAGTTACAGACACATTTAGTTCGGAAAGGATCTTTGGAGGTCATTTAACCCAGCCTCCTACCCAGAAAAGGGTTTCAAAGCTAAATCAATTGTTTGTGTAATTGCTTGGTTTGTGTTTTTGATATTTTTCCTGTTACAGGGTTTTTTATTACATTTTGTAAGATTTCTTGTGGCTTTGTTTGCTGGTTTTATTTCTGTGGAGTAGCTAATTCTTGTCAATAAAGCCCATCCTGCAGCGATTCCAGGCCTGCCTCAGAGTCCAGAGGTGATTTGTCTTTGTGTTTCTAGAGAATGTAGTTACTCACTAGGTGCTTTAAAGACATATGACATTTTGTCCAGCAGATATTCCCGGTGGATTAGAACAAACTGTGTCTATGATATCTTGGCAGAGATCAGTGATCATGCGAGTGACTTGCAGAGTGCTGCCCTAGGCTGTCAGAGCTGTGCAGAGCCACTGTTACTTTAATAAATCCCACGCAGAAGGGTAGGAGTCTGTGTCTTCAACTTTAGATTGGCTTTACGTGTTTTATAATCTCTGAGATTGTAAATTGTGTATTTCTTACCTTTCATGCTTTACCTTAGAGATAAAATTTTGTGGTCTTAGAAATGAACTCAAGGTTATTACCTCCCTGCTGCCATTTCAGTAAAGTATCTTGGTTGTCTTGAGGCAGAAGACGCAGTTCTTGGTATCACCTCAGTATTGTAGATAAAAGGTTTGTCCCACATGAAGAGCTTGAAAACTCCTTGCATTAGTGGTGAATAAAATGATCTGAAGCTCAGTAAGCTCAGCAATCGGCAATCTAACCCTGCCAGTATTTACCACCACAGAAGACAGTCCACAAACTTGACGTAGGATCCTAATAGAGTTATAATTTGGAATAGATGGATAATACATTAAATGTCAATAAATTTTGCCTTCCCATCCACTCTCTTGGCATCTCAAGGACAAGACTGTGACGTTCAACAGCTTTCTGCCAGAATATATCCACAATGTAATAGCTGAAGCTGGTCCTACGGGTGCTGTGCAGCCTTGAGGCACTGGCTAGGGAGAATGTAGATAGGTGCAGGTTTAATGAAAGATGAACGTTTTGGGAAGAGTTGGTTTTCTAGCAAGAACGATAGCAAGATGTGAGTATCACTTGAAGTAAAAACAAAGTCATAAATAGCTGATACTTGCTGTCATCTGTCATCTGCAAGTTTGTCACCTACCAATCTCTCCCTCTGAGTTGCAGCAGCAGCTCAGCCCAGCTTCCCCAGCCACTTCTGGAATAGCACTGCAAATCTAGATCTTCACTGCAAGAGTCTTTTCAGAGGAGAGATGAGGATCTCTCTTGCTTGAAGCTGCTCCTACCCCAGATGGCTCAGTGGTAGAGAGGGAGACCAGCAGCACAAAACAGTGCTTCCCTTGGGCCGTTCCTTGTTGGGGGACAGCATTACAGCATTCCCATGGTGCTGCCCCCCGAGCCAGTCACTGCTTATGTGAGAGGTTCAGGCACAATTGCCTTTCCTTTTGCTCCAGCTCTTGAGCAGACAAATGCAGCTGGACAGGCTCTTTCTTCATGTTCGGACAAGAAGCAAAATGAGAACTCAATCAGTCTTGGAAAACAATTCACCAGTTGCTTAACCACCATTACTCTGTTTGGTGTCCGTCTCCTGAAATGGAGCTGGAAGATGTTTTATTGCAGCAGATGCCATCATTTAGATAGAAGGACCAAATGACATAGTAACAACTTGTGCTCACCAAAGGTCCTATGGCACTTCTTGCTACCATAATGTCACTAAGTGGCCTTGCCAAGTTTTAATCCGGGTGATGTAATTACACTCGCCATATTCACATTTCCCCAGGTAGCGTCTGTTAGCTCTGTTTTTTTCTGTAAGCTGTTTTAAAACCAGCTGCTGCATTACACTCCAGAGGCTGCTGTGCGTCAGGGGTGAATAAACCCATTCTTCTGCAGGGGCTGGCATCAGAATAACTAAGAGGCGACGCAGGCTATTTAGTGGGTGCCAGAGGCAAAGCTACATGACTGCCTGAGGTGCTGTAATTCCTGAGAGCATGGCACACTGCCCAGAGCTGATGGCTGAGGGCTACCTGCAAATAAAAAGAGCTATTTATGTTAGAGGGCAGGTTTTAAATAGACTTCTTGTGCATTTGGAAATAATTTGTGTCATAGTTTCAGGGTCAGCTGCCCTTAGATATGTCTCTGCCCTTAAGTCAACAGCATACAGATATCATCTGTATGGAGAGGGATCCATGGAGCCATCTCTCCTGAGCCCAGGGTTTTAATCACTGTCATGTCGTGATGACTCCTGCAAGTTTAATTTTAGTTGCATGCCAAAGAGGCTGAGTTAACCACTGAGCAACCAACCCTCACAAAGCCCGAGGCAATCTACTGTAGCCATGACTGGGAAAGTAAAGTATTCTTCCTATCTCCTCACTCGCTGAGCATTATTCATGGAATTCTCCTAGGCACAGAGGTGAATTCATCAGGTCTCTGTCTCAGTCGGCACAACCTTGTCACAAGTCTTTGCTGTTTATTTTTAATTGAGAGGTGAGGAACCTCTGGCCCCTGGTTTATCTGGTCATTGTGTGCTGCTGTGTGTGGTGGAGGCTCTTCCATCTGCTTAAACAGTCCATTGCTTGGGGCCTGTGAAGCGTTTCCAGATTTCCTTTCCTAGCTGTGAATCTGTGCTCACCCCTCCCACTGCTTCTGGGAACTCAGAGATAAGTGGCATTTGTAGCATTACCACCATTGCCTCTCCCAAATAGTTGACCAGCCCACAGAGTCCAACCCGGAATAATATAATAACCACTGAGGCTTCCTCCTTCCGAGGATTCAGTCAGGGCACTTTGGAGTCCATCCTCCTGACTCTGCTCTGAGTTTGTCTGTGTGCAGACATCCCAGAGATCTGCAGGACAACAAAATCTGATCCATTCTGGCATCCCCCTCACCACCTTTTTGACTTTGGAAGCCACCCACCCTCCCCATGGATGGAGGAGCAGAAGCGCCGGACTTATTCCCAGCATCTCCCTGGCAGTGGGGGGCCACGATGGATGACAGGGGTGTAATTTCCCATGGCACATTTGTAGAAGGGTTTTTCCTGCTGCCTTGCACGCTCCATCTGAGTGATGTGCTTGGATGGTTTTACTGTTGCCTGTGTACGCTGTCAGCATGGCGCTGGGTTACTTAACTGTGCCCTGCATTACTGTAAGCAGCCCAAGCACCTTGCTCTCTTGTTTTAACACAGCACAAGCTTGTTTCCTTTAAGACAGATCCTGACAGCTTCTGAGGCAGATTGGATTTACCGCCATGTAGCCATCCAATCATGCATCAAAACCGATGGCAGAAGTCCCGCTGGGTTGGAGAGGGCAGGCTCCGTACAGGTCTGTAGTTCACAGTGCAGATCTGTTCTTGCCAGGAGATGGGGCATCCTGGCTCTGGTGTCATATAATGGTGACACAGCCACGGTGCGTCCGGGTCAGAGGCCACCTATCTTGAAGTGGAGTGTAGTCTGAGCTCAGAATCACCTTCTGCACCCACCTAAGTCTCAAGGGGAGAAAAGCATCCTTTAAACGTAAACTGCTGTATCTGCATGTCAACAAACGTTCAGGTCTGTGCTACCAGTGAGTCCGTTCTCACACAAGGAAACTCATTGCCTTGAACTCCTGTTGAAGTCAATGATGCAAAAGCCTACCGTCAAACTTAAGCATTAATTTATTTGCTTCACTGAGTATTTGTTTTGCATCTCAGATAAATGATACGCACCACTAGCTGTTCTCTTTCTATGTGTGACATTCCTGTTCTAATCTTTGGAGAACAGGCTGACTTCTGAGAACATAGAGGTCAACTAGAGTGAAGGAGATAATTAGCAGATCCGCCTGCCTGAGTGTTAACTTGTTGGACACCCTGCTACAGTTTGAGAAAGGAATTTATTATTACCAGAAATGATCGCTTTGTACCCCAGGTATTTTAGCGGCAGCAGGGAATGAATGGTTATTAAGTAGAATCAGAGAATCATTTAGGTTGAGATGTAGCTGATCTCATGTATTATATGGATGTTATTATTCTACTTTCCTCAAAATGAGAGTGATGATTTCCATTCTTAATAGGAAAAAACTGCAGTATTTTGAACAGCAGAATTCCCCAGAATTACTAAAAATGGTTTAGGAGACATGAGAACAAGTCTGTCTTTAAAGGCAAAGCCAAATCGCGATAGTTATTACACTGCCACCGTCACCCCCAAATAAGAAATGTTTTTGACTTCACATTGCAGTGCAATCTTTGAAGTTACTAATTAGTTCTACATAATTAGTGTTTTAGCAATCTTCCGAACGCAGCCATATTTGGCTGTGAATACTCTGGGGCCCTGAGGCCTCACGGCATTTAGATTAGTCCCTTAATGTTGCCTTGTAAGGATGCGTTGCAGACTGATGGTACCTTGGTTCACTCCATTGGTGTTTCGATTGTATAAAGCATTCACTTGTGGGACCTCTCATGTTTTAAATGGATGTGTCAGAGAGCCTGCCGTGTCAAGAAATGAAGCGTACTGGGAATATCTTGAGGAATACCTTTAAGCAAGAATGCAGACAGTGGAGCATCTAGAAAGCATTCCTTCCAATTTGGGAAAAGTAGAGATGTTTCAGGAGGGGTGTGGTGATGTGCCTTTGATCAAGCTGCGTGCCTGAGTACTTGGTCTCCCCTTAGCCCACGCAGGTACCGCAGGAGTGCTGTCCCCCAAAGCGGTGTCTCCTGAGCTGACCCTTCCCTTCCATGAAACGCTAACAAGCAAACAGCTCACTTAAGTTGTGTGTGACACAGTGCTTGAGAAACCAGGGATTTTGTTTGCAATTTAATCCATAAGGAAATGTCTCTAAGCGAACACAGCTTTTCATTGTATAATAAAATAAAGCTGTTAAATACCCTTCCCACCCCTTTCCTCCGTTTTCTTACACTCTTGTTTGACTGGCTTGGTCCCACCGGCTGGTGCCTCACTTGCCCACCGTGGTGATGTGTCTGGTAACGTGTCTGTGCTTTTTTAGTATCTTTAGGCAATTCTTAAAGCTTACTTGGCCATATTTGGGAATATATTTCAATAAGAATAAAAACAGGTTTTGGAGCAAAGCAAGAAAAAATTGCCAAGCTACAGAGAAAAAATTGTGGTTATAATCCTTCTGTTCGTGGCCTCGAAGGCAGAGTCTGAGAGCTGTCAGTGCGTTATAGATAACCTTCATTTCTGTGTGTGAGTCCCTGGGATTATTGTTGCGTAAAGTGTGATTATTCCAGGTAAGTTACTTCTTTTCTATTTGGGAAATTGCAGTTTTAAGAAGATTGTAGGTTATTTTCTCTATGTGAATTAAACAATAGATTCTTGTGGGTGTGCGGAGTACTTAGGAAAAGCATTAATTGAATGTGATAAAAGTCTAATGAATGTTTGTGGTGCTGGAGTGAATGCTAAGGAAAATCCTAGCTGAGTATTAAACTCTTTTCTTTTCATAGGGAATGCAGTCGGATTTTTGGTGAAGATGGTCTGACGCTGAAACACTTTCTTAAAAGGACTGCTCCCTTTTCTATTCTGTGGACTTTGACTAACTACCTGTACTTACTGGCTTTAAAGAAGCTGACAGCCACAGACGTCTCTGCCCTGTTCTGTTGTAACAAAGCTTTTGTCTTCTTGCTTTCTTGGATTGTGCTGAAAGACAGGTTCATGGGAGCAAGGGTAATGACATGCCTGATTTTCAACTCTCTCTTTTTTTCATAATTGCCCTTAAATCTATAAGCTATTGTGCTGCCATAGTACTGCCTCATTATGGTATGTATATACCATGAAACCATTTCTCATTTAATTTTATGATGCAAACATAAGCCTGAAGATCACTTAGAGATCTCAGACTCCAGAGGTAATAGGATGTGGGAATTTCAAGAAGCTATTACAGCCAAGTGTAACTTGATGAATCAGCATAGGAGGACTTCCAGTTCATATAAACCTATTCTGTCTTGGGTTACAGTGCTGAAGTACAGTCAATTAATTTTACTTTAAACGTAGTGATGAATGCTTATGTTCTAACCAAAGTAATTTTATTCCTTGTTTGGGTAGATAGCTATTTTCAGTATGTAATGTATTTTTTTTACGCTGTGCTATTTTACATACACATAAACGCATACACATCTGCATGTGCCAAATGTAGCTTAAAAGGGACAGCAACTGTTTTGCACAAAGGTGTATTTTGCACTGAAGTGTTATAGAACTCACTGGCAGTAATACAGACCCTGGGGAAAAAAAGAAAAAGGAAAGAACTCAAGCAAAATGACGTGCGCCTGGATCTAGGGGAAAGCAAGCATGTTTCCTGTAATTTCACGTGCACAAATCTAACATGCAGCCATTTAAACTGTTGACTTTATACCTTGGCTAAGGAGTAGCCAGGCCCTCTGCCACTTCTGCTGGTGCAGATTCCCCTCTTGAAATGGCTGAAGGCCTAATGGTCGGGTTGGGTACAATCCTGATTGAACTGTCAAAAGCCATGAATTTCATTAGGATCTGATTGGGGCCAGGTGTGATGCCTGTGGCCAGAAGGGGCAACCAGCAATTGGATCTAAGTTCCATGCAAAGCATGATGGATCAGGACATTCATCTGCGTGGGCTTATTTTTTAAAAAAATGAGGGCAGCAGCTTTTTTTCAATTAATAATGTGATAGAAGGGCTCAGAAATGAAAGCAGAACGCATCCTGTTTCACAGGCATCTGATCCAGCTCTTGGAGCAGACACCAGCACGCTGAAGAGAGCACTGCACTTGGGGTTTGGGAATGGAAGAGGAAATTGTTTTAAGTAAAACAAGTTCCCCCCAATTTCCTGGTGAGACAGGGCTGGCTGGGCAATTCGTAATGGCACGGGGCCTGAGCACCACAAGACACGCGTGCCATCACACAAGTGAGCTCTTGAGTAGGGATGTGCCAGGAGGGTTTTGTTGGACTTGCTCAGTGGAGGGTCTGTCCAGACCAGGCAAAGTTGAGGAGGTGGGCCCATGTTTCACAGACCTCAGCCATAGTGCCCTTGACGGTAAGGACAGGGACATTTCATCTTGCAGTGCTAAAGCCGGACACCTGTACATCTATTTCCTATGCAACTTAAAATAGAGAAGCATCAGGTGAGTGTGACCTACCCTCTAACTCAAAGAATAAGCAGCATTTGAAATTCTCAGTTCTTCTCTACAGAAATTAATAGAAATGGGAACTTCCCTCCTCTGCCCCTTGATTGTCTCAGGTTCCGGCTGAAAAAATAGAAAATTTTGTACCCTTTAAGCTAAAGTTTGTCTCAAAGCAATCTCTTTCTAGAAGAGCAAGCATAGTTCTTGTATTTTCCTAGCCTACTCTCTTAAAGAAATCTAGATGAGAAATACTAAAGCTATTTTCAGTTATTATTTTTCACTAACTAAAAAAAAACCATTGCTATAAATACGCATTAGTATTAATGCTGTAAACACCATCAGGTCTGCACAAGAAAAACCTGGCAGAAGAAGTGAGCAGCAAATCCTGCGCATAAAAGAAACTGGTTTTGCTGCTAACTGACAGATTCTTGATGCCCAGTGCTGGAAAGGTAATTAGCAGCATTTTCCAGCAGCCCTCCTGCCAGAATAACACTTAATGATGTTAATAACCACGCAGGAGAGAGTTTGAGAACTAAAATACGACAAAGCAGCGCGGACCCAGCCTTTTGTGCTTTGAATGCCCCTGCTGCTTTCACCCCCCAGCCTCTCAGGGAGCACGTGTAATTAGGTTATTGGGACAGTAAGGGGATGAAAAGAAATAAGAGCTTAATCATATACTCTGAGCCAGTGTTTTTGCAAAAGCACTCGGCAGCCAGGAGCACAGCCGGTTTTTCAAAGGAGCTCAGCTCGTAGCAGCTCTTTCGGAGTTTCAGAGCTGTCGGGCACGTCTTGCGGCACATCGGAGGTTGGGATGCAGCTGATGCCGATGTACCTGAGACAGCTTTCATCCGCCTGGGCTTGAGAACCAGCAGCCGTCAAGGCTCAGCAGCTCTGCAGCAGATTTCCAGCATCGCCGGCTCCCTCCCCGCCTAGTGTTGCTGCAGGCGGTCTCCAAACTGTCTCCAAGCGGCCAGCTGCCCGACGGCTCTCCGGTCCCCCGGCTGTGTGCTGGCACACTGCTCCCACACACCCTGGCAAGCAGCTGCCAGCCAGGCTGGGGGGCTGGTTTTTCAGATGGGCTGTCTGAAGACAAACCTGTCTTGATGGCCACTTTACGGTAGGGCATAAACTTGCCTGTGCCCTGTGCCCTCAGCGGTGATGCTGTAGCATGGGAAGGAGCTTGCACCCAACCTGAGAGAGAACACCACCAGCTGGAGAAAGAGTATTCATATGAGAAGTACATGTACAGCTATTTACCTATAAAAGTACATGTACAGCTATTTACCTGTAAAAGTACTGCAGGTAGACCTTAGGTACCTTGAAGTACCTACTGCCCTGCACAAGGAAACACCGCACAATCCCTGTCTGCACCGTAATCTTTCCTTGGACATTTCTGAACATCTCATAAATTAATAATGTAGCCATGTTACGCTGGGACTTCTGGAAGTCCAAACAGCTTTGGCTCAGAGCAAGCACAAACATTTAAAAGACTTCACATATTTGAGTAGTTCTGTTGGTTTGTGTTGCTTAGATTTAGCCACGTGCTTAATTAAATGTTTGCGTGTTTGAGCCCTTGGTTGTATTTCATCTCTTGAATTAATGTTTATCAGGTAGGTACAGAGTGGTCTGGGGACATTTTCCCCCCCAAAAAAGGTTGACTCTAGCCTGGAGACAGGTTTCTTTGCTATAGCACCCTGTTTTCTGCTGTGCTCCACGTGGGAAAAAAATGTTCCCGAGTAAAATGTTGGTTGGCCTTGCTCTCTTCCAGAGAGGGGGCAAAAAGAGGCAGGTTATTTTCATGCCTTACCTAGGAGGCTCTAAAAGAAAGTTACTACCCTCTTCCGTTAATTAAAAGCCTTGTTTAACGAGCTGTCAGCTACAACAACCAGCTTTGCTTCACTGTGACCTTGCTGCTTCTTGTCAGCTTACAGAAGCCTGCAGGATGTGCTCTTGGGTTTCTAAAGCAAACACGACAATTGCTAGGCAGAGGTCAACTGTGCTAACGCAGTGGTGCCTAATTTGCAGGAAGAGCTTTGAACATGAAACTTAAATAACGTTCTCGCTGTTTTCCCGTGTCGGGTCTTAATTATCTAATGTCTCATGTGATGGTGCTCCATACGTGTCCATCATTTTAGTTGTTTCAGGAAAAAAAAAATGCTTTCTAAATATTTGATTAAATTAGAAAACTGACTCTAAATTTGGTGTTGTCAGACTGGGAAAATGTTTTTCCCAATAGGAACAATCTCCTATTGGGGGTGATGGATCTATTCATTTCCACTAACACACGGAAGGGACTCGCTGGATCTGAGCGATGAGTGCACTAAGAGTTAAATCTCCATCCTTTCCCTTGGAAGGAGGCGGTAACTACATTGGACTTTTCTGTTTTGCCTTGTGGGAGACGTTGCTTGAAATATTACAGCTGAAATATTCCAGCTGACAGCTGAAATGCTACATCTGAATTTATGTGCAAGGCAAGATGTATAGCGCAGCCTGAGACGACACCAGCCAGGCAATGGAGCAGGGCAAGGGGGGCTTCTGGAAATTGATAGGAGGGGCCGTGCTGATGGCTGAGAGGTCCTGGGTCTAATTCTGTGTTGCTTCACGGCTGGACTTCCGTGGTCTTTGTATCTTAGGATAAGCTGTAAGGAGAACAGCAGTATTGCACAGTTACATTACTAATGAACTAGTCACTAAACCAAAGGTAGGAGGGAGAAGCTCTGTAGGGACCGTTCCCGCTGAACAGGACTGAAACTCATTTTTCTAAGAGAATTTAACTGTGTTTTGCTCACAGGTCCTTGGGGAGTTGTAACCTCAGGGATCAAAATAAGCATTGCTGCATCTTGGGTGACGGTATGTGTGTTCTGTGCCAGATGTGCCCTGACTTTTTGGCAGGGTGAACAGCAGAGGGTGCATCTTCCAGCACCCCAGCTCACTTAAGGAGTGAAGGCCAGATTCCCATTTAGGCACTGGAAAATGCAGTGTGCTTCCCCATCCTCCTCAGCAGCCTGCTGTGAGAGCCCCAAGTCCAGAGATGGCCGTCTTGGATCCATCTCCCCCATCTGGATGAAGGGCCTCAAGCCCTCCTCCCAGGATGGCCCGACTGCTGGGATGTGTTATTCTGGGAAGGAGGAGAGGGAAGCCGTCTGGTTCCCTCTTGCTAAAGCCCTTTCAGGTCTCATCAAACCTTGCATTACAGCTGTGAGAGACTGTGAGTACGTATGTGACTCCAACCCTTGTCATTCAGTCGCGGGATCTGGATTTCAAGTGCCATTTCATGGTGAATTTGGAGGTATCAATGGTACCATCAGGTTTAGGTGACAGCTAGGCAGCTTTGTTGACCTGCATCTTGGAGCTTAGATGTTTTAAATAGGAGTAAGGTGGGATATAGACGTGCACTGTGGTTTGTGACTCTTGCCTTCGGCACTGCGACTGCAAAGCGAAGAGGGTACTTGTGTGCCTCATTTACTGGTAAAATAGGGCTAACAGTGAGAGGGAAGTACGTAAAGCTGCAAGCAGGACATGAGTTCCTCAGTGAAGATGTTGGCCCAGTTACCTATGGGATTTAGGAGCACTCACATTTATACCCGTAGTCTCAGAGATTGGCTCCACCCTGGGAGTTGATTCTTGGTTCCCCATTGTCTCCCGCGTGTGGACACCTTGACCTGAGTCAGGCACGTGTTCCTATCCTGTGTGTCCCTTGAAACATGGTTTTGCATTACTGACTGGCTCTGTTGAAAGTGTTTTGGGGGAGTATCAGTGGGTTTTCTGGGAGTCTCGGTAAAACGGTGTGAGATCTGAAAGTCAGGCTCTGCGAAAGGGCACATGATTTGATCAAGATGCCTTTGAAGTCTGTGGTGGGAAGCATGTGAAACTTAGGTTTCTATAGTAGTAAATTTTTCTTAAATGAAGTTTAATGAGGTTTTCCAGGAAGCGAGTATCCATCTCACGTTGGTGTTGGCTCGGGAGTCGTACCAGAGCTGCAGGAGTTAAGAAGGTAAAAAGCCCAGCCTGGCTCAGCAGTTGAGTTTGGAGCCAGTCGGTGTGGCACTGTTTGTGGAGGTTAGCGCTGTCTAGGTGAACCACAGCAGCTTCTTCCTTTGTGTGACTGGGGAGAGCCTGCCTTGCCTATCCGCTGGGAGATTGTGTGATTTAATGGATATCTGGGAATAGAAAACAGGGTCTGAACCTTAAATGTTGCTGCTGATTCTGTATCAGCCAGCTTTGGGTATCTGCATTTGTGTATCTTCTGCTCTACACCCAGCCTTTTTATAATGATAAAATGTTTAATATAATAGTAATTAAAAAAAAAAAAAACCAACCTCTATAAAAACCCCTGTCTTTCAGAAACAGGGCTGTGATTTTCCACAGGTCTGATGAAACACATTTTCCTCTGCAGTCCATGGAAGTTAGGTATTCAGTGTCTTTGAAATTCAGACTCCATGTTTCCCTGCTGAGGACAATTAGGTAGAGAGGGAGTTTTTTTTAAAGAATAAAACATTCTGGGATCCCTGCCACTTCCGTAAGGTCCTTGGAGTCAAGACCCAGGATTGCAGATACAGTGTAGTTAATTATTTTTCTTTTTCTTTGAAGATCCTTAGAAGCTCCGTCTGGGATTTTCAAATTAGGCGAAAAACCTAAGTACAAAGCTACAGGCTTCATGAAGAAATTTGGCCATGTCTGTCCAAGAAAGCTGTCAGGGCTGTTAGGAAATACTGTGCACAGCTGGAGCAGCCTGGAAGAGCTCCCAGTAGTACACTGGTATTCCACAATACAGGGGTCGTTCTCTTGGAGTGATGTCCAGGAAGGTTGGCCATCTAAATGTTTGCATTTCGAGTCAAATTGGTGGCTTTGCCAAATATTTGTCTTACTGTATAGTAGAGCATAATGTCTTAAAATTTCTTGATCTTGGAGTCATATCTCCAAAGTGGATGCTTAGCTTCTAAAAGACTTAATGATGGATGTCCTGTCAGTAGGTCCCGGGAGAATTTGCAGTGCTATATATCCGTATCACTATCAGTGCCTACACTTCCATTATGTTTTACGTCTCTCCCAACAGTACATAATTTTCCCTATTTAAGAGAAAGCAAGAAAGCTTCAAGTCAGAGAAAGTAGCTACTGACACTCATTAAAACCCCACACAGTGATCGTCTCTTTCCGTGTAATGAAACTGCGCTGAGCTTTACGTTGCTTTGCTTTGTCTGTGCAGATAGTTGCAGCAATAATGGCAATCACAGGAATCGTAATGATGGCATATGCAGATGGTTTCCAGGGTGATTCAATTATCGGGGTAGCATATGCTGTTGGATCAGCCTCGACATCTGCATTGTATAAGGTAGGTCATAACTGTTTATTAGTATTCTTCTGTTCTTTAACGTTGGACGTTAAAAATGCACGAGGACAAAGCGAATCACTATAAATGTTTTATTTTATTCGTCCCTCCTGCATCATTCATATTGTGACCAGGCAATGCCACAATGTCAGGAAATCTACTAGGAGAGTAATTAGTTGTTAGCTGCCAAATACTCGGAATGACTTTGCTTTATGAGCCTGTAATGAAATCTGCATTACCGTGCTGCAAGGAGTTTAGGATCGTGTTTTAATCTTTTCCTGCCGCCGCAGTTTATCGGCGCTGTTTCGAAGGGGCTTGCGGAATGCAGCAGGGAGGAGAGCCCAAATGCAGGTAGTGCCGCTCTCCCCGAGCGGGGACGGACGGCTCAGCCCTGCTCCGCACTGCAGCTCTCTTGCGTATTCTGCGCTCGTGCTGGGCGTGGAGCCCTGCGTGTGCCTGGTGCAGGCGATGCGTTAGAGACACGCAGGGCTTTGCCCCCTGCTTCAAAGTAGTGGCCGCTCTTGAAGGTGAGGGATGAAGGAGGCAGGGACGTGTCTGAGTTAGAAACAAGTTGGGCTAAAGGTGGCTGTATTTATTGTCAGCTCAGGGAGGGTGAAGTGTGTGTAAAGAGGAGCGGAAGTTTGGGTTAAATTGTAGCGGGACAAGAAGTTGCCTCCCAGCTTTAGACTTTGGCTGTCTCGCTGATAAAAGTGTTGTGGTCATTCGCAAATCACTCAAAGTGCGTTAATTTAGGCTTGTGCAGGACAAATCCTCCACGAGGCTTGGGCTACCTGTGAATCTGAAGCGAGTCCCTCCAGGCTGGGCTTGCCTCTCTGCAAAAGGGCACATGATTTGAGCAAGATGCCGTTAAAGTCTGTGGTGTGAAGCATGTGAAGCTTACGTTTGTCTAGTAGTAAATATTTCTTAAATGTAGTTTAATGTTTTGCAGGAAGCACTTTCCAGGAAAGGACTTGCCTCCTTTCTCTCTGGGCTTGCCTCTCACAGCAGGTTTATGCTGTGGAAGCTGCTAGTCTCCTAACGGTGCAGCCCAAATCCTGTAACTTTCATTGCATGAGCAGTGTTTGTCTTCGGGTTCTTGGTTACACTCACTCCTCGTGGCACTTTGTCGTACAGACGCAACCATCTGCACTGTAATGACGTGGTTTCCCCCTCTGGGCTAAAATGCAGGAAAGGGCAGAAATCAGACCAAAGTTCCCCTCGCAAAAGTTGCAGGCGGACTTTGCTTCCCATGACAGGCGTGAAGTCTAAAACCCTCTTCTCTCCTCTCCTTTGCAGGTTTTGTTCAAAATGTTTCTTGGAAGTGCAAACTTTGGGGAAGCGGCTCATTTTGTTTCTACGCTGGGCTTCTTCAATTTAATTTTCATCTCTGTTACCCCCATCATACTGTATTTTACAAAAGTGGAGTACTGGTCGCCCTTCTCTGCTGTGCCGTGGGGTTACCTGTGTGGAGTAGCTGGCCTCTGGTTAGGTATGTGATAAAAAAATTTACTCATTTTTCTAGCTTTTTTTCCCCCCCTGCCTGCCCCAATACAAAATTAGCCCAGGCACAAACAATTCCCCCCCCCGCTCCCCACCCCCATAAGCATCAGAGCTCTCCCACAGATTAAATCTGATCCCAGTGCAAAGAGGTACTCCTTTAGAAATGATTCATAGTTTCATGAGAAGCCTTAATACTACTATTAATAGCAGAGAATAAACACGCAGCCGTCATACTAATTGCTCACTTTTCATCTTTACGTTCTTACCGTAGTTTCATTGGTATTTCCCTGTCTCTGGCACAGCTTGATTGCAGTACATCCCATTTCAAAGGGCTGTGTGTGTACCCAGTCAGTTCCTGGCGTGCTCGGGGCGGGCGGGTGGACTGACGCAGGGACCCACAGCGCTGGGGCACCTTTCTGTGGGTGCTGCAGAGCTCGGGGCAGAGCTCGCCCGGCTTTGCGTTAGCTTCCAAAGGCTGGTGCTGTTCCATGGCCTGCGGTCTTCACTTCCCTGCCGCCCTTCCGCAATGCTCCCTCTTTCAGAGCCACAATTGCCAGTCTCTAGCCAGGCAGAGTAGCTGTTGGATTCAGCCCAGGGGCATTTTAATTGCCAGATATAACAACATCCTTTCCTTTAGTAAAGTCTCTATTATTTCATAATTGAAGAGGTTTTTGTCTCCACTACAAGTATATTAAATGGAAACAAAGAGGATGTCATTGCCTGGTACATAGCCCATCCACGCAGACGTCCTGAGACATGGTTGGGCTGACAGCCGTGGTGCTGTGACCACCTTGATAGTAGGGATAGTTTATCACCCAGTGATCTACCCAGGTGTATAATCCCAACCACGAGGGAACAGTCTTGCGGAGTAGACAAACTTGCTCTTTTTACCTAGGGGACTCACCAGCAGGACTGGGTGGTGGGTGATCGGGGGGACCTGGGGTCCACCCACAGCACCAGCACCTGCTGCGAGGGCGCCCTAGGGAATGGTATGAAAGGGAAGGTTTTGCAGTTTCCTTGGGATCTCTCAAGGAAATCGGAGCTGGCTGGGAATGCTGTCATGTGAAAAAAAAAAAAAAAAAACAACCCCAATCCATAAATTAAAGGTGTTGACCATTTGCACTTCTGTCAGCTTTCATTTTGCCTTCAACATGGCAGCAAGACTATGGTCTCGCTCCAATCTGCTTAGTTCGCAGTTAATGTCACCAGCTAATTGTATTTGGTGGCCTTTAGAGTATGAGTTCCTGCTGCTATCACCTTTGGTGTGTGGTCCAGCTAGAGGCGTGTGGGGCCTTTCGTCAGTGAAATGTCCTACTAAGACAAGGACAACACAGCCTCAGCCCAGAGAGGAACCTGGGATCACCATCCTTCTGGCAGGAGGAGAAATGATGGTGTACGGCAGCAAAACTAGGTTGTTGGTATCTGATTAAAGCTTGGACAAAGCTGTGAAATATGAGTGTGATAACCTTGGTATCAGAGTTTGTGAAAGGACATAGAGCCTGCCCTCTTCCCCCACGCAGAACTTTGCCTCGTTTCACACTCATATAGAAAAACATGAAAACCAGTTGCTTTGTGACCACTACATCATTGTGGTGTGCATACTGAGCATGCGTCATACTTGTAGGGTCAAGGTGGAGGAGAAAAGGCTTGCTGTAGTGTTTTTCCCCATAATCATGTATTGTTTTCTCTGTCTTTCCCTAGCTTTCAATATTCTGGTTAATGTTGGCGTCGTGCTTACGTACCCCATTCTGATCTCTATTGGCACAGTGCTCAGCGTCCCTGGAAATGCAGGTACAAGTACGACGGTTGGTGGTGGAAGAATAAGCACACGGGCATGCAGACAGCAGAAGCAGTTTATTGTCTAAATAGTCAAAATCAGTTGTCATGTATTTCAAAAGCAGTTCAGTCTCTTCTGGCTTCCGTGGATGCTCCTGGTGATGGTGGGTGTTTAAGCTGGTGAAAGGCTTTTTTTTTTTTTTTTTGACTTGCCTCCTTTCTCTGGGAGTGATGGGACGTGTCCGTACCACGCAAAGGAGAGGGCAGGCTGATCCCCAGCCAGCAGCCCGAAGCTGCTGGTTGCTGCTGGGATGTGGCGGGGTCAGTGTGCTGCTGACTTGCCATGCAGCAGCAGGGCAGGGTGTATAAGTGGAAGTTTACTCGAGAGTCCTGTCTTCTTGAGTTGCCTCTGTCTCTGCTCTTCCAGTCTCCTCCTCCGCCCTCTTAGCCTCACCACTCCATGTATCTGAGCATGTTTTCAAAGAAACATCTGTTTTTAGGGAAGTGCTGGTCAGAGCTGTGTAACTGTCAGTACCTGTAAGAGGCTGCTGAAGGGCTCAGATGTGCTGTTATTGCTGGTCGTGGAGTTGGGAGGCTGGGCCTGGAGGCATCGACTCCAGCTTTCTGACCTGCATGCTCCTCTCTCCCCATCACTAGTCCATGCGGCCCAAGGAAACATTATGCTGATGCAACCTGCTGTAGATAAAGAGTTACCATAAAGTACCTTCCCTCTCAGAGCAGAAACAGAAACCTTGAGGCTTAGACCAGCCCTATAAGGCTTCCTCGGAGCCTGCGTGACAGCAGTGAGGAGACGTGGCACTTCCAGTGCCACGCTGTCAGGTCAGAGCTGTTCTCTGAACTCAAGGAGCTGGTCGCTCTAGAGGACTAAGAGCATTGCGGCCAGTATCACAGCCAGAGTGCAACACGCAGGTTACGGAGGTGTGCCAGGCTGGTCTGATGCTGTCGATCACCCTGCTGCAGTTTTGACGGCGTTGTTGTTTCTTCTTCACAGCTGTGGATCTCTTGAAGCACAAAATGATCTTCAGCGTAGTGAGGTTGGGAGCCACCATCATCATTTGCATTGGGTTTCTGCTGATGCTGCTCCCTGAGGAATGGGATGAAATAACCCTGAGGTTCATCAACAGCTTGAAAGAGAAGAAAAGTGAGGATCATGCCGACGACATCACAGACTCCAGTGTACACACAAGAAGCAGAAGTAGAGCTAATGGGACAGTGTCTATACCACTAGCTTAGGGCTGGTGAACTTACTTTAACTGCACGCAGATGTATATTCTGTGAATATAGCTTAAATTTCCTCACTACTTGTATGCTTAAAATGACATTTACTCTGAACTGGGGATGGACTGTAAGATAAGAGAGATACATCTATAATAAATGTTTACATTTATACACTTATCAAGGAGCGGGTGTAAATAACTACAATAAAATGTTTTGTAATAAAAAACATTTAAGCTTGTGTCTTACTGAACTGGTGGGTTTAAAATATGGATCAAGTCTACATCGTTTATCTCCTGCTGGCAAAAGTAGAGCCATTCTGAAGGATACAAATCTTGGGTATTTCCAGCTAAATCTCAAAACTGGACGTATTGACTTACATTCAATAAAGTGGCTTTTCACTGAGGTAGTAGTTTTGGAAAGCCATTTCAAACCTCTCCCAGCATTTTTGAGAATTCATTTCTGAACGAAGCCTATGTTCACATTGATATTAGGAATTATTATCAGAATAAATATTCTGTGATGTGCAAAACATTAATTTTTCATTAAGTTACGTTATTGTGAAATACGCGATGAAAGCTACTTCACATATAACCTGGATGTGCTACAGTGCTGGTAGCGCAGAGGCGTGGTGCCTCAAGCTTGTCTCCTCTCCATTGAATATTGTGCCTGCAGCCAGCGGAACTCCATGGCTCAGTAGTGATGTCCTAACCCACACAAAACCCAGGACATCAGCGGGGACGATGGGACAGGCAGGCACTGCTGAGACACCTTGCCTCCCAGTCCGGTTGGGAGAGAGGAGTCCATTGCTGAATGCAGGACAGCGTGTTTCACAGAATCACCGGGGTTGGAAGTGACCTCTGGAGATCATCTGGTCCAACCCCCCTGCCAGAGCAGGGTCACCCAGAGCAGGTTGCACAGGATGGCGTCCAGGCAGGTTTGGAATGTCTCCAGAGTCAGAGACTCCACCACCTCTCTGGGCAGCCTCTTCCAGTGCTCTGCCACCCTCAAAGGAAAGAAGTTCCTCCTCATGTTCAGATGGAACTTCCTGTGTCCAAGTTTGTGCCCGTTACCTCTTGTCCTACCACTGGGCACCACTGCGAAAAGAAAAAAGGCTGGTCTTTTGTAGATTGGTAGGATTTCTACCTGCCCTAATCACCCAAACTGAGTAATTGAGCTACTGTTGATTGTACCCTCGCCTCCAGGACTGCGGCTACACCCTTAGCTGGCTTCACACCTTGTCCCAGCCTTTGCTAAAGAACCAGCCCTGCTCATGACACCTAATGGTCTGCTCCAGCGTGTGGCAGCGTAGCTACAAACCTGAAGCCACCCATAGCTTTCCCCCCAAAAGGCTCCAGGCTACAGTGGCAGCCCCACATCCCTCCCAGAGCCACACTGAACTGTGTCTCTTTCCAACCCCAGCCCTCTAGCCATGGCCCTGGATTTAGGTGCCTTTAGTAAAGCCAAAAGTAGCCTTATTTATCTCTTTTTTTTTCTTCCAGAAAAGCCACACTCCCAGCTGAACAAGCTTCTCATGAGAGATTGAATGCCCTGGATCGCCAGCCTCCCTGGGAAATGTCACTTCCCATTTTCTAGAGCTTTGGGCCAAGCAAATATTTTTCTTAACCGCCAACGCAGAAAAGCCTTTCAAAAGCCAAAACAAACCAACCAACCTGCCCAGTTCCTTCCCTAAGCCTGTCACAGTGTAATTTAGGCTGGCTGTTTTCTCCTGCAGCATTCCTTGGATCGGCCACGCAAGATTACTTTTATTTGAGAGCACTTGATATGCAGACAAACATTTTTTTTTTCCTTTTTTTTTTTTTCTTTTTTTTTAAGGAAAGATAAAAATAATGGGGAATTATCGCAGATTTCTGAGCTCTACTGGCCTGCCCACTCTTTGTGAGTTTGATTAGCAGCTAGTAGGGGTTTCTTTGATGGTATTTCTGCCGGGGCCGGTGGGGGGGAAGGTATTGGAGAAAGGAAGTGTTTGTATCAATAACACCGGGTAGATGATGGCAACAACGGCGTTTGTGACTGAAATAACAGCAAGAGCACACCCAGAGCAAAGCTGTGATTTATAGTGGGGAGTCTGATCCCAAGCTCCCCTCTCCCCGAGCACGTCCTGGCTGGCGAGTCCTAAGGAACCCCTCGTACTGCACTGGTGGGTGTGGGGGTGGTCCTGTGGGAGCCCCACAGTTTGGAGGTGTCCTGGAGGCATCGCTGGTCCCAGGAGCAGAGGTGGCAGGGATGGGGCTGGAGGGTGGCGGGCAGCCAGCGTGTCTCCATGGCCATTAGGGCTTAATACTGCTGCAAACAAAACAATTCATGTAAATAGTAACAGAAGCACCTTTTTATTTGACTCTATTTAATATTTTTTTTATCTTTTAACCTTCATGTCTCAACTGTTCCTTACACCCAGCAGAGCTAACAAAATACTTGAGTATATTAAAAAAAAAAAAACCCAAACTTGGGCTTTTTCATCATATGGGTGCAGAATTAGGGCTGTAGACACCAACCCGAACACCCATCCTCTTTGCACTTAACCCAGAGGTGTAAGGTCTGGGTACACACACGGCCTTTTAAAAGTCTCTTCTGGCATTTGAGAAGATGGGCTGAGCTCCTGGTCTGCTGCTTTTGAAAGGAGCTAGACATTAAAAATCATCTAAAAAAGTGAATTATACTGAACAGGAGATACTGATGGGACGATACGGCTGAGAGCAAAGAGGACATGGCAGCTCGGGCACCACCCCAAGTCGATTTTGGAATTATTCATTTACATTACTAGATAGTTTCAGAGATGCGTTTTACTGAAATTTTAGCCAAACTGAACACATGGGAAAAACAAACATTTCCTGTTTGCGTGCATCGACGAGTACCTTTTGGCAAGCGGCCTCGTGGCAGCATCTTCAGGCCCAGGACTGGATCCTTCAAGGAACCCCTTTGAGTATTCAGCAGGGAAAATGATGTGAAATCCCCGTGTTTGAGTCAGTTTTCCCCCATTTGAGATGCGTCATGGCCAGGGGCACAGCGCATTACTGTGCCAGCCTGTCACTCTCTAGGAGCCGCCCCTGTGCGTGTCCCATCCCCGGGGACCAGCCATCGCTTTCTACAGGCAGAGAAGAGCTCTGAGCCCAGCCGCCACCTCCCGCCTCACACCAGGCTTAACAGACACCGTCTAACCCAGCCCAAGCTTTCTGCTGGGAACGAGCATCCCCCACGTTGCTGCCCATACACCGGTTGCGCCGGGGCTGCAGAAGGCTTTCCCCTCTCGGCCACCGCTTCGCTCCTCCCAGTCCCTGCTGGGGGTGGGCAGGAGGGATTTGCTCCCGCATCCTGCCCACCATCAGCTCCAGACAACATTGATGGTTGTAGCCACAAATGCCCTAGATCCCCAGAGGGGAGCAGGTACCTAATCCCTTGGTTGCATCGTGCCCGGATGCTTTCCAGGGGCGCTCATCCCACTCAGCGATTCCTTAAGGCCCCCTCCTTCACCCGCTGCCCAACCTGCAGTTTATCTTCCTTATTACACGAGGAAGGTAATTGTTTTCCCTGGAGCGCAGCTCAGCCTTTCAGCCGGAGAAAACCCATTAAACCCACGAAATCAGACAATAAATGGAGGCTATTTTGCACGACCGCATTGATGATCCATCAGAGGAATGCAAACCAATAATCACCTCCCATCAAGCGACTGATCAGATGCGGTTACTTCTGCCGCTGTGGGCGTCTCTGAGGAGCCCTTCTACCATCTCCAGCGACATGAGGGTTTCATTTCAGTTGCGCCGTCTCGTTCGCAGCCCAAGGAAAATGCCAGTTTTGATCCAGCAGCTGCGTTATCAGATTCTCCTTCACGCCAGGGCCCGGTTCTCTGGAAGAAAAACAAAACGTGCTGCGAATAACCCACCTCGAGCATCGCCGCCTGCGCACGCCCTCTCTGGAGGGCTCAGCCACCCGGCACCACCGACAATGTTATCTCAGCACCACTGGTATCCTCAGCTTTGGCTGGGATAAGATGAACATCCCCAGTTAATACAAGTGACAAGCAGCGGAGGGAGGAACAAGCCGTATTTCTTGACTTTACAGATGCACGATAACGGGGTCTATTAGTCGCACCGTTGCGTATCCCAGTCAGTGAGATGATGCTGGATTATTTTCCTCTCTTTGCCGCACCGCTTGTTCACACTATTGCTAGCTAAACGCGCTGCAAGCATAAATGACAGCAAGTCTATTCACACCGTTATGGTTCTTTCTGCTTTACTCACCAGAGATTTGCATAAAGTCCAGGCGTTATTTTGGCAAAAATCCGTGCCACCCACTTTCCATCTCCTCCTGTGCCTGTATTTTTCATAATTTAAAAGTCATTTTGCAGAAGAAGTATTAAGGCAGAGGCGATCCACTGTTGCAGGTGGATGTTAGACTGGTGCCCTATGCCGAATCCTCCCCTTGGATCTCCTTTGCTCCGTGTGCAGGTGAGTAACAAACTCTGCTCCTCCATGGGAAAATGCCCTGTCCCAAGTCATGGCACTGCCCTACCCTTGAGCTTTTCCCCAGTATCTTCCTTAAAACAAGGGCATCAGAGCCCTTAGGGGTCAATGATTTAATTCTGCCTACAATGAATTTGCTGGAAAATCAAATTCTGGCAGGTTCCTTGCAGGTTCCAGCTGAATTTGGTGGAGGGTTTCAGGCAATAAATGAAATGGGAGAAAGATATAAAGAGGTTCCAGCTCTCCTGGGAGGGACCCCGTGGTGTCCCTGATGGCAACGTACGGGACCAAAGCTCCTTCCAGCCGCATGGCTCTGCAGCACAGCGCTTGGGAATCGAACTGAACCTTAAATACAGATAAAAGGCTGCATCAAATAACCCCTCAGTTAAAGAAAAGGATGGGCTTCACCTCACCAGGAGGGCAGGGATGAAGCCAGCCTGAAGCTCAGGCATACTTCAACCCATCCTTCCCCTCTCCAAATGCCGTCGGCTGGTGTCCAAGGCAGGTTTAAGCAAGGGGGTTAACACAGGATTACTCGTGCTGTAGCGGGGGCTGTCACTGCCTGCTCTCAAGCTGAGCAGGTCGATACGATGCCAATAGCCACGATCTCCACCACCGCAGGTGCACATCTCACCCGCCAACCCTCCCAGCACCCACACAACACCCTGCACAGCCACGGTCCAGGGAGCCCAGGTAAAGGTACGAAGGGGTAATTTTGGCAGAGCAGTTGCAAGTAACAATATTCGGGAGCCTCTTCCAGTACCTTTGGGCCTTTCTGGGACCCAGTTCAACCCCAAACTTGCTCTTGGTTTGCCCCAGCAACCTGCAGGAAGGGCACCGTTCTGCAGCCTGCCTTCCTGCCCCCACCCCAAACCCGCACCACGGCTCTTGGCCCTCTTTGCTTTTCAAAGTAAAGGCATGTGGCCATCAAAGCACAGCTCCAAAGCACGCAGGTGCTGAGGTTTTAGGTATTTGGTGGGAGATACTGGTCGTTAACCGATGCAGCATGAAGGTGCTGAGCAGCGCTGTCAGGCGGACATCCGTGGGCACCACAGAGCTGTACCGCAGCAGGAGAGGTTGGACCCGGCACTCAAGACCCAGCCAGAAGGATTCTGCATCACCTTTAAGTGCAAAGAGGAGCATCTCTTCACCCAGAGGTGAAGTACTTGGAGCAACGTCAGCCTCGGGTATGTCTGTCCCTTTACAATCCCCTTCCCTAAATCACCGTACGACAGGCTGTTATGGNAAAACACCAAGACCTTGAAACCCCCACACCATGGCTGGCTGTAAAGCAAGTATTTTCACAAACTCAGACACTAGAGTCTTCTAAAAGTACAGTTTTCCCAAGCATTAGAAAAGAAATCAGTCCTGTGTCGCTCAAACCAGGACACAGGCCGTGGTGCTATCCTGCATGGCAGGTAGGGAAAGCCACATGGCTTGGAAAGAAACCTGGCCAAGAGAGGGGGTTTGGTGGCATGTGGAGCAGGGGGACCCTGGGAGGAGATCAGCAGGGCCAGGGCCACAGCATCACAGCCGGGTGAAACACCCAGATACAGCACGAAGGGCCCTCGCTGTAACGTCCATGTGGGTTTTCCACTGCTCTGACACCTCCATCGTTGCATTTAATTCAGTTTGCCCAAGCTGCTTAACAGGAGTTACCTGTTCTCAGCAGAGATGTAAAAATGTAAAAAAACAGACATTAAGCATTGAGAAACTCTGGAGGGAAGCAGGGAGTTGATTTTATATTTTCATTTGAAAATAAGAAGGGAAAAAAAAATTACAGACTAAGCTACTCTACTCCCTCATGCCCTGGGTGACCTGTTGTAAAGCAAAGTCATGAGCGATGTAGGTGCTTTGCGGCTGAAAACATGAACCAGTTGGACTGTTCCAGGGATGAATAATTTCTTCTAGCAGGTGTCACCCCCAGCTGGTGGCATTTTCCAGCTCAAAACCTCCCTATTTCCATCAAGGGGGAGCTGAGTGGTTTATCCACGGATCTACTGGCCATGAGTGCTGGACGCTTGGCTCTGCTGTGACCCTCATTTCCCCGTGCAACGCTCCTCCCAGCACTCCTCTCCCAAAAGAAAAGCCGAAAGAGGCCCCAGTTGCTCCAAACATACAGGATCACTCCAGTAATCCCAGTGGGATGATCTGCTGCTAAATGAACCCCGGCTCTGATGCCGTTTTGGGCTCTCCCTCACACTCTTGGTGTCTGCTGGTTTCCACGTGTTTCACAGTGGAGCCCACAGATGCTCTGACCTCCTCTTGCAACCCTATTGCTGCCACAAAACCCACCCAGCAATATTAATCTTGTTGCATAAATAATCCTCCCTACGGATTTTCCAAACACTCTGCCTTGGAAATGAACGGCTCCCCACGGCTCTGAGGAAAACATGCCCTCTGAACCCCCTCATACGCCTTGGGAGCGGATGGAGAAGTGCACATCCTTCCCTTATGCACTGATCCTGCTGCATTTGGCCCAAATCCTGCAGCAGATCCAAAACTGCAGAATATGACCCATTTTGGTCGACATTTTCAGGTGGGTTTGTGCTAAAGCTGCATTTTTTCCAGCAGTGCCACCAGCAGGCAGGAGCAAGGGTGGAGGATGCTCCTTGGCCAGCAACTGTCCCCGGGCTGCTTCTCCCACTCAGTGTAGGAGACACTTTAACCCTTCTAGTACTCCGAGGGTTGAATTTCCTTCCAAAAGTTAAAGATTTAGCAAAAGAGCTGCTTATAGAAATACCTCCAGGTCAGCCAACGGCCAGCTGAGCTGGTGCCCCTGGTTGAAAATCCCTTGTAGGTAAAAAACAAAGCTTCCCTGGGGCTTGGCGCTGGCTCCCCAAGCTGCTCTCCACTTCTCCGTCAGCAGCAGCCACCTCTCGTCCCTGTGGGGGAATGGCCAGAGTCGGGTCAATGTTTAACCGAGCTGGGAAGGGCGTGTGGGCACGGCCATGGGAGCCAGCCCCAGCCTTGGCAGCTGGCAGGGAGCTCCCCGGGCCCCGTGGTTGCTCAGGAAGATCCCTCCATGGAGGATGACAGTGCATGAGGGGTTTTTTCCTTCTCCTTTCAAAGCCACCGCTCTGCAAAATGGGCCTGAGCTCTTCCAAGGCGCACCCCAAGGTGACCAAGGTGGCACCGATGCGTGCCAGGGAGGACCTGCCCACTCTTGCCGCCCCGTACCGGCTCCCCGGTGCATCGGCACAGCCCAGCCTGCACCCGCCAGCTGCGGCGGAGTGGAGAAAACCCACCTCACACCAGCAACTTCCACCTCTCCGGGAGACCTGGTACGGGAGAGCCTCTGCAGGTAAGGGGGACATCACCGAATTATGGCGAAGCGCAGGGCACAGAAGCAGGGGGCATCAGCTGGGGCCGGGGGTTTGCCCGCCGCAGTGTGGGGTGGATGTGGGTTGGTGCACATGCCATTCCGCATCAGTAGATTTTTGCTATTTCCAGGTTGGTTTAGCTTTGGGAAAACTAATTTTCTCCAACCCCCACCCATGGCCTGTTTTGGAAAGCGTCTCGGTCACCAGAGCCCAGATCCCAGACTCCTTACTCCCACTGCTCGTCCCCCTGGGAACGGCCCCACTCCCCTGCATCGACCTGGCACGGAATGACACCAGCCTGTGTCCGAGCAAGCCTTCGGACGGCCGCCCCGTAACTCCTGGTCATACACCCGTCCTGCTCACCCACCACCACTGGGCGTATCGATATCATTAGCTTAATTAGAATTAGATTCTGGGTAATGTGCTCAGCAGGCAAAACTCGGCATTAAAATAAATTACATCCATGTCCTGCACAGGGCTAATTTCATAAGCCAAGAGGCAGAGGAAGGCAAATAGTGTAGCTGTGGGTGTTTTCCTACAAGCGGCATCATGCAGCCTCTCCCAGCAGGGTTTAAACTCCATCCATACCCAAACCCTTCCTGGAGGTGAGGAAGGAGGTTTGCACCCATCTGAAGGTGGATGCACAGCTCTGTACAACGAGCTGGATGGTGACGAACGGCTTCCCAGGGCCACCTTAGGGTGAGCGCAGGGAGAGACCTCCACGAACACCAACGCCGTTTCAGAAAGGGCAACGCAGAGGAAGGAGGACCTGCAGCCCCAGCACCCTCCTCCTTTTTTTTCCATTTCCAAACATGAATTTCTGACACATGCCGAGCAGCGTTAAACGCCACTGCTTCACCAGGGGCTGGATATTCCCTTCAGGATCATCCACCGAGAGGCATCAGGAGAAGGTGAAAGCAAATGAAACTCTGCCACGATAGCAGTGATGTTCCCAGAGCCAGAGGTCCTGGGGCGAATACAGATCAGGTCTGGCTGTACAACAGGGGGTTTCCAAGTACTTCACAACTGCAAGAACAACCAAATATTCCTGTTCTGGAAAACTATCATCACAAGTGCTTGTAAAACATGTGTACTTTTATAAAAACTTTAAAACCCTCTCAATAAATGTCATTTTCTATTCCTTTCATTTTCAGAAATAAAAAGAGAATGCTCAAGAGTACTTGAGCAATGTATTAGCTCGAGTGTCTGTCTAAATAAGAAAAGCCTCCAAGAGAATAGGGTTTATTTGGTTTATGAGGGTTCATCTCAGCTTGTGTTAAATCCTGCTTCCTCCAGCTGGGAGAATCTGCTGCTGCTAAAGTGCAAGGGTAAAAAAAAAAAAAAAAAAAAAAAAAAAAAAAAAAAAAAAAAAAAAAAAAAAATCAGGAGAACGACTCCAGCTTGGGCCCGGTGCTCCCTCGGTGGTGGCTGTGTGGTGGGACAATGGTCCCTCCCCACCAGTGTCACGCAGGTGTGCCAGGGACCGTCCCTGCCCCAGGACTGAGCAGGTTTGGGGACAGTGAGCACTTGGCTCCCAGTTCTGTACCTGTAGAGGATAAGGGCAAACCTCCTACAAGACACATTCACGGATAGAGCGAGAGGGAATAATTTAAATATATTTAAAAAAAAAAAGAGTTTCCTAAGGGAGAAATAACTACCCCAAAGCCATACACCTTGCCAGAACAAGCTTCTCCCAAGTCCCAGTCCCTTGCCTGTACTGGGTCCCCCATTCCCAGCACTGTGAGCCACCTCCTTATGTTTTACTTCCCCCTTAGAAATTCTTTATGCCCTGATTTCCTCTGCAGATTGAGAGGCAAAAACTTAATAACCCTCCTTTCGCTATTACAAGCTGTTATTTCAGCACGTGCTCCCTGGCAGCTGAAGTCCGTCTCCGGAGGAGCTGCCTGCACTGGTAATTTTCACTTTAGGCATCCATTCCTGCATGTGCTCAGCAGTTAATCATTGTCGGTGCTCAGCAGAGCCCAACAATCATTTATCCGATGGAGTCACCATCTCCTCCCATGCCCCAACCCCCTCTATCACCTTCTCTCGCTTTTCCCCAAGAGCCCTGCCTCGGCAGTCTTCCATGGGGCTTGTTTAAAGGGACCATTGAAGTCCCCCATAAGGTGACCTCCAAATTACTATTTTTGTTTTAGTGTAACTATTTAATTCGGCATCAACAATAATGTAATTCCTGCACTTTACCCCCAATTCTCCTCCCCTGCAGCCACCTGGGGGCTCCCACCATGTGGGAACAGGAGCTGCTCAGCAACATCTTGCTCAGCTCCGCATGTAAAATGGCATTTGACTGCACCAAGACACTTTTGGGGGAGAATAGGTGGGATAGAGAAACTCTTTTGTAAAATAAATACTTACTGCACAGGCGAGTATTTATTTGTAAAAGAAAAAAAAACAAACTCAAAAGGCAGCGGTGTCCTCCCAAAAGCACCAGTGCAGAACGGCCCCGAGCCCAGATCACGTTCAGGCCTCAGTGAAAGTACTGTTTTAACAACTAACAGGCGATCGCTGGTATGTAGCACACTATTTTGGGCAGATTTCCAAAGACGATGGGGGTCTGTGATCATACCGCTTCTCTGTCCATAACCCACTAACTTCTGTAGCTCAGCTCTGCCATGGTCAGTAAAAGCAGAGGTATTTCTCAGTTCCACCGAAAAATAAGAATAACAAAGTCTCAGGGTCAGAGCAGCAAGAAGAGGTCCAAAGTACTGCCCATTCCCCATTTTAAAAACTTGGGGAGACCCCAGGAGACACGAAGGGTGATTATTGTCACATATAGGATGCATGAGATGTTGTAGAGGGAAGTAGGAGAGGTACGTGGCAGATGTTTGTTAGACGCCACAGGCACGGGTACATCCTCACTTTATTGCTGCGGCTAATAAAATATCTTGTACCATGTGTTTCTGGGGTACACCGAGAGAGACATTAGTAGGACATGTTGACCAAAAAACAAGGGCAGAAAACTACTGCTGAATACAGCCTAGCAGTTGATGATCACCCAAAAATAACCTCATCCATTTCTTCTCTAATCTTTAAGGGCCCCTTTCTTTCAACACCGTGCCAGAAAAGGGAGAAACCAGCATCATTAAACAGCACCCGCCTCGAAGACCTCAAGTAAGACAAGTTTGAAAAGCTCCCTATGAGTTGCTCTGATTGACCCGTTGACGTGGGCTTTCTTGGGGACACGGGCACGTCACAGCACCATGGAGGGGGAAAACAAATATCCTACAGCAATGCAAGTAGGAGGTTCTATCTCTAGATGATCATCCCGAGATGAGCTTTACCACCAGCCCAAGGTTGATACCTGGGGCACAGCAGGTACGTTGACCGCAGAGAGGTTATTTTTGGTTCATTAGCACAAGGGAGAGGACTTCGCCAGGGGCCAAGGCAGCGAGGCCCTGCCTGTGCCCTGCTGCCTGACTCCATGGGTCACGCCTTGCTGGCAAGCCCTCCTGTGCTATGGAGATAGGCAACAAGGACACATGTCCCAGCACTGGCCACCTCTCCCATAATAACCCACTTTCCTTTGTGGTATCTAGGTACCTGCAGCCAAACCTTAGTGCTCCCATGGGCCTAATGTGGCCAAGACAGAGCCCTTTGCAGAAGGGATCCAAGTTGCATCACGTGGGGCTGGTTTTGGCTCTTCAGGCCAAATATCCCACCAAGGCTGGCATCAGCTTAGGGGCAGAGAGACAGGTAAAGCCGACAGACGTGCTCTGCAGTAGGGGCTGGTGAAAGTACAGGGCAATTCCGCCAGTTTTCAAGAATTGCTATGCATGCTGCGCACCCACTCGCACCTTCACCTTCTCCCCTCGATAGCACTGTACACGCATGTGCACACACACATCTGTGTATCTTAGACATGAAAAAAATGCCCCCCAAACAAACATAAAACACTCTTGTTCACTCCTCCCTGACCTTCCTTTCCCCTTCCTGCGCTTCCCAGATCCCTGCCCATCCAAGCCCTGAAATCCATGACTCTGCCTGACCTGGCAATCAGGTTTTTCCTCACACAAGAGTTACCACAACATAACTAAAGCTCCAAAAATATATTTCTATCTATATAACCTACTGCAAAGAAGGAGAGAAAAGACCACTAGTGTACCATACCACACGACACAAGGGCTAGAGTTGTTATTTCATTAAAAACAAAAAAAAAAGAGTGACAAGAAGCATTTTTTGTGCTGATATTTTTATGCACTAATGCTTTTATACAATACAAAACCTGGGTGAGGCTCAGGCCATCACGTGCTCCCAGGGCTAAGCTGGAGCTGCGTTACCAGGACCGGATAATTCTCGCCGTGAATCGGGTTATTTAAAACCAAAACCCCACCCCAGAGAAGCACACTGCTTGCTGTGCTCCCCCTGCATTTCCATTGCTTCTCCACACCCTCCCAAACCAGCCAGCAATACCTTCCAACTTCCCCTCTCTTACCTGTTTGCTATTTAAGATGTAAAGCTGCCAGCGTTTGGCTGAGATTGAGTTCTCCCTCTTTCCTTACGTGCCCGCAGATGGTCAGGGACACTGGGAAACACCAGGCTCAGCTCTGCTCCAGATGCCCCGGAGCTGCAGTTCCCCCACTTTACTCCTCAGATCTTTCTCCTTCTGAGCCCAAGCCTGAGGCTTTCAGCTGTGTTTCTTCTCTGCTGCTTGGCCCAGGTCTGGGGGCTCCAAAACTGAGAGCAAACAGGGCTCAGAAGAAAAAAAAATCAGACAAGGAAAGCAGACAACTTGAGCAGACCTCTCCAAGCACGGGTGCAGCAGAGTGTCCTGCTCAAAGAAGCCCTCAGTCACTGGAAATACCCATCCCTCCCCCAGGCTCTCATTTTGGCAGGACTTTTAATTAGCAATTAAAGGCCAATGTTGTACCTGCTGCTGAGACCCTTCTAAGAGGACCCAGCTGCATGGGGCACATCAGCAGCCTAATTAGGCAGCTGGAGGGAGTCCTCAGTGGTTGGTGGTTGGGGACAAACAGAGACAAACACATTTCTTGGCTGTTTAACCCATGAAAGAGATGTATTTGCCCCAACTGGCCATGTGCTCCTCTGCAGCACTCCTGTAGGTGCTGGGTTGTCCTACCACTGGGTGCAGCTTGGACCAGCTACCGCTGGTTATCTTCCTTCCCTTGCAATTAAAACCACTGGGTGAACATCTCTCCTCCCTGTGCTGCTCTGAGACCCCCCTGTTCCTCCCTGAGAGCACCTCCACTCTCCCAAAACTCAGTGACAAACCCTCTGCACATGTCCCACAACAGCAAACTCACCAAAGCAGGGGTGCTTTGCTCAAGCCTTCCTTGCTGTGATTAAGGTCTTTTTAATATGATAAAGAGCCACCAGAGCGGGTCAGCTGAAACCCAGCCTGTGGCTCTGGCCGAGTCTGGTGGCTTCAGAGAGCACAGGTGGCCACCAACTATTGAATAACGTGTCCCTGGATTTGGTGGGAGGGTGAGGCAGCGGCACCTGGAATGACCCCAGCTACGGCCAGTGAACTGTCATGTGGAATTGCAGCCTCATTTAAAAATCTCCTACCAGCATGTAATTTATAGTCATTGATCTTATTTCCATTACGGCTCTATTTATGTATTATTAATACACTGATAACACTCATTGCAGGACAACAACAGTGTTAATCCTACCCCGTGCTTCTGCCGTCGCTGGCAGGGAGCATAAACAGCGCCAGCAAAAGCCCTTTTCCCTGGGGGAATATTTTCAAAGACAGCAGAGCAGGATGATGTGGCCTTCTCAAGGACTTTTAGAGGATTTTGGTCAGGGAGTATTGCCAGAGGAAAATCCCGTGAGGTTCACAGAGACGAAAGAAAAGAGTCACTTCTCCAGCCTGTGACACAACTTTAGCCGAAAGCCTGAAACTTGGCTTCCCCGCCAGGCGCAGCCAGACGAGACCATAGATGTGGGAGTTTATCTGCCTTCAGCCACTCCGCGCTGGCTGCCTTGGTGGCATCTAGGAGTGATGCACAGCCCAGACCACAGTTTGTGGTGTCACATGCTGCCATCTAGTGCCATTTTTAAAGTTTCATATTCAGTTTTGTGGGGTTTTTTGATGCTGAAAAACATGTGAACTTGGCGTTCAGGGCTGACGGGGTACACCTTCTTTACATGATGCTGCTGCATTTTTCTCCTGCGTTATTGCATTGACTTACAGGGTGCTTCAAAATTACAGCTCAGGCTTTGGCAGCAGTTCAGTGCAGAGAGCCAGAGGCATGTCACCATTTAGAGGACACTCTACTTCATATTCAAAAGGTTAATGGTGTCCCACCTAAAGTGTAAGTCAGGTCTTACTGATGAAGTCCTTGATGATGCTCCTCTTAATTTTTATGGAAGCTGTACTGAGGTCCCATCCTAGAAGGGGACACTAGCAACATCAAGCCATGCAATGACCCAGTATCGTCTAGTAGTTCGGCATGATTTAAGGAGGTAACTTAGCTCCTTAAGATAAAAATCTATGTTCAGAGCAGTCCGTAAAGCAAGTCTCTGTCCACTTCCATCAGCCACCAGGAAAGGCACTTTGTACCATGCACAGCTCTGCACAGCAAGGTCTTACTTAGGCCAACGTAAAAGAGATTGGCTGGGTAGAGGGAACAGTGCTCTGGGTCTCAGGTAACTGGGATCTGCCCTTGGATGACCTGCTAGGAGACTTTATATTAAATTATGATACGTCTCTATGATTCAGCTTTGACGTGGAGCAATCTGGGCTGGTGGTTGTCTTCAGTCAGGTCTTGGCTGGAGCCTTGGGCACTGTTGAGGCTCAAATACCTACAGGGATGAAACCAATTTCCAACTGGGGTTTTGCCACTTTGACTCCAATGCAGGAGATTCCCCCAGTTTTGTCCACTGTCAAAGGACCATAAGAAATGTTTATCTCCCTGAACATCTACTAGAGATGCCAATCTCCTTCCTGTATTCCAAGCAGCTGGGCCAGAATTGGAGCTGGAAAAATGTCAGGGTAGTTTTACATCAAGTTTTATGATTGTGTGGAATGACGAATGCTGAATATTATAAATATTGGACTTGCAGAGGCTTGAACCTGCTGGCCCTCCACAAGCTCCTGCAAAGCCCTGGAGTCAGCAAGAAGTGGCTGCAAGCCCAAAACCGAAGGTAAGTGCATGGGGTCAAGCCCCGTGTATGGGTCGTTGCTGGCTGCAGGCTCCTTTCCCTCCTGATTCAGGCACCTCGAAGAGCAGAAGTTGGTGTTTTACACCGACTGCACTCCCATCCCTGGCTAAGCCCCGAAACCAGCTGAAACACCAGTGCATGGGTGAAAGGATATAAAACAAGAGGAAAGTGTTTGAATCCCCAGCATGACAGTTCCCTGGATGAGGTAGACCTGCTGAGCCAGGACCTTAAATATGTTTGAGGCTAAAGGTTTGAGGACCACTTTTTTAAATGACTGTGTAACGTGAACACCCATTGCCTAAACACCCTTTGCAACCCCAAACGTGCAAAAGTGGTCCCTCCCTTCGGATCATGAGATTATCTTGGACAGCGGACTCAAAGTGGTAACACCTCAGGGAGGCAGAAACGTGTATACATTGTTTTAATCAAGATTTTTTTCCATCATGCCCCAGAGCTGTGAGATAAACTGCAAGCGCAGTGGAAATCTGTGATAAATTTCTGCAATTTGGCTACCCAGGGAGACACTCGCTGCCTTTATCTGGGGAGCGCCCGAGGGGCCGGGCGCGGGTTTGCCTGCTGGTGGCTGTTTCCTTCTCGTTCAGAAAGTGCAGGTGTATTTATTTACATTTTTAAACACCTCATAGGCTCTGGAGAAGAGGGGGCAAAGCCTGAGACACCTCCCTGCCAGGAGGCAGCACTTGCACAAGCTGCAGATGCTGGACTTGACCCGCAGGCGCCGAGAGGTAACGCTGAGATGGATTTGTGTAGAGAAGCTGGGGCTTCCCCTCTTGGAGGGGGATCTGCCCATGTCATGGACCAGGAGCCTTAAATCCTCTTGCTGGGAAGGTCAAATGAAGCTTTCCTGGTGGTTTAGGTCGAGGCGAGGTAGGGAGCATCCCTGGGGTCCCTATGATCAGTAATTACTCCTGATTTTTCCAAGGCTTTTCCCTCATTTGGCTGTGGTTCATGGAGAAACTAAAAATCTCTGTCTGGGTCATGTTCTGTCACGTGCTCAGTTTGGCAAATACCGTTTGCCCAGGTTAAACTACTTGATGGCGTAATTATTTTCAGCGCCAACCTCCTAATGATACGCCACGTCGAGCTATTAAAATGAGTTTGCTCTTCTGCTGCTTGTGTTGATGACTCGTTTGCAAACCCAGGCAGAGCTGAAGCGAAATCTCCACAGGGAGGCAAAAATCAATAAACAAAAAATCAAGGAATTCAGCCCAAAGAAAGTCCTTGACACTCTCCAGAGAGGCAACAGTGCTGAAAGCCGAGACCTCGTCCCTGCTGAGCACAATCAGCGTTTTCGTGGAGACGACTGTGGTAAGTAGAATAATTTTCCAAGGAGATGTAAAACTCACCAGCATCTTAAATGTCATCAGAGAAGTTTCCCTATGGAAGCTGCTTCCACTGTTCCATTTCCTGCTGTGACACAGTGCAAGTTCAGAGCCTGTGAGGGGAAAGCGGTGAGATGTGGTCGCAAGGCAAAGCATTGGGATGCCTCAGAGCAGGACACAGGTCTCTGGGCTTCTTCTCTGGTAGTGTCCAAACAGACCTGAGTAGATGTGATTTAAGGGCCATGGAACAGCCATAAAACCCAGATCCTCAGGTCCAGGTCCCCGCAGGACCAGGTTCCCACCAGCAGAAGAGTCTCACCTTGTCCCACATGTCCCCTGCACAGCAAACTGAGTGCGAGGACAGAGGGTGGCCCCAGGGTCCCACATCCTTGGGGAAGCAGGGAGCCCATTGGGCAAAAGCATCCCAGGAGGTAAGCATATAGACCACTGCACAAGTGAACAGGTATGGGCTAGGGGCAACCTCTGAACCTCCTCCAACATGATGGCCAAAGGGGTGAAGTAGAAAAAAAGTGGAAAACAACTGCCTGAAGGTGAACCCTTACACCCGGTTTTACCCCCTGCCCTCTGCCCCAGCTCTGGACACCTCCTGCCCGAGCCTGGGCTGCGCTCAGGTGCACGTGCATGAAGGACTGAAGGAGGGTAACTACGTTCATTTTGGGGTGTTGAACCTTGCAGTAAGGCTTCTCTGGCAGAGCAGCCTTAGACACATTGGGAAGCTGGAACCAGGCTCAACAGGAGACATGCCGCTGAACAACTTGAAGCGTAACTGTAATACTCCTTGCTGGGGAGGCCCAGGCAAGATATGGAGAATGGGCTGCTTGAGGAACAGCTGCTGGAGATTTGCTCCCAGCTTCATCCTTGCATGGTCCACCACGATGTTTCATTATATGCATGGTGTAGCCTCTGCACTCCTGCCCATTCTTAAATGACCATGTGGTAATGTCCTGGTTTGAGGTAAAACAGGACCAATTCTGTTCAGTAACTTTACTTTTTAGCTAGGCCTCTTCCAACTGCTGAAATTACCAGCATGTTGTGCAGAAACTGTTCGCTCGCAGAGTGGTCAGACCCGTGTTTATAGTTGGTGCCAAGGGATGGGATGCAGAGAGGCTCTTGCTTATCCTTACTGCTGTAACAACAAGACCAGCCAACTTTGGTATTTGCCCCGTTGGAGGGTGGGAAGCGGAAAAGTGTAGAGGGGTTGAACCTGCGGGGAGGAGCAGACAGGACAGGTGACCCAAAACTGACCAACAGGGTATTCCATCCTATCTGCATCATGCTTAGTATAAAGCTGAGGGATCAAAGGGTCAGCTCTCTTTCTTCAATGGCTGGTATCCAAGGAGGACTCTTGTCTGTCTGTCTACCCTTGATCCTGATCCTGAATCCAGATCCGGAATCCAGTTCCTGTCCATCGCTGAGTCCAGCCTGGGACTTCCCCAGTGCCTGCTGGTGACTTGATTGTCACATTGCAGTCACTGAGGTTACTCACTTTTCAGGTTGAGTTTTATGTGGAAAGCACTTCCCACTGCCCAGAGCCAGGCAATTTCCATCACAGATTTGCATCCCTCTGGGTCATGTGTAATTAAGCTGAGATGTTCCCGGTTAGATGGTTTTCCAGCCACGGCTCTGGGTTACTTTCAACATCTGATGTGAAAACCCATCAGGTGAAATTCCTTTAACGTCAACAGATCTCAGCCTCTCTTGGGCATGTCGTCCTGTGGCAGCCCACGCCGTAGCGCAGGAGGGAGCATGGCACGGTCTGCGTAACAGTGATGCCAGCAAACACTGAGCAGGGGCTTTTCATTTTAAAAGACATGTAGATGTGGCACTTAGGGACGTGGTGTTTTGGTAGACTTGGCAGTGTTAGGTTTACGGTTGGAGTTGATGATCTTAAAGGTCTTTTCCAACCTAAATGATTCTATGATTCTACTCTATGATTCCCTCGCATGCCTCGAGGACGGGCGAGCAGCAGGAACAGACGTAGCATAGACCTGGAGGGCTGACCTGCGGTACTTTGGATTAGGCCGTGACTCTGATCTAAGGTTCAGGGCACTGATGCAGGCTGGGGAAGCAGCTGGGGGGTTTGGAGACACCCAGACACATGAGGTGACCTTACTGTCCCCAACGAAGAGGAAAATCAAAGTGAATCTCAATCGCCACTTCGTACTGGCATCCCGAGGCACATGCCCTGCTCTTCTTTGCTTGCACGTGACAACCTTCAGCACAGGCTGGAAACCTACCGCCCAAGGTAAAAATGCTTAAATCGGTGAAAAACTTATCTGCCAGTGAACTTTCATCAGGAGAAAGCGGAACAGACTTGGCTGCTCCTATTCCCTCGTGGTTCTTTGCCTCAGCTCTCTTCTGCTCAGGGATAAAACCATACTGCCTCTTGCCAGACTCTATAATTTCACCAAATATAATCCTGAATATATTATACCTGGCCCTGCCCAGCCCCGAGCATGGGGTCTGGTCTCTCAGGGATCTCCTAAGATCTTCTTTACATGCCTCCATCTGCCCATAGCCATTTCCAGCTAAAGCCTAGGGGACTGGCCATGCAGCTCTGCAAAATTATTATTTTATTTTTTCCTTTTTTCTCCCCAAGGAAACACATGGGGCGGAGGACTCTCCAGACACCATGATGGAGCTGAACTCTCTCCAGGCAGGAGCGGGAAGGTTGATCTGTGGTTCTGCAGGGAACCACGGACGAGGGATCTGTTCTGGGACACCTCCAGCACAGGCTCCGAGGAATGCGAAAAGGAAGAAAAGATTTACCGCAAACCTACGCTTGTGAGAACCAAGACGGAGAGAGTTTCTCTCTTTGACGACTTCTTTGATAAGGATTTCTAATGGCGTGGCTTGGGGTGAGAGGGACGTGTTGAAGAAACAAGCCACAGCTCTGGTGGGGCTGAAACCTCCCTCCTCAGATGGATGGGCTGAGGGTGGAGACACGATGTTCACAAGAAGCGGCATTTCTGGGAGTACGGGCCGGTGGAAAGGACAGCTGGAAATGAGGAGATCATTGCTGTGGAGTAAATAATGACTGTCTGGGTTATGTGGCTGAATCAAAATATCTAGGGAAAAAATGGCTTGGACTGAGCAACAATGAAGTGAGGTAGAGGGAGGAGGAAGCTGGCAAAAAAGCCCAAGCGGAAGCTGGAAAATATTCTGAGTTAACCCCAAATGTTAAGTTCCAACTGAAATGAAATGTTTTGCTTGCCTTGGGGTTACTCAAGCTTTCTGTTTAACTTGTTTTTAACTTTATATCCTTTTCTAAACCACAAAACCCCAGTTCAAAACGCAAGGTAAAATGATTCATTTAGGAATTCTTTAAAATAAATATTCTGGCACTTCTAAAATTCCTTTTTGACCTTTTTTTGGAATTCCCTCTCCTTCCCTGCCCCAGACACAGTAATACATATACTTTATTTAGTACTAACCTCCAGTTTTATGGATAATCTTCTGAAAAAGCTGGCTTTCGTTCACTTGTTTTCTCTGTTCAGGGTTCAGTGCTGCACAGTGAGTGGTGGAAACTGAGGGATCTCCAACATCTCCAGCAGATACACCCCAGTGATGCTGGTCAAGGCTGCTGCATCCACCAAGAATTTGAACAAGCTGCCCTGTTGCAACCTGACATTTCCAAGTATATTGAAAAAGATTGTTATATGAAGGATACCAGATCAATCAAAGAGATCCTTGCAGTTTTCATCTCTCCTAAACTGTACGTTGTTCATAAAATTATCTGCTTTTCCGTATAAAATCATTTGTTATCTGAGAGAGAACTTCACCCAGCTCTCCTGTCTCCTACCTGGTTGTCTTTGTAGATCTGTAAAGGCCAACGTAGTAAAGGTGCATCATCTTTGTGGAACACAGTAAGTCACTCAAGCACATCTATAAAACGATTCCCTGGGATTTCATTTATGCATCTCATAGTTATTTTACTGTGACAAACTGGATACGTGTGTGACCAGTGCTACACAAGGGAAGGAGGGAGCCCACCACCAGCCCTGGCCCTGGGAAAAAGACCTGCCTGTTTCCTAGCCTCACTTTTACCTCCACTTGAGGTTCCAGAGCTGACGAAGGGCATTAACTCTGCCTCGTACCTCCTGCTGGTCTCCCTGGGTTGCTTTCCACTTGGTCTCTCCAAAACCTGCCAGAGAGTAATACATCTTCAAATCAGCTCATTGGCACGGGACAGGGACTCTGGAAGTAGCAAATACGATTATCATCACAGTAACTCTCATTTCCTTCATCTGGAAATCTTATCCTCTTATTTTTCAAGGCAGGACGTCCAGAACAACTAGATCTGGAGTCAGTTCTCAATTTTCCAGGACAGCGCAGGGTTTGGGTAGCTCAGGACAGATGAGGCACTTCCTGCATCACTGTCTCGAACCTGCACTACCTCCCACAAAGCTGTTTTGGATGTGTCTGCTCTGCATTCTCAGCTTCCTGGATTACATAGCCAGAAAAAGAGCAGAAGACACATTTTGACACATATTTAGGGGAATTAGAGACCCATGGCTGACTCAGTTTCAATGGTCTTTAGCTATTTGTCTCGCTCTCAGGCTTTATGCAAAGTCTCAGACAGAACAGGAGCTGGAAATCACAGCCAAAGCCCCAAATCAAAGCTGGAGCCTCCAGCCAGCTGCCCAGCACTGAGCTTCTCTGTCCTGATTTCACCTCTCTCTCTGTTTGACATCCCTAAATGTATAGCCCATTACAGCACATCGACATGCTTCATGGAGAAACTGCTCCTTGGAGAAAGCCCACACACCGTGTGGGATTTCACTAAAAAGCCAAGAAACCAAACCCCAACACAGAGAAGGAGGAAGAAGAGAACTAATTTTAATGAGAAAGGAGAACTGCTCGTGGCTAATGAGTCCACGTCTGGAGTCTGTGTGTTTTAAAAACGCCCCTGAGAACTTTGCTGATAAACATGGTCATCGTGTGTGAGCTGGAAATACCGTGAGAGGTTTGAATTCGATGTTGAGGGTATGCTGAAAAGGTCAATGATTTAATGGGCTGGAACAATTAATCTGGCACTTGTCTATACACCTGTCCTCTTAATGATGTGACACATCTCCCTTCTGTGTTCCCATCTGTCAACAATTAAGCTATAATTGGCGGGAATGCAATTTATCTCAGATAGAGCTGATTAGTTTTCCAATAATCATGTTGCCAGCACTGGGGAAGAGTGCTGCCCACGGAGAAGAGCGTGTGGATCAGTCGATCCATATCACCGACTGTGCAGAGAAGAGACTCTGAGCGTTAATTTATCATTTTACAGTATGTAAAATTTGCTCTTATGGAGGCGATAAAACCAGCAAACCTGCTTTCCATGTCTCAAAATTGTTTGACTGTGCTGCTCTCGATTGCATTAATTCATCATAACCTGTAGAGAGGCAGATGACAACTCATCCTCTTGTCACGTTTTCTAACATCCTTCCAGAGGCTGGAAATGAAAATGTTTCCTCTATTACTGAAGGTGAAACTTAGACTTTTCTACAAATAACAGAAGATGGAGAAAAAAAACACCCCACAACATGTGTGCTGCAGCTCAGCAAGGAAGACTTTACAGAACTGTTTTGCTCTGAATAGCTCCCGATTCCAAATGCTCGATATTAGCTCATCGTTTGAAGGCTGAGTCATTACAGTCAACTATGGAGAAGATGAAACTGGCCACTCGACATAACTGAGCACACACAGCTTCGATCAATGTCACGCACCACAGAAACCAGTGTCCCCTGGCCTTGACTCCAGCGTGTCTCCCTGGGGAGGAGAGGCTGGACCACTGCTGCATCCCAGCTGGCAGGCACGGATGCAGGATGAGTTTTTAAAGGATAACGATGAGGAAACATGCACAGGGTTTGATTTTGGTGGTGAGGAGCAATGCATAGTCCAGAGGAGGAAGAGCCATGAAGGGAGATTTCAGAGCAGGGAAGTAGAGTGGGATTTGTCCGACCTAATTCTGGCTATCTAAGGGTGGTGAAGCTGATATAAAACAGTCACCTACTCTGTTTATAGCTGAAGGCTAGAGAGGAGGAGGAAGGGATATCTCCAGGGGGTGACATTTCCTGGGATGGGATGAGTTACCTACTGGCTAAAAAGGTGTTTCTGTACCTGACAGCAGCCACCCAGCTTTGAGGCAAGGCTGGACCCACCCCATGGGTTAAACATGTCTCCACACAGGAGCTGTGCTGAGGCAGAGGGTGCTCAGCCCAGATGCAGCACCTTCAGAGAATTCACATTGTCAGTTTTCACCAAAATGACAAAGAATGGCAATTTTATGCAGTTAATGACGTGGCTACGGGTATCAGCAAATGGCACAGCGCCAAAGAAAGGGGAGATGTAGGTCAGCTAGATCCCTGCCCCAAAGCACAAGGACATTTGGTCTTCCCAGCGGAGTGGTTATAGGATGTTTTTGTTGGTGGTATGAACATGGCCAGAGCAACGAAAGTTCCTCCAGCTCAGGATTAGCTGAACCGGTTTTGCTGAAATGTTAAAACAAAATGATAATGCTCGGCCTGAAGCAGACAACCAAGCTGGGGGAAGTCAACACCAGTGGTTAATAACTGGCAAAATCATTAGCAATTAAATGTGCAACTTATAAGAGGAAATGTTGATGAAACTTACCTCTGTATTTAAAAAAGCAGAAAGGTATTTCAGTGACCTTGCAGACAGGGTTGCTGTGATATCTCTGTTTTTGTTCCTGAGCAGAAAAATGCTTTACTTACACTTAGTAAAGAGAGGTGTTAAGTAAGTAAAGTTGAACAAAGCCACGCTGTAACTGTATCTCATCGAGTAGTCTGGATTAATGTGATTTTCTGACCTTCCCGGGCTCTGTCCCACCTGGTGCTCAGAGTATTTGATCTCCACAGGAATGCAAGTTTTAAGCATCAGAGAGCATCCTTCCTTCCCCAGCACACGCACACATTCAAAACCAGAAAAAAACCAACGATCAAAGGTACTGGGATATATCCCCTAACCTTATTAAACCCTTTATCTGCTGTGCCTCACTGGAAGGTGTATGACAGGCAACTGGGACTGCTTCAATCTGCTTACACAACGCCGCAAGAGAAAAGCACCCAAGAACATCGACTTGAGCAGCTTTGTTTCAGGTTGTACATAAAGATTAAAGTATTATCATCAGCTTGAAAAATATCAACCGTGGCACGTTTTGGTTTGTCTAACTAGGTATCCTCAACTTGTGCTGCGATAGCACAGCCCTAAACAGCTGGAAACAGCATTTAAGCCCTTATGGTTTCCACCTTTCTTTAAATAATTCCTGAGCAAGGTCAAGAGATGGCACAAGGGTCCCCTGATGAATTAAGAGGAGAGAGGCAGCTCCTGTTTCTCTTCTGAGCCTCTTTACCTGCTCCCTGTATGGGGCATTGCCCTTTCTGGGATGTTCCCTCCCTCCCAGTACTGCTGGTGCAGGGATCTCTGGCCCAGGGGGAACATGATCCACCTCCACCGATGGGACAGAGCTGCCCACAGATACCTCCTGTTCTTGCAGGAGTAGGAAAAATATTGATTTCTTGCTTAGCACAAGGGTTGTAGCTTTTTGCCACCTACTGACATGTTGTGGGAACGGCTCATCCTGTGAATTCCTGCAGAAAGGCTTAATCATGCGCTGGCTCTGGCTGACAGCGCATCCCGCATCAGCTGAGCGGTCCACAAAAATGAAAGCGAGAATAAATACGGCACTTGGCACACGGACAGGAGAGCAACACGTATTTGATCGGTTGTTCCTTGCTATAATTGCCTCCTTGCCTTATCCCTTGAGCACTTCTCGCTTCACCCTTCCAGAGAGCAGGAACACGGGAGAAATCAGGCATCTCGCTTGTACAACAAAGCCTTGGCTTCTTCCCCTTCTATCTTTCCCCCAGTTCACCTATTTTTTTTTCCCCTTCATCTCCCTCTAAAGTCTCTGACTGGCTTTGGCCCTTACCCAAAGGACCTTTCTTCTTCCTTAGCTCTGCTGAGAGCTTCTGATCAGAGGACAGAAGGTCTCTGCAGGACCCCATGCATTGCTTAAGCTTCATTTAAATCCTGTTTTGATGGCTCAAGCAATGCACAAAGCTAATAGTGCTAATTCATTGTTCAGAGTGGACTTCAGCCTCCGGGAGGGAGCCGAGCGCACGTGTTCGTGTCTCCTGCTGGAGATGCCGAATGAGGTGTCGTCTCTGCAGCAGCAGTTTTGATGCGGCTCTCCTCTCCCCGTGGAGTTTCAGTGAAGCTCAGTTGGGGACTCCTTCATCTGCTCAGAGCTTGTCCCACCTCGGTCCATGCAGCTGTCCTTCTCCTTCCCTCCCACTCGCGGCGTGCTTTGCTAACGCACACCCTCAGGGAGGGGGTAGAGCAAAAACCCTGTAGCGTTGCTGCTCCAGCCTTGAATTTCCCTGTTCCTCCCACGTCACCCTGAGACACAGCAGATACCCATGCTGGCATCAGCTGGTGGTCGAAGCAGACCGTTCGATCAAACCAGGTTTTACGCAGCATACGATTTAACATCCAAAATTACTTTATTAACTTGTTACTCAATTAAAATGCTAGATAAGACCTGTTCCGGGAGAAAAGAGGAGCAACAAATTGCCAGTTTTGCAGCTGCCCCTTGTAGAAACACACCGTTCATTAAACGTTGAGGACCAAGCCCTTGGCTCTCGCTGGTAACCATTTGATCCCAGTTACAAACACCAGCCGAAAGCAGTCAGCGTGGCTCACGACTTACGTCTGCGCTGCAGAAAAAGGCTGAGCTTAAAAGCCAGGTGGCCCATCTATTTAACACACAAATCGCCTCCTTCAGTTTAGCTGAGCTGACCTAAAAAGTACAGCTTTTTGCCACACAAAGCCTCCCTTGTGAGACTCGCTGGAGCTGATTTTTCTTACAGCGCTCCTCTGTCTTGAAAAAAAAGCTACTGAAGCTTCATTTCACTACGTCGCACTGTGCAAGGACTGTGAGCCCATTACTGCTTCAGTGTGACTGGGACTGATAAAATAACATGCTTAAAGCTTTTTTTAAGGTCAGATGGAGAATTAGCATACGGTGCTGACGTGGTTCTGGATGTTTTTCCAAACTGGATACTTAGATAATGTTCAAAACGTCTCTGTAGGTCTTTGTGAAATATATTTTTAAAATGGTACTTTTCCCTAAGAACTGGCCACTGTTAAAATAAAAAACCAAAAAACAAAAACCAAAACAAGCTTAAGAGCAGGGGTTTGGTTTGGGATTTTTTCTCTGGTTTTGATTTATTCAAATCCCAATTTTCAGCCACAACAAGTTATTGCCGCTATTTTTGTAAAGCTAATTTGTAACCCTGATCTAGCTAGATACTAAAATAATCACAAAAATGTGGAAGAAAGTGTTGTGCTCAAGCTAGAGCAGAAAAAACCAGGATGTTCAATCTTTAAAACCAACTTTTGCAGAAACCCTTGCTTTCAACCTTTAATTTGAATTTTCTCATTCCCAAGGCTCTCCAGGTCTGCTTCACTTGTTGCGAGCAGAAGGACTGGAAGTGGCCATCAAGCAAAAAAGATTAAAATCTTCCTGCAGACCCTAAATCTTTTTTGCCGAAGGATTACCTGCTGAAAACAAATTGCCTGGGCCCCTTTTGAAGCTGAGGGTGAGGAGCTGGGAACAGCCCATTGCTGCTCTGGGTTTTGATAACCGCTTCCTTCATCCTTTGGGCACGTTACGTTGCTCTGCCCTCATTTATTTTTTTTTTTTCTCCTCCCCTTCCCGTCTTTCAAAAGAAGATGATACTTAATTAACTACCTGCAGGGATCTTGTGCGGCTCAGTTAATTTAATGTTCGGAAATTGCTTTGAAGGCAGGCAGCCTTGTACAGTTTCTAAGGATGAGGGTTCCTCCCTTACCGACTTTTCCTTATACCCACATGCCGCTCTTGGCCCCAGGAGCCCACTCCGACCTCCCCATGGTGGGGACCGGTCCTGCCTGGGCATTTGCAGGGTCTCACACCACGGCATCGACTCTTGCGCTGTAACAAGTGGAGCACTTTTTCCATGCTTAAGCAACCAGATTTCCCACCAAGATCTAATATACAGGGATGGCTTCAGGCACAGATGAAATAAGCCATCGCCTAGAGAAAGAGCGTGGTGAGGAGGTAAAGCCACCGTGGTCCTGGAGACCTGGACGGCTTTGAGCTGCAGCTCAAAAACCAGGGTATATGGGGCTGGAGGCAGCCCCAGCTTCTGCTTCGGCAGCCAGGTGCTCACTGCTCTGACTTGTCCCTTGTTTTCTTCCTTTCCACCTTCCTGTGGCAAGAGCTCCTGTCTGAGCTCCATGTCCTTGGCATAGCGAGTGTGAGGTTTTCCTCCACCGCAGCTGACAACGGTCGGGAAAACAGCCAGGAATGCAAATCCACAGTTAGGCTAGAGGCAAAGGAGAGCAGCTCTGCAGAGCTTAGGGAAACGCTTCAATCTCTTTGGGGTTTTGCTCCAAGACAGTGATACTGAGGTACTGTTGCATCAATTCCCTTCTCACAACTTCCATCCCTCTTAAAGACCTTGGTACAGCAAAGGCTGGGTGAAGGTGTGCACCGGCTGGCGTCGACAGAAGGATGCCGACGACGTACAAGAGCAGGAATGAGCTTTATGGCCTCATGGGAGCACCTGGCTTCTAGGGGCTGATGGTGGTCCTGATGGGTACGGTGGCCTGTGCAGGTAGCAGAGGGCTTCCCTTCAAGTAAAGTGGAAGAGCGTATGATTTCCCAGCTGTAGGCTCAGATGTTTGGTTTCCTCTCTATAGGACTGTGGCCTCTGCAGAAAGGTGTCACTTCTGGACAGGGGACAAGAAGGACCTAGGACATCGCCAGTGCGATGCATCTTCACTTACCGCGGGAAAACAGCTGTTCAGCTGCACGTAATACAAGGTTAGCCACTGGTTTTGCTCTTTTGATGCAATGCACTGATGAGTTTTCTGATACAGGTGTTTAAATTATAGGAGCCCAGTCTTCATCTGTGCAAGAAGGAGAAAAATAATCACAAAACACTAAAAACTGGAAAAAAAATCTGTTACTAAATAACAAGGAAGACTCCTAAGTATCTGTCTGAGTTGGAATTAGGTAGCTGCAGAGACGGAAAAGGCTTTTGTATATAGTCAAGAAAAGTCATGTAAGTGGTTATGATGTGGAAACAGTTAAAATGAATGAGATCTTACCTCTGCGTTTCCCAGCTTTCAAATGCTCAGATTTTGTAACTGATGTTCTAGTTAAGCACAATAAGACCTGCCTTTGTGCTCACACCAGGAATTGGAGAGGGGTGCCGAGATCTGGAGCAGGGAGTGAATCCATGCTAATAAAAACCTCCAAAGAAAATCATTACTCTTAACCCAGACGTGTTCAGATTCAGGCCCCGTACCAAGAAAATAACACCCACGTACGGCAACCCTACCTTTTTGTTTTCCTTGTTTGTATAGAATGAAGTCCTTTGCCTTTGGGGTTCATGGGACTGACGGACATTAAGGCTGTTTTTGAAACTGTGGTGTTTTTGCAAGAAAAGTGTCACAAAATTGAGGCCGAGGGCATTATAAAATTTGGCTCAACGTACCAAAGTGCTTCTATTCAGACGGTCATAAGAAAAATAATGAAATGCTTTTAGGGCAACATTTTCCCTGAAGTTACTTCCCTTCAGTGGTGGATTTTGCCAACCATATGCAGATTCGCCTATTAGACAACACCGGTGAGTCAGGTATAAAGTCTTACCCTGCTCGCTCCGGGACTTCCACTTCCAGTCCTGCGGGGATGCCTCCAGCCACCGCCACCAGCTGCCCGGGCCCATGGCTATCATCTTCTAGCCATTCCCTAAAAGCCCGCTTTGATGTTCAAGTGTAACAGGATTCAGTGGTGCTGGTTTCATTGATTAGCATACAAATCACGCCCAGAGACTGGATGCTTCCTGCACTTAATCATCCACTTGGTGCACTTCAAAGAGCCCAGGAGAGATGACTTTTTTAAAAAAGACTAACAAAAAAGATCCCAGATAGAAAAATAAAACAAACAACCGCCCCCAAATGCATGAACAACATTGTCTGCGGATTTCTGCTGATGCTTTTTTCACAGCACAGGAAGCACCACCACCTTCCTGGTGTCACAAGAAGAAAGGTTTTACTTCAGTGACCAGACAAATAAATGCACGTGAAGCTCCTAACCTTGAGGAGAAACGTCCTTACTTTCAGAGGAGAGCCAGTATCCCAACACCTGGAGAAGCAAGCGCATTACCCACACAATTAAAGCCGGCTAACACCAAACCCAGCCTTTTCTCCCAGATGGAGATCTTAGACCAAATGTGCTGGAAGACAGGGAGAGCGACACCTGGTTTGAAAGAATCACATGGGCTTTTTCCCCATCCCCTGAGGTGACATTATCCTACGCTGTTCAACTTCTGCCCAGGTTCCCAACCCGCAACTGCCTTCCGCTGCAGCGTTACATTTCCTAAAGGTTTAAGAGCTGTAGCTCCTTGGTCATTTACAGACAACATATTTCTCTCCATGGTGGTTTTTCAGAGATGTATGTGGACTTCTGCTCAAGTTCCCTTCAGGGGCCTCTTGAGGGACTTGAGCACCACCATATATCAGGACCAAAGCAGAGGAGGCAAAGCTGTGGCCTTTGTGAAGGCTCTGAGCAGGGAACCCCGAGCATCCGTCTCCCTGCGATGCTTCGGAGTGGACACAGCTGGCTCAGGGGGATGCAGCCCACACCTCCTACGGTGGCCCTTCCTACCTGAAGGAGAAAGGTCTTTTGCACAAATTTTCATTATTTTTTCCCATTTCAGTGACAGGCCAGAACCAGACAATAACCCTGAAAGCGTTCTGAAGAAAGGAAAAGCTTTACTAAAAGAAAACAAGTGAGTTTTCAAATGGAAAAGGAGGTTTTATAATTTCAGGTTTCCTTGGTAAAGCTTAATCTTATTTACCAAGAAGGATTTGGCAGGTGTGATTAATGCCCTGCTCGTAAACATGAAAACATTTATCTGCCTGCTTAAACCATCCCAGAGGAGGCTCAGCTCTGTAACAGGTCAGAGCACGCCTGTATGAGAATGATGTGGTCCTTCCCTGGCCACGCGCATGTTGGGGCAGGGGACACGGTGGACACAGAACCTGGGGGCAACGTCTTGAGAAGTCCCTCTGCCTTCCTGCTCCTCTGGGAGAGTCCTTGCTGCTGCATCGTGTTGGGGGAAGAAAGGTTAATCAGAGGGGGGTAGAAACCCAGAGGCTCAAGGGCAGGTATTTTTGTTCCTAGAGGAGACGTACACAAGAGCAGGGTTTAACCTGGGTTTAAAATCTGGGTTATTTTATAACCAAGTTGGAAGCTGCTCAGTGGGAACACGCTGAGAGAAGGCAGTTAGCACTGCCAGTATTCAGCTGAGACCTGAACTATCTCCGAGGGATGTTACTCATGATGGCTGAGCTGCTCTCTCCATTCATCACAGCCGATATCATACAATAGTTTGGGTTGGAAGGGACCTTTAAAGGTCAGCTAGTCCAACCTCTCCAGTAATGAGCACGGACATCTTCAACTAGATCAGGTTGCTCAGAAGGCCCATGGATATATGGAGGTCCACCTCTCCCTTCCTCTGCTCCCAGCCTTTCCTCTGCTAGCTGAACCTTTCCAGGAGCTGGTTCAGCTCACTAACCTGGCAGAAATACATCACAAGATGTATATCCTTGCCAAAGGACGCAATCTTCTTGGAGGAGGGCACACACCTGGTCTGCAGTCAGGACTGCTTTTTCACCCTATTTCTGTTTTTCCATAGGGTCTGGTGGCCCGTTCTGCACCAGAGTTCAAGGGTTTTTTTGGTTAGTCTTCCTGACATCACCTCTTGACCTCTTCAGGTATCTCCTTCTGGCCACATGCAGCCCCTCAGGTGAATGAAGTGTTGCCCTTTCAGTGCAGAACCTCCTGAACCCTCTGCAACAGGCATCACGTTTTCATGCTTTTCGCTCACGGATTATCTGCGAAATCCCCCTGGGAGCCAGCCAGAGCGCCTGTCTCCATGCGTGCAGGAGACACAGGAGGCACTTCATCTGCTCCACACCTCTGATTTCCCATCGCTGCTGCCTTCTTCCTCTAATTGCTCCCCAGCCCCCACCCCTGCAGGGTAATCTGAGGGGTGGGTAACGAAGCACTTATGGTCAAGGAAGAATCTGTTTAACCAGGTTTGGTTTAACCCTAGTGTGTAGAGCACATGAAAATATGGGACTTATATGTCCTTGCTCTCCATCCTCTGCCCCGTGGTACCACTTTATCCATCGACACAGCCTTGCCTACCTGCTTTTCCTCTTATTTCCTATTAAAAACCAAGCAGAGAGATTAGACCTGCATATCCCAACCTTCTCTTGCCTCAGTTCTATGTAAAGCTCATATCAGTCCCACCAGCAAGCCCAAACCGCTGCTGCTGGAGATTATTCGCCCAACACATACGAGCTGGATCGTGCAGGCAGCGGTGGAGCAGACTCCCAGCAGAATCCAGACGCACCGTAGATACTCCAGATCTTTGGAAAGCAGCCTGGTAATACTTGTCGAACTAGATAAAGAGCAGCGTGGGGCACAGCCGTGGGAGCCAGCAGACTGTAAAGCAGCTGGAACCTTTACAGAGCCTTTCACAAGGGGAAAAATCTTGAACCGCGGTAAATTTTGTCTTTATAAGGTGCCCAGATGTTAACATGGAGCAAAAAATGGCTGCTTGGAAAGAAATGTTTCTCTCGAAAAGACAAATCCTTTGTATGGAGTCTGTATCTTGAGATTTTGGAGTGACCACCACGAATTCAGAGCAAGGACGTGGTGAAGTCTGAACCTCCCCAGCACCATGTCCAGACATCTACAGCCAAACTGATGCATGTGGGGCGCATGTGGTCAGAGAAGTCAGACAAGCCTAAATCAACCAAATTAAACATGCAAGCCCATGATAAAGAACAGTCTGAAAATTCACTCATACATCTGCAGGAAGCTGAGCAGTCAGAGACCAGCGAACGCACAGTGCTGTGTCTGAGAACTTTCCCTTAGCCTCTAAATCAAAAAAACATTAAGAACTTTCTATTCATTTCTAAGCAAGTTGGGCTGGTCTATGGAAAAGTGGGCTGTGAGCAGCGTTTCAATCACGCATCGCCTGAGGTTTAGGAGAGGTGGTTTTAGCTTTTGTTCCCTGCTGAAATTCACGTGCGTGCGGGGGTGAGCTGGCCGAGGTTAGGGCAGCACCCCGATACGCAAGTTTTGGGGAGGGAATTCAGCTTGCCAAACGTACTAGGAAACCAGTGGAATTCCAAAGGAGATTTACGAGGTGGATGGAGAGCTGGCTGTGTGACAGAACTCAGAGGGTTGTGATTAATGGAGCAGTGTCAAGTTGGAGGCCTGTAACCAGTGGGGTCCCCCAGGGGTCAATACTCGGCCCAATCTTGTTCAATAGATTCATCAATGACCTGGATGAGGGGACAGAGCGTATCCTCAGCAAGTTCACTGGTGATACCAAACTGGGAGGGGTGGCTGACACTCCAGAGGGCCGCACTGCCATCCAGTGTGACCTGGATGGGCTGGAGTGCTGGGCAGAGAAGAACCTAATGAGGTTCAACAAGAGCAAGTGTAGG
>VYXH01008371.1:286784-299942 GCA_013397275.1 Burhinus bistriatus | reverse complement strand
GGGGGGAGGGGGAAATCACGTTTTCTGGCAAATCCTATCACTGAACAGCAGAATTAGCCATGTATGGTGCAAGCCCTTAGCTAGGCAAAGGTAGCTTCACACAACCCGAAAGTGCCATTTATTCCCTGGAAAGCTGCAAGACCCTCAGATCAGCACGTTGCTGCGCGGAGAAAGGAGACGAGAAAGAAGGACACCCTTAATTTGGCTGAAGAGCAGCTGGTTTTCTTCTTAAAATAATTAGCTCCTCCAGCAAGCCCTTATGCTTTGAGTCAATGAGGTTGAAGCGCACTTAGCGCAATTCAGAAGTGACACATCAACCACTTCCATCCAACGCATCAAACTCGGAGGGCTCATTTGTTTGTTCTTTCCAATATTAAAGACTAATTTTGATTTAGACTAAGAGCCTTTTCCGGTGCAACCATCCCTTGGGAGGGAGCCGTGGCACCAGGAGACTATTGAATTAGTTGTCTGCTCTAAATTGCTCCCGGAAAGGAGTGCGTTCACGTGGACAGAACACGTATTTGCAAAGACCTACCTGGAACGGGGGCGCATGGCTAACAGTTTTTGCCCCCTCCTTCATAACAGCAGCAATAACTTCAGCTTTGCACAAAGTTTTCTTACCTTAGCAAAGCTGCTCATTCACCTACTTTTTCAACCTTCATCTTTACTGGTATTTTACCACCTGCCGCTTCCTTTTTTTTGTTTGTTTGTATCTTATTACAGACAGAAACAAGAAAGTAGAAACTGATTACTATTAAGCTGCCATATTACCTATTTAGCCACCACCTCCTCTTTATCAGCTTCTCCCACCCCAGCACCTGGAAAGGAGTGTTCATTTCAGCAGAAATGTTTTTTTCTTGCTTTTGGAACTTTTTTTTTTTTTTAAAGAGACACCAAAAACTCAAGGCATTAGCTGCTGTAAAAAATAGGAAAAACCATCTATCAGAAAAGTTCAAAGAACATTTTGGACAATTTTTTTTGTTGCTCTGTGGGGTCAAGGTTTTGATTGTTGGAGAATTTCTTAGGTCCAGGGTGGAACTTGTGCTCGATGCAGAGGTGGAATTTAAATCCGCGTCTCCCACCTGGAGATTACGTGTTCCAGCCACCTGCAAGGCAACGGCTAAAAATTCAGGGAATCATTCTCCATCCCTGCTTAAAAGAGATTTAACAAAATCTGAGGGGTTGAGTGAGTGTGTCCCAGGGACCTTAACATTTCTGAAACAGCCTTATTAAAACTTTTTAGTACGTTCTTGTTTCTACTCAGTTTTTTTAAAACTAAGATCTCTCACTTCCTATTCAATCACCTAAAATCAAGGAATTGTCAACCTATGGGCAATACAAATATATACGACAAAAGCATGCAGTGACCTGCCCTCGAGCTTTGGCAGAGGACTGCGCAGACCACAAATCACACAGTGGATTTGACCTTTTTCCTATCTTATGTACCTGAAGAAAGATCAATAGGGACTGCTGGCAGCGAGACAGAAGGGATGTTTCTTTTATTTAGCAGTGTTTTCTAAATGATAACAGATGTTCAGTGAAGGAATGAAGAAAACAATTGTACTTCAGCAGTGGGCGGCACCAAATGCGATCCTAGCAAGGTGCAAGAACTGAGCATCATTTAACGAGGCACATTTTGGAGAAATCCAAGGTCAGAAAGCACTTCTTCGTTTGTAACAGAGTATTGCGCTCATCTCTCTGACTGTGCAGGAGGAAAGACCCCTGGCCCAGTAGGAAAATACATAGAAAACTCCAATTATCCCCAGAGCAGCTTTTACCTGGCACTGTATTAGAGCAAAGGAAAAGTGCCACTTGTCCTACAGAGCCCCAGATCCGAAGGGTACAAATCTTCAGTCTTTTCAGCCTCTACTGCCTGCAAAGATGGAAAGCGGTCCCTGCGAGCTGGCCAGTTCTCTTCCCTGTGGCAGCATCGCTCTGTCCTACACTGGTACCCTGGCTCAGACCAAGAGTCTGTCCAGTCCAGTCTCTTATCTCCAGTATCGGTCATAAAATGGGAATACAGGAACAGTTGCCACAAGGAGATGTCTTGGTTAAAGGAAGGACGGGACAAGCATACAGAGTGGGTGACACTTTGCCCAGTGGTCTACCAGCTCTTGAGGCTGTTCAGATCTGGAAGCTTCCTAAGCCTCGTACAGTTTGTCTACTTCACACCTCTCAACAGATCCCTCTTTACAAGTATTTCTCCTTGAATCCACAGAAACTGCAGGCATCCACAATTTCCTTTGAAGAGGGCTCACGCAGGCTTCACGGAAGGGGAACTGTCCTCCTGTGGAGGACTTCAAGTTAAGAAGATCAATATCTCATCTCTTCTAAACTCTTTTGAATTTTACTCTTTTTTACCTTACCCTTGAGCCTTACAAGGCGGAGCAGTGACCAAGAGTAGTCACAGTCCTGTCTTCCCTACAGGGAGTCGGATAGCAATGGAAGGAGAAAAGCCTCAGCTTCTTTACCAAAGACCTTTCTGCAGACCGAGAGACATTTCTCTTTTCCCTGCACGAGTCGGGATCCCTCGGCACTGCATATTTAAAGGAATCACAGATTTTTAAAGCATGCATTGGTGGGCAACGCATAAAACACTCATTCCCAAAAATATTACCTAACCAGTCTCGCATAGTCTGGACTATCTGTGAGAAAAATACTTCTTGTAATTTCACATTAAAAGAAATGCTAGGCCACTCTAAATCTATTTTAGCCTGTGCACACTAACTAGATATAGTAGGGCTATAAAGACATTGCAGTGTAAGACAAGGAAAAATAATTTAACCCTTATCTTGCACAGAATTAAATACCTGGAGGATACGGAGGGGTGAAAAAGAAAAACAAAATCAGCAGGGCTGGTCGTCACTGGCTTATGTCCAGATAAAAAGTTACATGCACTCAGCATCCAGTTCCTGAAGTTGGAAAGAAATTTCCGTTTATGTGCAACAGTTCCCACTACTGGGACAAATGGAAAGAAGTGGAAGAAGTGGTACAATGTCTGTGAAGCCTTAATTCATAATGAACTCTAGTAATCAGATAGCCTAGCTGTAAGGAATCAAAAAATAAGCTGGAAGAACAAAAGACTCTGAGCTGCTGGCAGGTGACCAGCGATTCCCAGGAGAAGTTGGTTACGACCCTCAGTCATCTGCACACCTCTTCACAAACACACGGCCAAACACGCACTACACTTGCTGGCAAATTCTTAGGAAGTTTTATGAGCCTAAGTGTAATTGTAGAGGGAATAAAGCGCAAAGGATTTTCAAAATCCATAGGTTCCCCACACACACTTTTAAGAGAGAGAGTTCTCAGCTCTGCAAGGGCTGCAAGCAGTTCTCAACTCTTGCTTCTTGCAACCAAAATAATAAAAAAAATCCCACCCCTTATCTCCCAGGGAAGTCCATAGTGACTCCATCAGTCACAACTTAATAGACGTGAAAAAAGGATCCATTTTAGTTCAGCTCTGAAACTTAAGTTCATATAAATGTTATTCAAGATGCTTCTAACAGGCATGGAAATGAAAATCACGTAGCAATAAACAATTCTCTTGTAAACCCTTTTCCACCATTTCCCTCTCAAGAATAAGCATGTATTCATATTCTGTAGACAAAGCAAAACAATCATTAGAACATTTCCATTCAAAAGGAAATAGATAAACAACTTAACCATTTATTTGACTGCATTGTATTTAGACAGCTTGTACATTTCATAACCCCACTGTTTTTGTTCTCATCAAAAAGGATAAAGGGACAGAAGAATATAATCCACTCAAAACAGCAGTCCAGTATTTTGAGATACACTTGATATTTTCATAGATGCCCAACTGATACCTGAACTCCAATATAGGTTGTAATGTTTATACAAGTCCTGAAATTTTTTTTAACATAGCACTCAGTTTTAGCAATGTCTTGCAGTGCCCTGAAAAATAGTTTGTGACATACTATGCAACGCCAATTAGATTATGCTTACTTTTCTTGATGGTGATGAACCCGATCGTTTCTTAAAAAATAATGTAATGCAAACATTCATACCGACATGTCAGCCAATAACAACACCTGGGCAAATTTAAACATAAAAGTGATCAACTCCTTTAGTTAGATTTGTCAATGCAAAAGGTGAGGGGGGAGAGGACCGTGTTTTAGCAACAGAGGCGAGAAATAACCAACTTTTCATTGCTAGATTTCTTTTGAAAACCTACTTTCATCTCTTTGCAAATTCAGAACTTCCCACTTGATACCTGAATCCCAAGCAACACAGAGAACAAATCTGTTTCCTACTTTCATCTCTTTGCAAATTCAGAACTTCCCACTTGATACCTGAATCCCAAGCAACACAGAGAACAAATCTGTTTCTTTTAATACGAACCAACACATACAGCTTCAGCATCTTCTGCAGTGAACTGTGTGTTACACAGCAGCAATATCAGAACCTTTCAGGCCATGTGCTCTTTTGAAAGAAACGTGCACCTATTTTGCGCAGTATTTTCAAACCGTGCATGGCGACAACTGCTTCTTACAATAAACAAACAGAATTGTATTTGAAGTTTGCTCAGAAGCAATGCTTTTGGCAGCGCCTTCGTGAAAAGTGATTTCAGCTAACTTCTAAGTCGGCTTTTGAATCTGAAGACACCCACATCTTAAATATTAACCAACAGAGAACTTGCCTGTCTGGCTTTTCAGTTTTTAAACATCAGCAGACACACAAGATAGCCTAGTTTGCAGTTTGCGATACAAGTCCGACACGGTACAAAACCTCCCTGATCTGTCTCCTTAGTTCGAGCAAGTCACTACATCCTGGACCACTGGGACATGGCTGAGAGAAGTCCGTTTCGATTGATTTAACATTACCAACATTTAAGACTTAACTATGAAGGAAACCTCCTGAAAAGCTGCCCAGAAAAACTGGCAAACCTGAGGGATTGGGATAACGTGAACAAAAGGTTTAGGCATGTCACAAGGCAGTAGTGGCGACGTACAGGCTTTGTGCTGAACTCCAACACGTTCTGTGAATAACAGACTCGGGCACCATTTTAAATATGAGTTTTCTTTACTGAGGGGAACAAACCCCCTCAAAAGCACAAATGGTATTTACAAGCAGAAAACTCAGAAGGGCCAATTTCCATTAAAAATCTTTATTTTCAAATACAACTCATAATTTGTACATGGTAAGAAATGTCCATCACCATGTGCGATTCGTCTGTGCAAAATAAGGCTTTCCTTTAAATCCAGTTTTCCTGCACAGGGCTCTTTTCCAAATGTTACTGGAGGTAGGGGTTTTGTTGGTTTTGTTTTCAAATGTACAGTAATTAGCAAAACACACCCATGACTCAAACCAAACCCTAAAAAAAAAAAAAAGAAAAAGAAAAAGAAAAAAAAGTGTAGTAAGGCAAATCTGAAGAGTACGCTCTACTACAGAAGAGCAGATTCACTGAGAGTTCATCCTTTTCACAGATTACATAGGTTCTTCCACAAGTCAACTAATACCTTTTTTTTTTTTTTCCCCAAAGTGAAAAAAACCCAACTGATTCATAGAACTGGGCTATGTAATCACACTGAACAAGAAAGCCTAGACACTGTAATTACTGAAAAAAAACTGACGAGTGTTGGTAAAACTTATGTAAGCCCAACGGAAGAAATGTGGGGGGGAGGAGGGAGGGGGAGAGAAAAACAGAGCAAGAACGAATGCGAGAGAGAGAAAGAGAGAGAAGTCCTTCCCCGCTGCTTCAATTTTGGAGGGAAAAAATCCCCCAATAACTTAGCTCATGTAAGTTTAGAGAAAATGAGAGCAGCTAAAAATGGATACGATACACCTTGAAATTTATTTCCAAGACCAAGAACCAAAGATTGAAGCATTTTAGAACACTGAAGCAAAGCAATCTGAATCTGAAAAAAAATTGTTCCAACTATCTTAAAAGAGCTGTTTTTCAGAGCTTCTAGCAATAATTTTGATTAAATAAAATCATACCAATTTACATTAATTTTCTATATCTTCTTTTAAAAGTCCCTCACTCTTTTAACGAAAAAAGTGCATCCAAAACCAGCAGAGATTTACTGGTGACATCAGGTTCTCTTTTAGCAGCTACTCAAGGTTTTCAAAATAGCTTACACTCCTTGCTATAAGAAAAGAAGGGCCTTCCAAACCCTCGTTTGGGAGAAGTATCCAAATTATAAAAATCTGAAATAATTTATTATCAAATCCAGAATTTAAATAAAAGCAGAAATTTCCTTGCAAAGACAATTGAAGAAAGTAAAAGAATAAAAGCATGCACTCCAAACTTAGAGGTGAAGACAAATATACTTATCTATACAGGCACTGGCAGACGCAATTTAATTTTTACTGTTACTCATTGTAACACACACCCCACCCTACAATACATTTTTTCATTCACTAATCACTGAGGTACCAATATTTAAGAATGGAAAATTCAATATTGAAAAATAAAACCTAAAATTGAAGCCTTTTTCCAGAAAACTATGGCAATTTTTGTATGAAATGTTAGTATACTTATAGAATTTTACAATCTACATTGGCTTTTTTCTGGAACCAAAGTCGCGTTCCACATACAGGTTCTTTGATAAAATGTTCACTGTGTATGCAATACAGTCAGTAGACTTGCAAATGAATGAACATATCTTGGCTATCAACTGGCACATCTTGCTGGTACCAAAAGAACTCGAAGTTTGAAACAATCGGTTTTAATTCTGAACAAATGCGCCATGCCAAAGTGCAACAAATATGTGCGACACTCAATGAGACACTGACAGAAAGAGCTGCATGGAAAGTACTAAGTCCACCTGCAAAGCAATTTTGTACAAATTGCATTGCATGCAAAGGACAACTCTGCGCTGTTGGGACGTCAGTTGCTTGATGTGATGGTTTCTTTTAACGCAGCCATAGTTTAAGACGCAGTGCATCAACTCCATTTAAATAGTATCTGAACAGCCTCTTGTCTCGCACAAAACCAAGGTTTTCATAAAGTTTCAAAGCAGACTTATTTGTGATTTCTGTTTCCAATACAACCTTTAAAGAAAAAAAAAAAAAAGAAAAAACATATCATATTAGAAAGCAGTTGCAATTACATAACTACTGAACCAATTTAAAAGACTTTATTTAAAGGTACACTTATTAGCAACGAGTGGAATTAATTTTTTCTTGTTCCTGACTTATTCAAGCAACCTCTCTCCATTCCAACATTAAAAAAAAAAAAAAATAGCAGTTAATCAACAATCGTAATTGTAAACAACTTTCATTCATATCAAGATTTTAGTTCTTTGCTGTAAACAGTATTTCAACTCACTACCTTACAGCCAGGGTAAAAACCAAACAAATATTAAACAACCCCTGCCTCCTAACATTCCTCCCCCCAAAAAAACCAAACCACACCCTAAAATCAACCTACCAAACAGGTTAGGGTCCAAAACATACTTTGAATTTTGAATGACCAACTGAACTTTTTCATGTCACAAGAACTTGGCACATGAGGTTTTGTTTAGTCATTTAATATCTTTGACCTCTAATTCGACAGGTTTAGACCTAGATACAAGCTTCAGCATTCTATGACTAGCTGTCAGATCCAATGATTGCAGTAAGTATTTGCACTCAACACAGGTATCCCAAACTCAAATCAGAGTACACAGCAGGAAGAAAGAGCAGCTTTTTCCATCTTTTCCCCCCCTCAGTTGCAGGAAGACCTGTCATGAACAGCTCAGACCAAATCCAAGTGTAACAGTAGTCCAAATTAAGCAAAGACTCAAAATTGTCCCAGAATTCTCAAATACAGGCAAAAAACTATGCTGGCGATAACAGGAAGTTAAATACAAAACTGCTGAAGTATGTCCCTCTGAATTTTTTCCCCCCTCTTCTCCCCAAACGCACCGAGCAGAGCTCTGGCGTACCTGGTGAGCAGTGCACCCACTCCAAATGATAAAAATTTGTTTTGCCTCTTTACTGTTGTCCAAGTCAATTATTTAAGGATTCTGCTATTAAGGATAGATCGTGATTGTGCAAGAACACAGGCTGAACTAATAAGCTGACTAGACTACATACAGTCCCATGACAATGTACATTCACATATTAAACAAGAGCTGATGGACACTGTAGAAATACCATATAATGAAAATACAGCCTAAGCAATTTCTGCAGCAAACTGGTGATCACTGCCAGCGTTAAGTCCACTAATGGCTATTTCTAAACCAGCATTTGACACCCGCTCTGCGTAGTTAGAGCTATATACATAAAACTCCCTTAGTCCAAAAATAGCAATCCAACCCCACCTCAAAACCCAGGACTCCCTTTCTGCTCCAATAAAAAGCAGGAAAACTGTTTAACATCCCCCTACCCCCGCCCCAAAACTCAGAACACAATATTAGCCTGTATTTGTAGAGCAGTTGAAGTCAATCTGCTTTACGGACTCTGTGGCCTCACTGCCTTCGGGCTTGGATTTCCATTCTCCCTCACCTCTTCCACCAGCTCACTACGCTTGCTGCTGAGCTACTTCAAAAAGCAACCTGGTAGAAAACCTTTCCTTTTTCTCTCCATCAAGTTTGTTTTCGGCAGTCTGAGGAGTGGTTAAGCCAATGTAAAAGAGGGAGGCAGCCACTGGTTAGACTGGTCACCTTCAATAAGATTTTAAGATCCATTTAATGTATATATTTGACCATTACTCAAGTTTCAAGCCACTCTGACCACATTCCAATGGATAATTCACCTGTGCTTCTCAACATAAGAATGTGTGAAAGAACAGTAAACCTGGCGCTAACAACCCAACGAACAGCAAACACTGGGGGAAAATAAGACCTAGAAGTAGTTCATTTTCTAAAAAGGAACAGAGTCACACATTAAAATATTAAGAGTCAGAGTTCTTAAATTACAGCGGGACAGCCTGTTGTACCTGCGCTCTTAAGACAAACTAATTCAATTCTTAGTCTTAGGGCAAGAATTAGAGATTGAATTTCTCTTGCTGGCACTTTATAGAATATTACTATCAAGTCTTGTGACTCGATGATTTCTCTTAACATCCTTAATCCATTAAAATGGATATCTATTAATTTATAACAAGTTATGGAAGTGAAATACTTTTCCTGAAGAGTGCTATTTTCTACACAATTATGCACATCGTACAACTTCTTAATTCAAATTAAACCAAAGCATTATGCCAAAGAGGAAATCTGACCCATGTAAATCCACGGTGCGGGAGACTATTATTTGAACTCTAGCTACAAATGGCATTCACTCTCATAAAAGTTTAGTAACCTGGCAGAGTGATATAACCAGTCTGCATTCAACTGCAAGCTCGCACACCTCGCAATGCTGAAAGACTTCCAACACTGCAGATCATTGAATTTAAGGGAGTGGTTAAATGTTGAAATTCAGGTTTGTTGGAATCCCACTACCTGAGTGAATGCTCATCTTGAAAGCAAATGCAATAGATTTGCTCTGGTATTTCTAAGGAAGACCTGGCACAATGAAATGTAATACCCTGATCTCAACATAGTGCGTTGCTCTCAGAGAGCTAAAGACATGTTTCTAGTATCTAATAAAGGAAACGCAGTCATCTTTCATCCAAACTTCATTAGCTTTGTTTTGTGAAGGATTCATCTCTTCCTGTGTGAGATTTTTCAATCAAGCTTCAAACCTCCAATCATCACATTTATTTCTGGTCTCACAGGGTATTTTGTTGTACACATATGCCTGTTAAATCCTCTAATAACACAATCACATCCTCCCCTGGAGACCAGCAAAGGTCTGATAGGATTTAACACTATTTTCTGCACAAGTTGCAGCTTTCTGAAGGCTGTTACTTTCTCTTATGTCTTAAATTTCATAAACCTAACATTTTATCTCAACTGCCTAATTTTAACTGGCTTTAGAAGCAAGAAATCTTCTGTAGTGACAGCGGAGTGCAATGTTTCTTGTTACTACATTTTCATGCCCAGAAATTATTCCTAAACTGAAGAAAAATGGAGAGGTCAAGCTTCTTCAGTTCAAACTCTGAATGAACTCAAGTCTAGAAACCAAGTCATAGAATTAATACAGCCAAACCAAACAAGCAAATGAAGAAAGTACTCTCTCAGCACTCACAGGAGAGGTTGCTGTTCTTCCTCGGAAGTCTGGCACATCATCAGACTCAAGTCATGGGTGCTTGGCCAGTGTCCTTAATCAGCTTAAGTGCCTTAACTTTTAAAGAAAGGTAGTACCCAAAATATAACACTTAATAGCTTAGATGATTTGTAGATTAAGAAAAAGCTAAGATCTCAATAGTTTGATAATTTAAAATAGGTTTATATAAAAATATACATTTAATTTTTACAAGCGTGGCACTGAATTAAAATTACACACCTACTGGTGTGGTCAAAAAACCCCACTTTAAAATCATCCTGAAGTTTCAATGGAAATTCTCGTGAGAAGTTGCAACTCCATCTCACATTCTAAATTTTGCTTAAAAAAGCTCTTAAAAGTCCCACTTTAGACTAGAGTCTTATTTTGGTTAGTTACCAGGTACATGGTAGATTATTTCACTAATACAAAGTGAATGAATCTTATGCAGATTACTTACAGTGATTTGTTACAGATGGAAAACGTACATATGAATGAACAACTCGTCCTTTCGAATTGTGATTAAGGGATGTAACAGTTCCACACGAAGGTCTTAAGCAGTACAATTTTTGAAAATTGCTTGTCAGTAAAAACTAACTTACTGGAGTTAGCACTCCAAAGGAGTTAGCTCCTTTTTTACACTGGAAGAAAAATCTCTTCAAAACTTTGGGGATAGGAGCAAAACTATTCACCTTCACCTGATCTATGTCCATTGCTCACATTTCTATACAACCAGCCCATAAAGTTATTCCAAATCATTGTGATCTATTGGAAGCTCAGGCCATTATAATCTTGAAAACCTTCAGTTCAGTGTGCCAAATATTAGAATTCGTTAACGTCAAAATGCCTGAGAAAGTCACCAAGGTTTAAAAAAAATAAAAAAAAAAATATTCAAAGATCCCTCAAGTTTTGTAATGTTACATCCAGACACTCCAGCTCAAAGCATGCTGGTGAGTACTTTCTTCAGGCTTGAAGGTTATTTCTAGTTCAACCACCCACCCCCAACATCAGGTCACTTCCCTCGTTTCTATTCTAATATAGGCCACGGCCAGCTCCATGGTCATCTCCTCCCCTCCACAGATTCCACCCTAGCCTATTCACTTCTTCACTTACCCCACAGCTTCCTCAAGCCAGGAAACAACCCCTGGCTGGAAGGACATTGCCTGTCAGCTTTGTAGTGTAGCATACAGCATAAACTACCTCTGAGGCAGCTGGTTGACCACAGAAGCTTGCACTGTAAATCACTTGTTCCATAGGCCTGGCTTAGTTGATTCCCAGTAAATTAGCTTACAGGAAAAAAAAAATGTCCTTAATCACTAAAATATTGCAGCAAATTTTGAAATGCCAGTACATCAGTAGTGATTTTTCACAACTTTCATCTATGGTGCTGTATAAATTCTTTATTTTTTCAGGACTTAGTGTTGATACCTCAAAAGTCTGATCTACGGTACTTTGAAAAGTAACACACTGAATCAAGTATTTATCAGATTATATGCCACAAGTTATTAAATTAAGTACATTTACTGCATCTATTCCATAATTAGACTGAAGGGAAGAGTTCCCAAGCAGCCTTTGGAAATTTTTCATGACACCCACAGCTGCATATTCATGATTTTAATCCTATTCCAAGCAAGTTTCAGAAAACAGTGTATTTTTGAATCACAGTTCATCTTTTGTCAAGTAGCAGCATCTTTCTATTTTCATCACGCTTCTGATTTTATTAAGGGATGTAGAAAAATATCTCAAGAGCGGCAGAGATGAGTAAACTATTTACACGCCTCACAAAGACAAATTACTATGATGCACTACTTTGATCAGCTCCAGGCATCAATTAGAAAGTCAGAAACTGTTCTGCCAACAACTTTTGTAAAAACTGGTGAGGATAAGTGCCTTGGCTCTGTCGGACAGAGATTTTAATGGGTGGCTAGTTGGATTTTTCAGATTCTGGTCGTGACTGAAAACTCAGCGATGCACCATGTGGTACAAGTAACCGTCGTCATTATTTTGTGCCCTGTTTATCTGGAAGAAGCCTACACTTGGTGGCAAAGAAAAGAAGAAAACATGAAAACACCGGCTATTTGGCTGTAGATAACCTGTATGTGAAAAAGAACAACATAAATATATCAAATCAGCGTGAGTATGCCTCTGCTGTCCGGTCTAGAAAGCTGTCCAGGCATCAGGAGCTCCCATTTCAAAATTCCGTGCCAGCCCAAGACTCAGCTGATGCAAAAGCCCCCAAGAAGCAGGGCATAATTAATTCAGAATCATCATCCCACAAACGCAGTTTCCAAACTGGAACTGAAACATGCCTGCAACCATCCAGCACACACTCCAAGGAGCTGGAATTGTAATACCTTTGATTAAAGAGGGACACCAATAGTTCCTGAAAAATACCCTGCACTTAGTACAAGGCATATATACAGCACCACAGATGAAAATCTGTGACTAAGAGGTCTTACTGCAGACTAGCTTGCAATCCTTATCACATTTATTTCATTTTTACAAAAATAAGAAAACAGTAAGAAGTACTCTTGGACTAATATTACAGCTGTAGAAAAAAAAAGACCGACACAGGAGAGGTCATTATGCGCACACCTCTTAGACAGTCCAACTTAGAAATGAAGTTACATGAGAAGTAGTACACATACGCTCCTAAGTTATATGGTAACTACTGCAACTCTGGTAGCTTGGGCAGAAATGGTCAGTTCTGCTACTGCCACTCCAACAACAGTAGCCAATTCACTTCACTTCTCTGCATCTCAATTGTCCAGCAGTGATGTGAACAGTGTGATTCCATTCCTCAATTATTTTAATTTTTTTTTTAAAATCTTGAATACTCTAGCAACAACAAATGAATTCAAGAACATAGGAGAAAGCAATGGGAAAAACAAACGAAAAAAAACCCTTCCTTGATTAGTTCAATGTAGCAAGTGGTAAAACAGATTAGAGCAAAGCATGTTACATATGATAATAGAAGGAACAAGTCAAAACAACCAACTCGAAGAATTACAGAACTGTAAGACTGCACTACACTGCCTGAGTACAATGTAAATTATAGAGGAGAAA
>VYXH01008371.1:257329-286731 GCA_013397275.1 Burhinus bistriatus | reverse complement strand
AAAAAAAGACACCAGTAAGCAGAGGCATGAAGGAATCTGACAGGAAGCATAAATATCTCAAATAATGAATGAAGTCAGAACATATGCAAGGATGCTGCAAGAGGTGTAACACAACAAGTGGAAAAAATAAACAGTGTGTGCCAGAAGTCCTGTGACACAAATTGTAGTTTTGCATAAGAAACTTCACCACACCGCAGTAGGACAATTGAGGCAGCAGTTGAAACGAGATAACAGAGAGATCAAAGGATCATTAACTATGACACACTGAAATGACACAGTGCTTACGGGTCAGGAACAAACTAACAATTGCATTGTACCAAGCAGATGAAATTTAAAAGGGACAGATAACCGGATTAAGGAGAATGGATGTAGGGAGAGTTCCTCACAAGTTAAACATGGCACATAAAGATAGTTAGTTGCTTTATATCTATATATATAAATATATTAAAAAAAAAGAAAAAAGTAGGACCTGTTATCTGGTAAAAGGAAAGACTGATAACATATAGGCCAGAGAAAGTTTGACAATCATTCCGTCACTTTTCCTTCCAAGTTTTCATTGACATGCTAAATCATGAGAGTTCTGTTAGCACTATGTAATACAGCACTGCACTGTCAGAATAACCTGACGACTTGTTATGATAAAACCATATTCTGCAATACTACAGCACGTACTGTTCCAGTATCTCTGTGAATTCTAGAAGTATGGAAGTATTACACATAACATGCAAGTTACACTGGTCAGGAACGCCTTGAACTAGAGTCTTTGGATGAAAATGTGCCCGCGACCGAAGGCTGGGGCAACTTTGCAAAGTAAAACAAAACCTGAAACACTGAATTTAAGCCCTTATGACAAATTTAGAAAATCCTTTGCCTATTTGTGCCATATGTTTTCCTGAGGTTATTCTTCCCTTTTTTTATAAAAGGAATAGCTTCTTACCAACCCACTCCCCACCTAAAAAAAGTCCTGTAGAAGAAAAACCTGTGAAATGAATCCACATATAGGAGAATGCAAACCATTTACATTATGAAAGTTTTTGATTATAAAATCTTACCTCATCACAATCTCCTTCAACCATAGCATAAATAGCTTTCTTAACCAAGTTTGTACCTGAAATATAGATTTCAGTTAAGTGTCAGAGTTGCAATGCAAAAGATGCTAGTTTATATATGACTAACGTGCTACCTACATGACATGACACCTGGGGAAAGCAGGGAGGAAAGAAAGAAAGAAAGAAACAAGAAGTTGCAGTCAAGTTGCAGTTTCATGTCTGAACATTAAAATAATCCGTAAAGTTATCCAGAGACTTAGCTTGAGCGCAAGATTCTTTAACACACGGACATTAGAAACAGGCTTCTATGTTTAACATAGTGTTATATATAGCCTTCCAAGATGTGATTCATTCGTTTTTGCTGCATTTAAAGTCAAAATCTGCTGGCATGGACTTGAAAGACATTCATCTTCCAAGGGAATTTCCTCTTACTAAAACAAATACTTCTATTAGTAACAGAACTTACGAAACCACTTTTCTTGTGGCTCACTCCCATTTGGATTTGCTAGTATCTAATAATATGGTTGAAGCCCATCCCTTCCCCTCAGTCAAGCATTAATTTAATTCTTTATCATTACTTTTCATCTATTTCACAACAGTTCTACGAATGTAATATCCCTACCTGTCTGTAGAATTGGGGTGAAATTGAAAGTTGATTTCAAAGTTATTAGTGGAAAAAACTGCTGTTCAATGAATTTGCATAAATCTCACTTCCATAAGAAGGCTAAGGAAAAGGAAAAAAAACCCCAAGGAATCTAGAGAAAGTTTTAAAGTATTCTCAAAACTTTAATCAATTGTCACTGAACGTACGACAAAACTGTACTACATTTAAAACAAGTCTTCAGATTAACAGCATACCTTGAGAAACAGCAAGGTAGCAAATGTAGGAAAATAATGTTAAAGTAAGCAAGGTTTTAAATACAAATTCTATTTAGATAATTCTAAAATAATGAACTGACTAAAGTAAGGGGAAAATATTGCAGAGATCTTCATAATAACAGCATTAGTTCTTATTCACTTATGAATCCAAACACCTGCAATTAAATTATGGCAGGCTCCTTCATGACTCAGCTAAAAGGAAAGGAGAGACAGTGGTTTCTCAGTATCCTCTTCCCTCTGCTCCACTATAGAAACCAACAATGGCTTTTGAATTGCACTGAAGAAGAAAAAAAAAAAATAAAAAATCCACACATGCTTGAATAGCCATGATAATACATAGTGCTTCAAGGTTGTTTTTTTTTTGTTTGTTTGTTTGTTTTTTGTTGGGTTTTTTTTTTTCCTGAAGAGGAGAACAAACACAATGGTAGTAATTCTGCAACATATCACCGTATTTTTCCATTGCAAGTAATTTTCTGTCTTTAATCACAAAAGTATGAGCTGTTCAGCGTGAATGAGTGGTGAAGCACATTTCTAGGCTTTAAAGCTGATGTCTATGTTTTAAGTTAAAAATACATTATAAAATGTAATTTCACAAAAACACCAAAAAAATTAAGTTCCATAAGAACAGATCTTTAATTAGGCCACCTAGGATAACTGATGTTAGAATGAAAATCCCTTCATCAGGGCAAAACTGACCAATGAGGGAGGGGAAACTCCCTGCCAAGAGTCATCTCTTTTATCATGTAACTTGCCAACATTTTTCCCAACTATTTTTCTTTACTTCTTAATACAACAATGAACCACATACATTCTCCCCAACAGGCAATATGTGCATTATTGATAGGGGAAAGCCAGGGCATAAGTCCACTGAAAAAAGACAGACTGAACATAACATAGGAATACAGAGATGAGGGCACATAAAAAAAACACAAAGCAATTCCCACTGTTGTTATTTGACAGCTGTAACAGGCAGAGGTAAGGGGCTGCTGACTGCCTTTCTTTTTAGCTTTATTGTATCCCAGATGTAAATCTTATAGGGCATTTCATGTTATTTGAACAAAATAAAAAAAGCCACTGGGGAGCTTTTTTGAGTAAGGCAGGGATGACAGACAAAGCATCACATCTAAAGTTCAGTTCTGCTTAAATCTTTATGACAGCTACAGTTATCCCAACTACAGGATTTAAGTAAGAAATAACAAAAAAGGCTATTCTTACCAATTCCTTTTCTTCTGTATTTGGAATCCACTGCTAACATGGCTATATAACCTCTGCGGAACATCTTTTTGTGCATATCCAGCTTGCAGACGATGGCACCTACACACTCCTCACCTACCATGGCCTTAAAGACAAACATACACGTATGCATTCTCAGTTCGTGATCTACAGTGCTACCAAAAGTAGTAAACCAGTTAATTTTAAGTGAAACACCTCCACAAAATTTGTTTGCATAAAGCTATAAAAAAGTAACTAAATAAATTTTAAAAAGGTCTCCAAAAGTATAAATAAGGTTAAAGGATTCTTACTTCTTTATTACATTCAAATAAACTTACAGTCAATTAACAACCAATGAATTGTCCTGGAGAGAACCACAGTATTATTCCATGAAGTCTACAGGCAAGAACACGCGTGATAGAAGGGTGGGGGGAAGACCAAGTTAATGCATAAATCACCCTTTCACATGAGCTGCCGCAGAAGGAAAAAAGTCCATTCCTGTTTTATAGTGATCTGAATTTTTACGTACAAGGGCCGTGGTAGATACCATGCTTAATTTTTGTCTGGTTTTAATGTCAAGGCCACAATGGATCTGAGAAAAATGTTGCTGCATTTAATCTTTAGAAACTGTCATTTTCCGTCATATGACGGCCAAAGAACAAACAAAAAAGCACACAGTTAATTTCACACATTTTAACTGTTCAGAGGTTTCATTTGTTAAGAGCTATGCACTGACAGTTAATCCCAATAGTATTGTCACAAAAAGCATGGTCAGGGAGATGTAGTTATTCTGAAACATTAAGAAAAAAAAAAACAAAAAACAAAAGAACCCAACTTCTCCCCAAACACTTATCAAACTACTTGCATAACCACTGTGTTCACCAAAATTTTACCATGAAATATATTAGAGAAAGACTATAAGGAAATATAAGTCATACATTAACTGAAGGATTAGGCAGCATGAGAAATTAATGACATTATAACCCGCAGCAGTAAAACTGAATAATGCTGCAGAGTAGGATAGCATCCAAGGGGAGAACGAGTTACTATTCATTCAGGAAAGACTGACAGAGATAAAAAAGAAACTCATAATTGTACCTATGGGTGTATAAGTGGGTCCACAGACTTTGATAGACCTGTATCTGCAGGGGGGAACTAGCCTTCGGCCCAAGCGTAGCAACTAAACCGGGACTACAGCACATGATTGGCACAAGCATGTGCTAGCACAAGCGCTTCTGCATAATCCAAATTTACAACAGTAAAACACGTCAAATGAAAAGGACTTGCCAAAGCCAGCATTGCCAGGTCTCAGTGCAGCCCACCTGTGAACCTAGCGCTCCCTTCTCCAAAGTTCATGGTATATATTCTACAGCCTCCCACCTTTTGTATACAGCTTGTAGGCTAAGACTCTATGGACAGAAGATTTATTCATTCAGATTGTATTGCAGGCACAGACCCACATTTTTTTCACCCCAAGAAGAATAATGTCTTGTAGCAACTCTACCTGGATGGTGGGTTATTAACCAAGTCAGCTGTCAACCAGGAGCTGCATCAAAGGTGAAACGAAGCAGCCCAAGATGTATGAGCTGCAGCTCCAAAGCTCTACAGTGCAGCATGATCCTAACACCATTTCTAATATAGTTTAAGCTCATCAGGCAAATATAATTATTGCTAAGTTTTTATTTGGCAGGAAAACACATTTCTTAGCAGTTTCCAAGAACAACCCTGAACAATCTAAATAAGTGGTTTTCAAAACAAAAACTGTATTTCAGTCCACTTAGATCATGCTACACAGCCTCTAAGTAGTCTTTCATTTGGTCTAAACCACAGTTTATTTCATAGAAAAGAAAAGCTGTACTTATACTAAAACTATGTATGCAAAGTGTCAGCTCAAGGCAAGTTCTGTATCTCGGCTCAGACCTGAGAAAACCAGGGAGTTAAATAAAGAGTATCATCAGACAGACTGTTCATAACATTGCTATAATTATGCAGAGTAGCTAGATGTAATCTTATACCTCACTAAAAAAAAAAAAAAAGGCACACCGCAAACTAGCATGTTATAGTTATGCTTTGCCCTGAAGTGAACACGTGCAAATTGTTGATCGTAACAGTCATGCAGAGAATTTTTAAGATATATTTTTTACACACTTCAACAGTAGTGACATTCTAGACATTGCGTATCTGTGTCCTTTCTTGTTTAGGGCGCTCTTCTGAAAAGTTATGTTCATGAATCATATATTTAAAATACTAAATGAACAGCAAAGAATTTTGTTTCAGCGATTAAAGAAGCAAATACCCACTGGTTTTACCACTGTTGCCAGAGAACTGAATACAGTATGACTTTGTTACCGGTTCCCCAAACACTGAAATCTATTTCTCTGTCTTTAGGCAGGTAAATCTGCCAGTTGTTCCACTTAGAGAGGGAGTGCTGCATTTCCACCTCAATTTGAGGGTTTTTGTTGCCTTTCCTCTCCTTCTCTCCAACCTTACCTAAAGCTGGAAATGAACCTAGAATGTGATGTAAAATTTTGTAATTTAATTCCCTGGAGAAGGTCAAACTGTATAAACAAAAAAAAGCCCCAGACTGAAATAGGGAGAGTGGGGAGGAGAGAGGAAAAGTAGTTGCCACACACCACCATTTACGAAAAGACAATCGTGGGCCAAATTTTCTTTTCAGGTATATGAGAGTACTTCTAAACATACGAGTTTCTACAAACAGAATTCAGCCCAAGTTACTATTATATATTAGAAACTCCACAGAGTACTAGAAGATTTACTTCAATCGTAAGTCATTAGCAGGATTAACATACATGAATTCAAATCCAATATTTGCATCAACTTTGTTCTTATGAATAAGTTTAAATGTTTAAAACAAATATCTTCATATTGCAACCATATATTACTAGAAGAGTTAGCACAGAAACGTCTGTAAATCAGCAAGAACATTATTTTTCACAAAATTAAACAACTGGCATTAATTTCATTAGCAAAGATGGCATTAAGTCTGTCAGCCACAGTCTGAGTATGCATTTAATACCCAGATCCTGCGACATTTTTTCCCATGTAAAGAAGATTAAAACCACCAACTAGCCCCCGAAAGAGAAACATTTTGCGATTCAAATGCAGTAGAACCTGCGCTACTGCAACACAGCTTCCCTTTCACACATGCACCAAAATCCATCCCAAAGTATCACCGAAACAGCTCTGTATGAATCCTTTGGCGATCATGTTACTGAATGCCATTAGAGGATGCATTTAGGCTAATGGTTTTAACCTAAAGTCTGGCAGTTCAGCCAGAGCTCTTTACGATACTGGGCAAATCACTAAGTCGCTGTGTTTCCACTCTATGAAACTGGACACGAGTAATTCCCTCCTGTGCAAGGGCACTGCCAGAATAACTACACTAGCTGTTGTTACATACTCAGATGCTGCAATGACTGAAGTTTTCACAAAGCTTCGGACAGCGAGAAGTAGCGCAGCGAACCTGTATCTGAAACCACGATCATACCTAAGAGGAAACTGGAATACAGAGTTTGCAGATTGGGAATGGACGTTATAGAATTTCTTCCTAAGTCTGCCGTGAGGCTAGGAAGGCTTCCCAGACAATTTCTGAACCCTTCTTGATTCTTTTATGCCCCAAGTTTTCCTCAACTGAAAAACGAGGGTGATGTCTTGCAAGTCTTAATTTCAACATGAAGTACACTTAGACTCTTGAATAAAATCCAATTAAAAAAGAAATGCAAAGCATTAGTAAAAACAAGATCTTAACTGCAGTCATTTAGGATTTACAACACATCTAAAACCACTTACATGGAATTAATAGGTTATTTTTAAACTTGTGAAAGTTTAAATTATAAATGCTTCTATAGCTAGTGGCAAAGTTAAGAACCCAATAAAAGCACAGATTTTCCAGTTTTTTCTTAAAAGGCAGCTGAGTGGTGTAGTATTGTGAATTACAGGAGAGGTTACAACACTCAGCCAGAACTCTGCTTTTATTACATCCTGTCTCATCCAAACTTTGGCAGAGAGCAAGGTTTCCCAAGATCACCTCTCCCACGCTAAAGTGTTTTGAAAACAATTTTCTGAAATATTTAATGTGTCAGTTCTAAATGGAAGTTTTAGAACTTTAACACTGCTAATACTAGAAGCTGCAAAAGCACTTTAAAAGGAAGCTACAACTTTGAAAATGCACGTACAATGCATGTGCGGACAAAGCTGTAGTGATGCCTAAAAATGTTTCACGTGAAACAAACGATACCCCTTTCCACTGTCATTTTTTGACAGAGGAGTGGTTATCATAGGTAATTTGAAGAGAAATTGGGCTGACAGAGCTCCTGGGAATAAGTAAGAACCAGGCATTTACAGCGCATTCACACGTAGCACACAGTGTGAATCCACTCTTCCAAAGACAGGCAACACCCGAGTTTAAGCAGACAGTTGCAGTGTATGGAGCAGAAGGTATTACCTTGCAACAGCTCAGTCAGGTAATGCTGCAGTGTAACACATCTGAACTGACCATCAAGTGTTCCCAACTTGTTACCTCTAAAGTCAGGAAGACAGCTACACAGATGAATTTGACATTAAAGTGAAGAGGTTTTGAAGATTCCTAGTATCTCCGAGTCCTTTTAAAGTGGAATATGAACTTCTTTGAGTGTCCAGTTAGGAAGTGGTTTCAAAGAGCAAAACCATGCTACCGACTAGTTAGGATTGGTCCTATGCCTTCCCTACAGCTGCGCATTCTTACCTCTTCCCTTGCACCAACACCAGTACCTGTAACATCCTACTAGTTTGGAGACTTAAACCAATAGAAACCTGACCCTAAAACACACACACACTTAGAAATATATGGTAGTGGTGGGAGGGCTACCTTAGCTTCCAAAATCAGAGAAACACAAGGGTTGGCACAAGCCAGGAAGAGGTCATTGAACAGAAAGAAAAAGCAAGCAGCCCTTTTGGTTGCACAAGCCATTAGAGCAACGGTGCACCTTGGGAAGGCCAAGCCAAAACTCACCAAGTTTCAAACCCAGGAGATAATCATCATCAGGAGTGATGTTAACAATGCCCCCAGAAAACAGCTCTGCTTTGTCAGGTACCCAAAATGCTAGGCAGCAAAATTACGGTGTTTAGGATGGTTTACTGAAAAAACATCAGCAGGGCACAATTGCTGATCATTTATGGAAAATGCACATCCCATTTTCAAATTTAAATGGTGTTAGTACTTTCCCCTCCCATGTCAAGAAACGGAAGGCAGCCCATGACAGTGCGATGAAGACAGGTGAGTTTGCATCGGAAGATTTCAAAAAATGGTGATGTTGAAATTCAGTAAAGGAACTGATTGAACCTCTACAGATATTTTTTTAAATACAATAAAACTGCAGTCTAACCCTTCTCCCCAAGACCAATCAAAACCAAAACAAAACCTGAAACCAGAAGGGTGTAAGGCCACAAGGCATTAAAGACAAATGACTCTGTTAGATCAAGCACTATGCTTTCGTTCACCATCCTGACACTGTTCTTGCTAATTGGAATATGCAGTCCCTGACCAAAGATAAATATTTTACAGAGACTTATGAGACAGAAGTAGTTCAGGAATCCATTAACTGCAGGAGGAAATTAAATTTTATAGAACAGAAAGTCTTCAAGACAACCTCTAAAAAACAAACCTTAAAAATACTAAAACCAGTCACAAAAAACACCCATCAAATTTGACTAAACATACTGCAAGAGCTTCAAATTATTAAGTAGATAACAATTTGCTAACAGCTTTAGACATTCATAGCCACATATTCTTCTCCACAGTTTTATGCACTTCACATGTTCCACCCTTCAAAAAAATGGCAAATTGAGCAGAATTACACAGAGTTCAAGTCAAGTTTTGTTGATTCTTCAAGGTTATTAAAAAAAGAAGCTGTCACTATAAAATAAGCTTAAGACAGTTTCTTTTCCTTAAGTGATATCTTACTCTTTGAATGCACTTGTTAAAAATAAATATTAGAAATCGTCTGGTTTAGTGCTCTGTCAAACAACTTGCCATTGCTCTTTTCCTAACGAAATTCTGAAGTTACTCTCTGACAAAAAAAATAAAGATTTAAAGTCTAAACAGATGCATTGTGATCTAACACTGCCTTGGCATTACCAGCGATAGACTTGATGCTGAAAGTATGGACATTTGTAGTTCACAAGTATTTCTTTTCAGTATGAGTTAAATCAGCCACACGCATAGCTCAGTGCTTGAAAAATACCATTCTGCTCTGATCAGCATCCTTATAATGGCAAACATGACTTTGCATCAAACAATGTTTTCAAATATTTTTGTATTTCTATTTTGTTCCAAAAGGTAATGCTTTGCTCAGCTTCATATAATCCTACTCTATTCCCTCTTCAGGGTTTTAAGAGGCACGGTTCTGAAAATCCTCCTATAAATCATATAAATCCTGCTATAAATTATACCAGACCCTAAACCAAGAACATTCAGGAAGTTTAAGGCCAGATGGAGTCCATTAGCCTCACCTCCTGTACTCATATCCTATTAAAATTTTACAGAGATAACTCCTGAATTGAAGGGTGTCTTGGCTCTGGCTAAATCATACCTTTCAGAGAGGGGTCCAGCCTTGATTAAAACATCAAGAGAGAAGAATTCATCATTTACCTTAGCAAGGAAGTGCCATACACTCCCATAAATGTTCTGTTTTGCAGACATAAGTTTTCCTATGAGTAAATCAAACACAGCTAAGCTCCCACTATGCACGTATATGCCTCAGGCCAACTTACACTCCGTTTCATACACCTGTGGACAGATTAGCATCCTAAAAGCATGCTTTTCAACTGACACACAAGTTCTTCCATAAGAAATGCTAAACGTTTAGAAAGACGTGGTGACAGCTAAATCAATCTTTTCAATAGTGCAGTAGGAAGAATATAAAACTAAATACATCATTAGTACAGCAAGACAATCTAAGCAGCATGAGAATTTCTGCATGCTGCATACACTACCACACCTGTAAGAAGCAACACAGTTGTACTTGTCTTTTTAAAAGCTAGTAGATCAAAAAGTTTACAAAACCTTTCGCAGTGTCTCTCCACATATCACTTGACATTTATATGCTTGTCATGCTGAAGTCTGTTTTAAAACCATTGTGCAAGAATTACTAAGCACTCATAAGACACTACTGGGCTAAGTACTTTTTTAAAATACAAACCTAGGAACTGAGACAAATGATAAAATGCACTACCAAAGGTCACAAAAGTCAATGTCAAAACCAAGATTAGAAGCCTTGAATTCCTGGATCCTAGCCCTGTACTCAAACCCCACCACTTAAAACATCTATTAACGAATGTAGAAACTTCAGTTGTATCCTTTACTTATACATGCACAGGTCACAGGGGGCCTTCATTAGGAAGACAGGTACTTCCAAAAAAGCTTGGCCTTATCCACAAAAAGATTATTAGAAGTATTTCCACAGATGTCAACCCTTTAATCCTCTCCTCCCCAGTCCCAAATCACTCCCAATTTATCCCCTCCCTGCCCCCTCTGGCACTTACCAAAAAGCAAAGTTGTGGCCAGTTGTGGATAAAATACCTATATGTGTAAATGGAGTAGGGTTCAGACAGATCTTTGGTGATCAGTCTCATGATATCGGGCATCTGCAGCTCTGACTCATATCGGACGTATCGTATCGTTAGGTCCTCCTCGGGTTGACAGTCCGTTCCCGAGCCTTTCAAACTGCAAGCTGCTGCTAAGGACCTGGAGAGTAGCAGCAGGGACTCCTCCTCCTCCCCTCCTTCATCCCCCTCCTCCTGCTCTTCCTCCTCCAAGCCAGTCCCTCCTGCTAGTCCATTGCGGGCTGCAGTCTTAGCAGCAGTTGTAGTTGTGGCAGCAGGCTGGCTCCTGTCCCCTGTTGCTGCTGCTGGGGGAGAAGGAGGAGGAGAGGGTGCAGTCCTTCCCTGGCGAGGGAGGTGGTTGGTAAGGGGGGATGAGCACGGTGGGGGCGATGACTGCTGCTGCTGTCCGGAGCCCATTGTTTTGTTGGCTCGCTTGTTCTCCAGCCCCTCGGGGGCTGCCCCTGCCTCCGAGCTGAGGATCTTGCTCTTGAGGGAGGCCCGCAGGTGCCGCAGCTCGGGGCTGATGAGGCCGTTGAGCTGGTGGTTGTGGTGCGGGGGATGGTGGTGGTGGTGGCCGTGTTGCTGCGGCCCCCCCTTGCCGCCGTCGCTGCCTCCTCCTCCTCCTCTTCCACCTCCTCTGCTGCCGCCGCCGCCTGCACCGGGGCCCAGGACGAGGAGGCCGAAGAGGAGGAGGAAGAGGAGGGACCCGCGGGCGGACGGGAGCAGCAGCAGCGAGGAGGAGGAGGAGGGGGGGCTGCTTCCTCCTCCTCCTCCGGGGAAGGGGGAGAGCGTGTCCCCCTGCGGGGAGAGGACGCTGCTAGGCCCCGGCGGTACCTCGGCCATATCCTACGGGAGAGACCGACACAAACCCACCGAGGAGGAGGGTGTCANCGCTCCAGCTGGCCAGCCCGGGAGGCTCGGGGCACCTGCTCCCGGGGCTGCTGCGGGGGTCGCGGCCTGCCCGGGTGAGGCCGGCACTGGGGTCAGGCTCCGGCCTTCGGCCCGCTTGGCCCTAGGCCCGTGTCCCGGCCGGTGCCCTGTCGTCTGTGGATCCTCTGGCAACGGCACCATTGCCCTCAAACGTCTGCCTTTGCTGCCCCCCCTGCCCTCACTCACGCCCCGGGAGACGCTCACATTAGTGTTTGTGCTTTGCTTTGTTTGATCAGCCGAAAGCTGACCAGGCGCTGCCCCCAAGGACGCTGCCAGCAGTGTTGAGTGGCAGGACCGGCGCCAGCAGTGTTTTGGTGACACTCTTGTTGCAGATCAGGGAAGAGTGCGGGAGTTGTTGCTCTTCCTTTCCCGAAGCGGTGCGAGGGACGTCGTTGCTCGTCTGGATAGGCAAAGGCAGGCCTTGGACCACATGGTGCGACTGACAGCAGTGGAAACAGCAAAGCTGAAAGAAGTAGTCTCAAGCGATCCAGTTTCGCCACTGCTGTTCTGCATTAAATAATCCCTGTTTTAAGAACACACTACTAGATCTCATAGCGACAAAGAAGTCCTTTAAAACTGAGGCTTCTGTTAACACGACCCCTCAAAGTGTAGAGAAGCAGGGGGTTCTTCCTTTTCTCACATGAAAGCTTTGCAGGGCTGTTGTAGGACTTGCTCATTTTCATTTGCTACAGCTATTTTTCAAGGAAGTGACAGGTCTGGACTTAAAAGGAAAATCCAGCAACTACTCTACATGTCCTAACAGGGTTCTTTAATTAGGAAGAAAGTAGGCTGTGGGGTTACAGGCTTCCATTTATGAATTGCTGAGTTCTGGAGTAGGAAAAGAGTAAAATACCTATTTGGAAGTGACTGAATTATAAGGCTTTTATTCAAAGTAATTAACGACAAATAATTTTTTGAGAATGAAATGGATGTCTGTATCCTTTTAGATTTATTTATTCTTTTCCAAGGCTCCATTCAGAAAGATTAATGGATATTATCTCTATTCGTGTTGGCTTTATGTGTCCCGCAGTTGCTCTGTTTAGACACTTATATCTGCTCTACAAAGATGTTCACATACATATTTTTTTGAAGGGTTTAAAGGGTTTTTGTGTGTGTGTTTTCAGGCACCAAAGGACCTTTGTGGGCCTGATCAGAACTGCTCTGGCATACTGGCAGCGCTGTGAAGTTCACTGTCCTCAGGTAGTTTAAACAGAAAAGAGCAAACAAATGTCTCATCAGCGTAGGGGTGGCCCAAATTCTGTTCTCGTTTGCCATGTTGCGGCAGTGTGATTGAGAGCGCCTGAGCCACATGTTAGGGTGATATCTGTGTTAAGAAGATGATCCAGTGCCAGCAAGTGTTGCTAGAGAGGGTGAAGATGATCTAACTTATCAAGAAAACAGTGTTACCTGCAATGAGGTTACAGGTACCATGGAAAAAAGCCTCTTTTATGTGCTCTCTGACACACTGGTAACATTTTGTGTTCCACTTCCAATACCTGTTGAACCACATCCAAACTCAGAAGGTCCTAGTTCTGATGTTAATCTTAAGAGTTCATTGTCCACAGTTAGGATCCATTTGACCAAAGGTAGACATGGGTAGGACAGACACCTCTGAGCTGGTGCCTTTGATTCCCCTTAATGTCGATGGAGAGGAAAAGGCATTCCTGTGGTGGGATTCAGCTCATCCTAAAGTGGATTTCTAAAGCAGGCCAGGTGAATTGTGCTCTGGAGGTGCCGTCATCCCATTAAATAAAGGGAACTCAGCACCGGTTCAACTCAGACAGGTACGCCCACTCACTCTCTGAAGGTACATGGAAGGTGTCCCACGGCCGCTGATGAGGTGTTCTCAGCCTGAGTGCTTACTGTCCCTCTTAGTTTTCTTATTTCTTGTCTTTATTATGACAACAGCTGCTTTTTAAATGGATGTTCTGAACCAGAAGAGGCACCTTTTTCTTAATAGCTTTAGGTGCATTTTATTCCTTAGGTTTCCTCTCACTGTTTTTTGAATCTCCAGCAGCCCTGAGCACCCTAATGCTGTTGCAAACCACACCTTCTGAAGTAGAGATGGGGCTTGAACACAAGCCTCATTGTTTCTAGTTCTTTGTTCAGTAACTCTGTGACCTTGGGGGTTTCTATGGCTAATTTATTTGTTAAGAAAACACCATACACTTAGGAAACTCTTCCTGTATTGTCGTTATCTATGAAAAGAAAGGGAGCTGTTGATGCCCTTCCTCTTTTTCTCCTAAGTATTTAAGGCAAGTACCTACACACTGATTTAGCTTCACAGTTGCTCTACATTAGATCTGAAGTCAAGGACTCCTTGGCGGAAAATGGAAATCTAAACATGCCATGTGGCGTGTCATAATAAAGGTCACATCCCAGCTGCACCAGAAATAAGGATGTTGGAGACAGAATATTGACTTGTACTCAATCTGGGCAATAAACAGTAGGAGCAGGTCAATGCATAACAAAGAAGCATTCTTTTTTTTTTTTCTCAAAGAAGAGGAAGTAGTTTGACATAAGCGTTTGACATGGAAGTAGAATTCCTTCCAACTGAAATGTTCTGCATTGTCTTTACTTATCAACAATGATTCTTTAAAAAAGTTACCCAGCATGTAACAGTGACCATGTTACTTGAACTCTGAGTTCAGCAGCAAATCAATAATAAGATTATGTCTCTTTTTCCTTTCCACTTGTCCAACTCAAAATAAATGAGATATTTTGGAATCTGATTTTTCAGGTAGACAAGTAAAAGTTTTTCATGGGCCTTGTCAGTGTTACAGCCCTGAGGACATCCCCCTTCCTGGGGGTTTGCCCGTTTGGATTCTGGGACAGCTTTGAGATAGTGCAGTCAATGGCTGACCAGCGTGACCATTCCTGCTTCACCTTGCACTTACCCCGTCACCAGGGACTTGTCTGGCCACCTGGACTCTCAGCTGAACCTGGTCACTCTCACCAAAGCATCTCTACTTGCTTTGCTCACTTCCTTTGCTCAGGTACTAATGGGCTGTGCCTTTGTCGGTGAGGCCACCCTGCTGTCCTCACCTTTTCCACCCAGCCCACCTTGCTGTCAGACTTGGTCCCTGGCTCCCCTTTCCTTCTGGAGCAGCATCCAACTTTGCTGTTCCTTGACAGCCGGGTGTAAGAGCATGCCTGCACCTCGCGATGGAGAGCAGGGATCCCTGTGCTCATTTCCTTGTCGTCTTTGTGATGCTTTAAGGATAAAGAGAGGGTATAAACAAGTGCCCAGGGTGTGCAGATTTGTGAAGCCAGCTGAAGCGGGGCTACTGCTAAATATCCACAGCTTTAGTACTTTGGGCGCTGCGCTCGTGCACCTGTACTGAGGCAAGAGCTGCACTGGCCGCTCTAGCTGAGCTGTGATCTCTTCAGAGCCCAGCCATGAACTGTGTGGGCAAATGTCATGGTTTGGGCCAGATTGGCCCAATCAGGGGGAACGACAGATGCTTTCTCTCTCCTGCGCCGCTTCGAAGGGAGACAGGAGAGAGAGAAAGAGAGAGACTTAAGAGTTTAGAAGGAACTAAACTACTTTAATGAAATATTAATAATAAAATAAAAAGAAAATAATGAAATATATGCAAAACCGTATCAAGCTCCCGGGATGATGATCGTGTCACCAGCAGGCACTGGGGAAGTCCCAGACTGGACGCAGCGATGGACGAGAACTGGATTCTGGATCTGGATTCAGGATCAGGATCAAAGGCAGACAAACAGACAAAGTCCTCCTTGGACACCAGCCACTGAAGAAAGAGAGCTGACCCTTTGATCCCTCAGCTTTATACTGAGCATGATGCAGATGGGATGGAATACCCTGTTGGTCAGGTTTGGGTCACCTGTCCTGTCTACTCCTCCCCGCAGGTGTGACTCCTCTATGCTTTTCCGCTTCCCACCCTCCAACGGGACAAATACCAAAGTTGGCTGGCCTTCATTGTTATGGGAATAAGTATAAGCAAGAGCCTCTCTGCACCCCATCCCTTCGCACCAGCTATAAACATGGGTCTTATCACTCTGAGAGCAAACAGTTTCTGCACAACATGCTGGTAATTTCAGCAGTTAGAAGAGGCCTAGCTAAAAAGTAAGGTTACTGAACAAAATTGGTCCTGTTGTGCCTCAAACCAGGACAGCAAAGATGCTGTCATTCAACTAAAGCAGCTCGGCTTTGGTCCTCTGCATATACAAATACAAGACAATGGCAAAGATGTACATGCAAGTCTGAAATTTCTGCACTGAAATCTGCATTTAGAGAGGAAATGCAACATGTTGCTGGCAGAGGTGGAAATACCAGGTCTGTCCAAGTTCCTGAAGCAGGAAATGTAAAATCATATAAAAATTATACAAGATTATAGGCACAGGAAAAGAGGAAATCAGTAAAAACAAAATGTATTTGTATGTATCAAATAGTGTTGTTCAGTTCCTACTGAGGAAACTGGCTGTTTAATGGTAGGATCCGTGCTTAGGGAGGGAATCTTCATGTAAAATGGTCAGTCTGGAAAAACTGCGGTTTAGAAAGTGTTGTAACAAAAGAAATCACAAGAGGGTAGTGTTGTACAGCACTCCAGCCTCTCTGCAGTTCCCACAGCAGTGACCCTGTGCCGTAAACCAAGGTTCTTTTACCAGAGGAAGATACAAAAGCCACTGCCTGCAGTCCCTGGGAGGATGACATTTTTCTCCATGCAATACAAGGACTTGTAGTGTCAGGATCCATACCGCAGCAGAATTGCCATCTCCACCTTTGTAGCTATGTTGAAGCCAAGTGTGAAATGACAGTGAGAGAGGTTTGACAGGCTAAAAAAAAAAAAAACCAAAACCCAAAATAGAGATCTGGGAAGGATGAGTCAATCATGACAGTATTTATTCCATGTCTTGGTCATGCTTTTTTTCCCTACCGTAGGTGAAATCATGGAACTCCTTGGTAACTAAAGCTGACTTCTCTTACCCGTGCCTACTTTCAATGGCAGGAAGAAATCATGGCTCAGCGGGAGGAGTAAAAGGTGTGTCAGTAACCTCATTCAAGAATGCTTCTTCTAATAAGGAGCTCTTGAGCTTTTCAGGAAGAGTTTCTGTCTTTGCTACCCTGCCAAGACCCCTCTCACTTCTCCCCACCTCGTGGCGACACAGCAGCCCTCACTAGGATTGGAAGAAACAACAGAAAGAGCAGAAGGAATCTCCCTGCCTTTCTGTTGCACCTGGGCTTGACGTGTGCTTAGAAACCCAGTGAAAATGTATTTAAGAGCAGAAATGCTTATTTAGAGATGATTTCATAGAAAAGGATTGATTCCACTATGCCAGGCATCTGGCCTGTGAAGCTAATGAGGAATGATTAATTTAAAATGATGTGCTGCACTGTGAATAGCCAGAGATAGCTCTTCTCTTCCAAACCCTTTGTCGAAAAAGGGCAGAGAAGGAAGACTTTGAGGGGAAGCTGCAAATATGGTGTATGGGAAAGCTCAATGTACGACTGCAAAGCTAAAGTCAGTAGCTAAGATCTCAGCTGATGTATATAGACCCAGCTTCACTGAAAACAGTCCCTGGCACAGAAGGGAAAGTGCTATGAGAATTAATCATGTTTGGCTTTCTCATCCAGCTGGTTGCTCGTTCCATCATTGTTTGGTGCTCTCAGCATTGCACAAGGAGATATTTTCACTTGAGCAAGGCAATATGTTGATCTTGCATGAACTGCTCGCCCACACACTCTGTCCCATCCTACTTTATTGTGTGAAAGGAGCACGCTGGCAGGAAATTCGGGCATACTTTCTTGCAGTAACACCCATCAATAGTTTTAGGCTCATTTTGACCACTTCAGTTGGGTTTGGTGTACAGCTATCAAGCAAAACGAAAATGAAGTTACAGTATATTAGACAATTATGTGACTCTCTGTCCTGTATCAGTACCAGTAAGCTTGCTGACAGCTTTACGATAGGCACCATATTCACCATTTACCATATCAATGTATACTGAGCACCTCTGGACTTGGAGAAATAAATCCTCAGACTCTGAGCTTCTGGTGGAGCCAATGAGAAACCTCTTATTTACTTCAGCAGGAACAGAGACAGACCAAAACTATAGTCTTTTGAAAAACCCAGTAATAATCTACCTAAAAGTGTTTAAAATATGATTTAACGTATTTGGTTATTAAAGTATGATAATCTTTTTAGAAGTTCCTCTGCTAGTTGCTGTTTTTCTTTTGCTGATAGACTCCCTATGGTATGAAGTATTTGGTGGAGTAAATACCTTTAAAAACTGTGGAGGATATAGAAGGTGGGGATGGAAACTTAGTAAAAAAGGGGAGGGTTGGAAGGAGGAGTTAGGGAATTATAGACACATCAGCTTATCTTCAATTTCCTAAAAAATCCTGGAACAAATAATCAAACAATTTGTAAGCATTTAAGAGAAAACAAGGAGATTAGTGACAGTCAACATGGATTTGTCAAGAACAAATCATGTCAAACCAATCTCATTTCCTTTCATGGCAGGGTAACAGGCTTTGAGACAGAAGAGAAACAGTTCAAGCTGTAAGTCTTGCCATTAGTTAGACTTTTGACGGGACATTCTCATATGCGAGCCAAGGAAACGTGGTATATATGAAGTTACAAAGGGCTGAGTGCAAAGTGTTTCAGTGTCATTCACCAGTAAAGTATAAGAGACATTGCATGAGAGCTGGTGTGTTATTCAATATTTTCAATGGACTAGTAAGGGTATTTTTTTATATTTGGAGGCAAAGCCATGCAAGGGTGGACTGCAAAGACAGGGCCAGAGTTGCAAAGGATCTTGAGAAATCAGAAATACAGTCTGAAGAAGGGAGGACACTTTGATAAGGATGAGCGCAAGATGCTAGGCTTAGGAAAGAACAAACAGCTACACCAATACAGGCTGGAGAAGAACTGGAAAAGAGCTGGAGTTCTTTGGAAAAGAGCACGAAGAGGAGCTCTTTTTCTCCCCTTAGGTGTCAGGAAGCACCAGCTGGAGCCCAGCTTTGGGCTTTGCTCCAGCAACGGGGGCTAATTCAGAAGCGTGCAGAGTGGCACACAGCAGTGAGCAGAGGGCTCGAAATCAGGACCTGTGATGGAGAAGTGAGCATGCTGGGGTTCTTCAGCTTATGAAAGAGTCAACTAACACGGGACACCATCATCTTTTCTCCCTGTCCATGGTGGACAGGACAAGAAGTATCAACCAAGAGAATTCTGAAAAATATGTTAACCATGCAGACAGTGAAGTCTTGCAATAAGCTCTTGGAGAAGGTTATCATGGAAAGCTCTTACGAACAAAAAGCATATGGCTGATCCTGCCTTGTTACACAGGAATAGATTAGAGAATGTTCTTGAGGTCTTTTTGTACTCTGTTTTTCTTAAAATTCCAGCAATATAATAATTTTTTATTGTCAAAAGTGGATTTTACATCATGGGCACGTGTGTCAAACAGGATGCTAACGCCATATGACTCATTATATTAACTTCACTGGCAGGGCACTGAGAAGAGAACTAGCAAAGTATTTTGTGACTGCTAATCTAATTATATTAAAAATTACATCACACTGAGTATTAAACAAATGTTTCAGTATAAAGTGGCGTATGAAACTGTTGCTCGCTCCTCTTATAAGACACTACAGGGTCAAAATTTCCCTTTCAACAGAAGTCCCTTAGGGAGCAGAGAGGGAGAATAGCTGGCCTGGGAAGTGACACTCCCGCTTGCTCCACACCACACTGCGGCAACGCTGGTCTTGTCACTCTCTCTTCATCATGGTGTAGATATTTAAGATAACTCGAAACAGAAACTCCAAAATGCTGCAGGGAATTAGGAAACTTAAAACATCATCCTTCTTAAAATTTATTACTGTGCATGGATAAACCCATTCTTATTCACTTAAGACCAGTACATCCAGTACTTGTGTTTGATTTGGGACTATTCATGACCTTAAGCTTAGATGTGGGTTGAAGTATATTGCTGGCTGGGATCTCATAGTTTTGCCTTGATTTTTCTCCCATTCACACTGAATCAAATCCTGATGCCGCTGAACAATAACTCAGCACTGATTTCCCTAGGGCAAGAATTCAACTCGTACTGCCTATTCTCCACTGAGGCTTAGTTGGCTCATGCAGGGCCAGAGATAGGCAGTGGTGTTTTGCTTTTAGCGAGGAAATACAAGTTTCCTCATTCCTTTCCGAGGCAGAAAAGTGCTGCCTGCAGTGCTCAGAATAGTTCAAGGGAATTTTTTTAATGCTTTCAAAAATATCCTCCAAGTGAGCCTTGGCAGTATCTCCCGCACCACCTGCTACTGATACTCAGGAAATGAGGAGCGGCTGGAGGAGGATGGCTGGAGTAAAAGTTGCCTGGGAGTCTCAGCTTTACACTTGTTTTGATGGTCAGCAGAACCAAAAGTCAGATTTAGCTGAATGCTCAATCTTGTTTTGCTGTATATTTTCCCTGAAAGGAAAATAACAGGACGCTTGATGCTCGGAATGCTTTTACTTTGTTCTGTCACTGATGCCCTGTCACGACTGTGGACAAAACGGTTACAATTACGGTCTTGATCTAAAAGTTGGGTGTTGGAAAAAACCCAACTGCTACAGCCTTTGCAACAAACAGATGACATGTAATAGTAAAGCTGTCAACATGGCAGTGGACTTCTACAGAGGAAACCTCTTTTCTACATTACGTGGCTGCTTGTTTTATTCTCTTTCCTGCTTTTATTTCTCCCCTCCTTTAAAATAGGGATAGTAGCTTCTACATTATTCAAGGTATTTTGAACGTAAATTCCACATTGCCTAAGTACCGAATGAGCACTGCTAGCCAAAACCAAAGCTGTGGGCATTTCAGAGGCAGACCCTGAAAATGTGATGGGGACACGCGAAAGGAGAACGTTGCTCATTTTAGCCCATGCTAATAATCTATTTAGCCCCATGGCTGCATAGAAAACCTCCACCTACTGCTCTCCACTGCAGAGTACATTGTGTCCTGTAATTCAACAGAAGACTAAGTAGCCAAAAGTCTGACTGGAGAGCTGTTTAACCAAAAAGCTTCAGGACAGAGGATGTTTTGTTGATCCTTGGCTTCCTGGATGATCTCTGGATACTGGCTCTGTTTTGTGCGTGCACAGAGTAACCATCTAGCACAGCTAACGCGATGCTTCTCCCCGAAACATGAGAGCTATGAAACACGTGCCTGGTGAGGCCGAAGGGCAGCCAGAAAGCCGTGAAGCTGAACTTTGAGTGTTGCGTTGGCTCAGCAGGCAGGAGGTGGGGCTGAGGCATGGTTGGATGGAGAGCAGCTGTCAGTTAGGGGTCATGCTCGATATGTAAGCTGTGTACAAGTTTGTGAGGATCCTTCATCAAGAGCAAAGTTTCCAGAAATCCCATGCAAACCTCAAAATCCAAGTGACCAATAATTCTGCATGGGAAAAGAATGTGCCTTTGAAGAAATGGCTGGAAGAAAGCCTTATTCAAGAGGTAGAGATCTCCTAAATCACTCTTAAATGTCTTCTGTAAATACAACTGGGAATACGGATTTGGATCTGATTTGGTCTATGCATCATTTTCACATTTTCAGGTAATGGTTATTCCACTCTGCGGATGGGCACAGTGATAGCAGTACCTCTTGCTCCATGGCATAGCAGGAAGTCACCGTGCAGCAGGTAGTGGAACAAGGGGTAATTCATCCTGCAATATGACCCACTTATTGGGAAGCCCATTATCAAGGTCTTGTTAGATCCATTGGGGGTGCATAGGGCAGAGCTTTGCAGGCAATGGCGTGGTGGCAGGCTGGTGGGACTGCTTCAGCCCGANTGGTTTTGGCAGTGTTAGGCTGATGGTTGGACTCGATGATCTTAAAGGTCTCTTCCAACCTAGGTGATTCTGTGATTCTATGATTCTGTGATTCATTACTCAGCGCTGGGTTGACCAGAGGGAGCCCTCAGGAGAGTTCATACTGACGTCCTAGGAGCAGCAGTGAGAGCCCTTCCTCCCTCTGCCCCGCCACTCTGCACGGACGAGGATTATGGGTGGATATTTAGAGTGGCCCTTTCTGTGCCAGGCTGGAAAGCAGAGCTTCCTGGAAACAAATCCTCATTGGGGTCATGCTGTGGCATGTGGCGAAAGCGGAGTTTGCAGGAGCTATCCTCGTGAGGCTTCAGTGCATGGTCTGTATCCAGTACTGAAACTCAGGTATGACATAAGTTTTACCTGTGCCTATGTGAGAACCCTACTTACGCTGCAAGACAGCAGTCGGTCTGGCTTAGGCCAGGTATTGGCTATTATTTGGCACAGAGACATGTGAAAGTATTTTGCCTCATCTACACAGAAGCTCTCAAATCCTGTGTCTGCCAGCTCACAGCCCATCCGAGCTCGCCCCAGCTGCCGTGCTGAAGGATCCTTGATTATTGCCTAATTTGAGCCTGGGGAATCAGCCATAATGAGTAGGTGATTGAATGAATCATGCCTCACTTTCTCTTCCCCAACGCAGCAATTCACTCACATTTGTTCATTACTCAGACTTGTTTGCCAAATAATTTATGCACATAATTTCGGGTCAGTAATTCATTCATATGCAGCCTGGGTGAGTGTTTAGCAATTGAAATGAGAAAGTCAAGATGTTTTGTTTGGGCTCACAAGTTTTTGTTTCTTGATTAAACTCTCAAAATCATGTTGTAGGGGTGAGTGAATGCTCATATCAATGAATTAAAAATGTAATTTCTGCATTTATCCTCTAACACACACATATATTCATGATGTCTTCAGTTGCTAGTAAACATATTGATTGCAAAGTCTGTGAAAAGAAAACACAAAGGGAGCCTAAATTAAAGTAATTATTTAAAACAATAAAACATATGAAAAACTAACCTGTTGTATGATCTTTTAATTCTACGTGAAAGAAAAAAGACTACACTGAAATCTGGCCAAAAAGTAAAGTGATAAAATGAGTACTGGATGTTTTCCAGCATCCTCTGAAACATTCAGAGTAGAAAATGTCAAACTTCCTGAATTTCAGTGTTATAAAGAGAAAAAATATGCATCAGAAACGTAACGAAAAAATCTTATGAACACAGTGATGCTTACCAGAGGAATGGAAAGTGGTAAATTTGACACCAGATTTTAACATTGTTATGTCATGATGTAAATCTATGAGTGGCTCCACCTTGAGTACCTCAGTTCTGGTTCCTTTGTGGATATAGAGGGGAAGTATATATACAAGTATATATATATATGTATAGGGGGATGGCAAAAGGCTATAGATAAAGTGGAATTGTGAATGACAACAGTTTCCATGGGTTCAAGAGGCCAGAGAGAAGCATCGACTGAGGTCCTCTAGCTATCTGCAAGCATCTTTGGCTCAGGAGGTTCCCAAGAGGCAATTTGTTGGAGACTGAGATAGTATCGGAGGAAACACTTTATGCTCATCCTGTTCTTGTACTTTTCCTCGATGTTCACTTTGGCCGGTGCAAGATAAAAAGCAAGTGTGGGTTGAATCAGTCTGATTCAGTGTGGTCATGATGCTGGGTGGTGCAAGGGGTATCCTGGAAACCACAGACTGCCAGGTCTTGTTTTGTAGCAGGCAAATTGGCAAGATGTATCATCTAATTTTACACTAGGATACTTGGAAATATTGGAGACTGGGGAAGATCAGTCACTACAGAAAGCTTTTTAGCAGGTTTATTGTGATAAATTTTTTAAGATATGATATTATTGTGGGGTAAGAGGGAAGCCCAGTCAGGAATTACTAATTGTTTAAAGAGAGAAAATAAAATACAGAAATAATGATCGTTTTTCACCACGGAGAGGTTATCAACCAGGGTTCCCTAAAGGTCTGCTCAAAGTGTTCATAATATTTGGAGCTGACCAGAAAAGAAAGGGATTTCTGAGGTGTCAGAGCTTGCTGGTAGTACACAGTTACAGGGGAGAGTCAAAGCTCAAGATTTGTGTCAAGGGAAGAGAATAGATCCCGATACCTAGTGACCTTGGGTAAACTCCAGGGAAATTCTTTGTTGATACGTACTAAATAATAAACATGGGAAAAGTAATTAACTATATATATGTAATGATAGACTCTAGTGGCTATTACCTGCTCAGGAAGGAAATCTGGGTAGCAGTACTGATAATTCTATGGAAACAAAAATTAGATTCCCAGCAAAACTGAAGAAGATAATAGACCAGGCAGAGAAGAGAAGACAGAATCTGTGTCCTACCATAATCCACCATTTTTTTTAAAGACCATTGGAATAACTAATAGGCATTTAACACTCAGTTATTTGTCAGCCTCATTTATATTCCAGACGTTGTTGTTGAATATAACTGTTGCTCTAGTCCAGTGCTGTTGATAGCACTACCTCATCTGTAAGGTAGAATTCAAGACATTTGAAAGAAATACATACTTACTTACATGAAAAAAAGAATCACCATAGTTGGTTTATTGGCTACAATATTTGACTTTTGTATAAGTGGGATAAGGGAAGGAAAAATTCTCTAAATCTGTCCTTTGCTGGGAGAGGCAGGTCGGAGCTGGGAAGCCTGGTCAGAATATGCTCCCCAAGTCTGCTGCACCCCAAAGTAGAGGGAGAAAACATTTAAGTGCAACAACATTTAAAGGCATCAACCACTTCCCCCCATGAAAGGCCCACAGAAACAACTCAGCTGAATTAATACAACAAAATTAATACAACAAAAGCACATATAAAATGAGTTTTTTTGAGAAGCCACATAGATGGAGAGCCAGAACCACGGCTGATGAAATAGCCAGGTAGCTTCCAAAACGTTCTCTGCTCTGATGTTCTCATAGCATGTGTATGATGTTCAATCCTCCCATCTATATGCATAAGAAAAGGTGATGTCAAGACCGACGAACAGATAGGGCAGGCCACCGGTCCCATTTTGGAGAGGTTAGACAGTGGACCAGGAGGAACTCTGGCCTTCAGATGAGCAATATGTCATTTTGCTCATGGTCGGCTGTGAGCACTTTTTGAACCAAATGTTTATCTTGGCTGTCTTGTTTTGCCTGGATCCCATGCAGAGAAATGGCTGTGTCCAAGCAGGCTGATACAGATGGCAACTGCCGGCAGAGTTTGGTCTTCATTCACAAATGGAAAATGACAGGGAGCTATTGCCAACCCGAATCCATCTTCCCCATCACCTTTGCTTTGAGAGAGCTTGGCTTTGCACCAAGCCCAAGACTTGGCAGCTTGGCTTGATTCCTACAGTGGCTCCCCAACAGCTCCATCCAAATACCCATGGACATGGGAGTGTTCGGCTCCAAATCAGACCTCAGACCCTCACTGTGAGCCCACCATATGGAGCTGGGTGCTGTGAAAACTCTCAGCCCTACGGAGGTCAGCAATCACTTTTATCGGCCTGCTATGTGAGTCACTGTGAATTTAAAGGCACAGAGCTTTACGCCGAAGCCCATCTTCTCTCTGCCTATGTGTTGGGCCTTGCAGCTGGTGTTGGCTGCAGAAGGCTGCCCATCTGTGCAGAAGGCAAAGCCATGCAGCACTGACTCACCACTCCACCACCTCCTGCTTCTGGCAATAACCAGCAGGGGCTGATTCAGAGGACACTGGCAAAACAGAGCGCTTGCTGTAAGGGGTCGGAGTTGGTGCTCAAATGATCTGAGATCAAGCCATGCTCGGAGTAGTCATTCCCAGCTAAGTGAGTGGTATACGGGTATGAAAAGTCCTGTGTGGAAAGCAGGTCTCAAACAGCAGGAGTGAATTTCCAAATCAGTTTGGCTTCCCCTAAAATAATCCCCCAGGTGATACCTTAACCCCAAAGTACAATACACACGTATCATATCCAGACAGTGGAGGTGAGATTTGCTGACCAAGCACAACGTCTACAAGCGCCGACACCAAGAGCTGGACTAGACACACTTGGCTCCCTTTACGTGGGCTGAAACATGCTTTTTAATGCTGCAGTCCATGCTCATCCTACAGCCACCGATTAAAGCAGTTCAGATGGATCTTGCCCTAGAAATACCTATTTATAATATAGAACCTGAGTAACCAGCTCAGATGAAGTTAGCGGATAGGACACCCCTTAAAGATTAGCGAGAAGAATCCCACCCTGCAGACACAGGGTCTCATCTCCAGAGTTTACAGCCTTAAAGAACTTTACTGATGCCCAGTGCTATATGCCTGGAAATAAAAATGTCCTTAGGGCAGAAAACCCCTACCCAGACATGTAACAAAAGACAGTGCCTGCTCCAAACCCGTGGTTCTTCTCTCCAAGCCTACAGAGGATTGTGGCTGGTCCTTGGATGAAAGGAGGACCAAGACTCTCCCAGGTAACCTAGACCTTGTGTTAGTGGTTCAGGCAAAACCCAATTTTGCTGGGGGCAGAGCGGGTGCAAGATCGGAGGGAGCAGTAATGGTTGGGAGGAGCAGGGTGTCTTCCAGAGAGGACAGCAATGTTTTGGGCAGTCCCTTGTGGGTAAGAGGGTAGAGCCAGGACCCTTCTCTTGCAGATGAGGAGGAGAGGTTTTCACACCATCATAGCAAAATGCTAACATTTTCCCAAAACTGTGGTCCAGGCACACTCTTGTGGTTAGAGAGAGCTAGTGCACACTTGGGCGAGGCCATTTCTTCACACAGCACCCTAGAGGAACCGAGGTGGCCCTGTGGCTTGTCCTGCCCGCTCAGGGCACAGGCTGGCAGCTGGCGCTGAACTTGCCCCACCGAGAAGGCACCAGCTATGACATTTCAGCCACTGCATCCATTATGATTGAGGCTACTGTGGTAGCCCCCAAAATGCTTTAAAAGCCTGCGTGAGTGCTTTTATCCAGCTTTGGCTCAGAGCACGGTGTGTACCCTGAGGCAATTAATAATTTAGCGCTGCGGATATTAACCCTTCTGCAGGAATAAGCCTAGTTCTGGGGAAAGGGACACCCCAGCTGCTGGACCGAGGGGTAGGGATTTGGGATCCCCACTCGATTAAGAGGATTTGGATTCACGTCACCCTGGGCACAGGGCATCCTGGATGACTTTATTTATCTTGGGAATGGGCAGCTCTGCCTATGCATCCTCCCCAGGTGAGCAGCTTTGGATGCTCTCCATCTCATAGCCCATGGCCTTGGCAGTTGGCCCGGTGGCACTGAATCTCCTCTGCCTCTGCTTTTTGTGGCTTTGCTGAAAGAGGCTGCCTCTCCACTGGCAGTCCAGACGAAGCCCATCAGCCCTGCTAGTACCTGAGTGATGAAAAAGGTGTTGGCACTTGGCTGTGAAAATCAGAAAGTCCCAAAGTGGTGCTGAAAGTGGATTTTTTTTTTTTTTCTTTGCTTCATGCTTTGCTTTTTTTTCCCCTTTGCTGTCAGGACATGCAGATCCCATCCAGGAGGCTCCACGCATTGTCTGAGGTCCTGGGGTCCATCAGAGACACAGCATCAGTGGCCACACTGAATTCTCTGTAGTCTGAGCAAAACTTCCTTTTCCCCTACTTTTTGGAAGTGCCCAGGGTCAGGAGGACTCCCCTTGGTTTGTTCCCTCCTTTTGACCTGCTTCCCGTATCTCCCTGTCCTCTGGAAAACACTGAGGCTGTGGCCCTGCTGTACCAATTATATGGGCTGTGCTGCCCATCCAGCCTCTCTGCTTCCAAAATAAACATCTTGGTAGAGCTCTGATCTGGGGCTTTTCAGAGCAGCCTGTGTAAGGACAGGGATCCCCTTGAGGTCAATGAGAAAAGCTGTCTCATGCTTCCAGTCTGAGCTACATATGTACGTGGAAAGAGATGCATGAACGGGAAATAACTGGGAAATTACTTTAATTCATCGATATTCCTACCCAGAGATAATGCTGGTTGCTTCCTATCTGTATTGCACAGGTGACCCCAGAGAACCCCTGAGGGTTTGGATGGGAGCTGCACTGACTCTTCCCTGGTGAATGGCCATTGCCACCGGCTGCTCAGCGCTGGGCATGACTCTGCTCTGCTCTTCGCGGGGAGTTTAAATCCTTCCCAAGCCCTTCCCTCTGCATCCCCGCTCCCTCCTGGGTCTGGGCTGAGGATTTGGCAGGTAACGGGACACAGACTGTCCTGCCCTGGTGCCGTACCATTTCTGAGATGACTTGCTGTCACGTGGAGAGAAGAGAGCCACCAAGTCCCGCTGCTCCTGGGAGATGCCATCAGAGCTGGGCTGAGATGCAACAATGCCCGGAGCAGAGGGCAAATTTGGGGTCCCTTAGCTCTGCCCCATTTCAGACCCGGTCGTGGTAACTGCAACTTAGGCTGGAGTCACCTCCTCTAGCTCTCCTCCCCTCGGACTCTGAATTACAAATCCCAGCATCAGTTATCCGCTTTGAATACATTCAAATCTATCCTTCAACAGCAGGTTGTTCTCCGAGAGACCCTGGGGTTGTTTCCCTGCATCGCCTTGCTCCCCTTCTGCCCTGACACTGGAGAGATCATTTAACAAAGTTGCAGTTAAAAATCACCCCCAAAAAATAAACTACCCAAACCAGCCCTGGAGGGTTTGGTGGGGCTGTAAGGTGGTGTTACGGAGAAGTGGTTTGAACAAAGACTGGACCGGTGCCCTGCGATGATACTGTCAGAAAATCCCAGGGACCTTGGATCTCCTATAAGGTTTCTAAATATTAATTTTTTATTTTCTTGCTGATGGGAAACATGACATATTTGCATTTTTGAGCCTGAATAGTTTTAATTCAGTTTTTTATTGTACAAACTCAAGAGGAACATTTACTTTGTTTTCACTGATTAGTTATACAATTATTCCTTTCAGATACCACATGAACCATGAACCATAATATTGTATTCTTTGCTAATACATTTTGGCAGAGGTATTTACATGAAAACACAATACATAAATGTAATGAATTTTTCAAATGAACACATTGGTAATATAAAGTAATCATTATTTTTTTTCATACACCAAAAATTCATTAAACTTTTCTCAATTAGCAAACTGACTTTTCTAAATAAGCTGCTGATTGAGCGAGAGCCAGTCACGCAAACCAGCTGGATTTGATAACGTTGGATGGTGCATGTCGCTGGGGAGCACACGAGAGAGAGATTATCTCCGCCGGCCAGAGGCAAAAGTCTTCTGCTGGATCTAACATCAGTTGAAGGGGGTACCACTTCCAGCTGCCCACCGGTGAGAAGGCAGGGTTAGCTAATACCTAAATGAGAATAATCTTCTGTCTAGGAGGTGAAATGAAGTCCTGGGCTGTATCCAGCCTGCAGGCTTGTATCAGCATCCGTGCTGTGGCCAGCCTGGTCAGGGAGAGGATGCAGCTGAGAACAAACCTGGGTAGTTTTCAGCTGGATGAGAGGGCAGATGTGGCTGCTCATGTCCCTGCAGCTCTGACAGGAAGAATGAGGCCCAGCCGCAATCCAGATGAGTCTCATGTACTGCAAAATCATTTTTCCTGGATTCAGAAACCTGTAAAAGTGCTAGGTTTTTTTTCCCAAGGTGTGAGTCTGAAACACATGATGATCTGGCTCATCATGTCCTTGACTGAAGGCCAATGGCATCCTGGGTGCATCAAGAGGAGTGTGGCAAGCGGGTTGCAGGAGGTTATCCTCCCCCTTTACTCTGCCCTGGTGAGGCCGTGTCTAGAGTACTGTGTCCAGTTCTGGGCTCCCCAGTTCACAAAGGACAGGGAACTACTGGAGAGGGTACAGCAGAGGGCTACAAAGATGATTAGGGGACGGGAACATCTTTCTTATGAGGAAAGGCTGAGGGACTTGGGTCTTTTTAGTCTGGAGAAGAGAAGGCTGAGGG
>VYXH01008371.1:227060-243226 GCA_013397275.1 Burhinus bistriatus | reverse complement strand
AAAAAAAAAAAAATCCCGCAAATGATATTGTTCCGCTTTTCCACTTGCAATAAGAAAATACAGCTTTACGCCCAATCCCGTAATCAGCTTCTCACGGGCTGACCCAGCTAAGCCCCGGATCAGGACCACGCTCCCGTGGTGCCGTCTGGGTCGCTGCAGCATTCTTGTGGTTTACGCTTCTGCAAAATGATGTCATAATTCAGCAAAAAGACAACATATTGGTGAATGAGTAAGCGAAGAAAAAAACCATGCTACTTCAGATGTCAGGCAGCCACCGATCAGTAGTCTGAATTTTTTTATTTTAGGGAATGACTTCTGTAATCTGGCGTGATGTGTTTTCCTGCATAAACAGGTTTTGGCACAAAATATTGCACCATGCCTGTACTCGCTGGAGAAGTCAAAAAAGGGATTTTTTCAGCAAAAAAGCAAGGTGAATCCCAAGGAATAATATTGAACAGATTAAAAATGGAAAATGTTGTGCCTTGTCCGCTTTTCCAAAAGCAGAGGTCTTTTACACGTGCCACGCACTACTCCGAAATCAAGCGGCAGCTTTGTAAGCGCGAGGAAAAACCTGGCTGCAAAACAAGCTCTGGGGTAGGGCATCGCAAAAAATCACAGTTAGTGGGAATAGCTCGGTTTTGAAGACGACGTCTCCGCCGTCTGTCCCGTTCCCGTCAGGACCAAACACCATTTGGTATTCAACTGACTTTCTAACTTAGGAGACAGGACTTTCCATCTTCAAATACGGAAAATAGATTGCATTCTTGGCCCTTCGCTTTGAACGGTTGGGGAGAATAAACGCACACCCTGGTCGTGTTCTAGTGATCTCCCTAATCTCGGTTGCACTTTGTCAGGACGAGGTAACTGGTAGTTAAGTGAAATACCTTAGATCAAAGGGGGATTAATCGCCAACTGAATCCTTGCTGAATAAACCTGTCATTCAAGAAAATTATTTCCACTGAACTTAGCAGAGGATTGAAGGTATTTGCATAACAGGGACCAACGTACTTCAGCCAGGTTAAAAGGTTCAGAATTCAGGCAGTGTTTAGCTTTTTGGCTCCTTTTCCTTTCAGCGGCCCTGTACAATGGTTTTTAATCTGATAATACAGCTAACTATCTAAATGATGTCAGAACAGGAAAGTATTGCAAAGTTTGGCTGAGGGATGGATCAATTTCACTTTCAGTAACTCCTAAATCTGATTTGTTGGAATTTAAGATGTAATCCTTAAAAAAAGTCCCTTTAAACCGGAGGGCTGTTTATTAACATCCTTTTTTTATTTGACCTTTGTCTTAGAAACACCGGGTCTTGCCTGCTGCCTTACCCGGGGCTTTTTGGGCTCGTTTCGTACAGGTTTATACCGGCGGCTGCAAGCGATGCCCGCGGATCGGTGTGCCCACCGCGCGGGGGGATCTGTGCGAACACACGCACACAAACAGATTTTCAGGCTTTTTTTTTTTTTTTTCCTCCTTCTTCTTTTTAAGCCCATCTTTCGGAGGTCACGCTGAATTCGAATGGAAGTGAGACGGAGATAATTAAATAACGGGACCCAACAGGCTGCCATCATTTTCTAGGATCAGCCCTCGCAAGAGATTTAAGCACCACAGCCTTGTTCAGGGTTTGTTGTGCGGTTGTGGCAAGGGTTTTAAACCATACGAATTATCCCTGGTTTATGGCAGTTGCTCTTTGCTGTGACTTTTCATGGAGAATTCATTTCTCGAAGCGAGAAGAAGGGCTCTTCCAGGGCTGGAAGGCAACGGCTTTTTAATCTGCGCTATAAAAATTGGGAAAAACAGTTGAAAAAATATAGATTTCTGGAGAACGCTTTATGCCATCTCCCTCCCCAGCCTTCCTGGGGTTCATTTGCAAGCGCTTCCACCTCTCCTACCTTTCGGGCATATGGAAGGATGTCAAGCTACACGGTGAACGTCAGGTTTCATAATCAGATTTTTGACAATAAATGGAATTTAGCCATTTCTGCATCTAGCCTGCGCCTGACACCATTCATTCTTTCGGTGGGCGCAGTTCATATTCATCGCAAACTCAAAGCATCTTTCAAGTTGAAAAAATCGCAAAGAATGGTTATCAAAGAAAATGAATAAAATCCATATTGAGATAATTTTTTAGAAAATGATTGAAGTTTTAACCCAAGAAAGGACTCTTAGAGTTTCTTATAGCTTAGAATAAGAACATGTCAATCACGATTAAGCTTCTGGAATTGGAATCCCTTTGAAATGCAGCTGTTTCTTCTTTAATTGTGGCAGCGGACTCAAAAGAAAAGAAAGGTCCAGCCTTAAAGATGAGTAAGGAATACAAAATAGCTCAGGATTAGTTGTGGAGTTCAAAGGTCGCTAATTACACTAAGGAGTTCCCAGACACAGGGAAAACATTAAACAGGTCACCTACCAAACGGGAAACAGACTTTGACTTCAAAAAAAAAAAAAGAAAAAAGAAAAAAAGATCCCGAAGAGATAGGTTTCTAGAGAAAATCAAAAGCGACCAGCTGATCTCATTGGGAAGAAAATGGGCTGGGTTTAGTTCTTTGCTGTTACATGTCGCTACAGATGGCATCAGGCTTTCAAAAAATTATCTAGAGCTCAACTAGGTTTCTAGGAGGCTCTGTGAAAGCAAGAAGGGGAAAAGGGGGCAGCCTTTTGCCTTAAAATATCTGTTTTTTAGTTGCATTGTGGGTTGTGACTCCCTGAAAAAAACCCCATGAGGGTTGAGATCTCCCGATCAGCATTTGCCTTGGTTTGTTGAGAGTAAGGCATCTGTGCGAATGGGCACATCTCGGATGGGAAGCCTTTCGGGAGAGCCCTACAGCCCCTTTGCGGGCAGCGAGGTGAGGTTCAGGGCACAGTGGGCCATCCCTTCCCCTGGGAAGAAGCACCGCTCCTCTGTTTTCCAGCTCCTCTCTGGCCCCCTTGACTTGGGATGAACTGGTGGGATTGCTGTCCTTCCAAACATCCTGCACGTGCAGCAGCTCCTTATCACAGAATCAGTGGGTTGGAATGGTTTTTAAAGGTCATCTAGTTCCAACCCCCCTGCCACGAGCAGGGACACCTTCCACTAGACCAGGTTACTCAAAGCCCCATCCAACCTGGCCTTATGGACCAGCACTGAAGTTCCAAGGATGCTGCTTTCTTCTGAAAGCCTCTTGGGAACATGCTGCTAGTTGTCCTGTCTCCTGGAAGGGCTGCAGTAAGCAATGAACCTCTGGTCCTTTGAATCTGAGTGTGGGTGGAGAGAGCCAGTGGCTTTATTGCCAGTCGGCTCACAAGAGAGAATTTTTAGGATAACAGTTTTAGGAGAACAGAGCCTGTTTTCTCTTAGATCCTGCTCCCCTGTGTGAATCAGCATCTTATTCCTGCAAAAATTGGCAGATTGGTGCATTGAAGGGGAAAGTGAGATTTGTAGAAATAATGAAGGAAAAATTTAGGTAATTGAAGAGATGCACGTACCCAAATGGTCTACGCTGGGCCCGTACAGGGTCCTGCTTGTGCCTAAGCAATTTTTAGCATTGATATCAACGGGAGTCGGACTGAGAGTTGAAACTGATCTCTGTTCCCTGCACCTGAATAACTTGGGGTGGCACAAACGGAAGGGACTTTAGGAACAACCCCAAGGTGTCCCTGTGGGCTTCCCACTGACAGCCATACGGTGCTATAGCAGCTCTTCCAAGGAAGCTTGCACTTCCCAAACTGGGATCCACAAAACTCTTCATCTAACGGCTCCTTCGGGATTGAGGGCTTGCAGGGGTTTCCTGCCATGGTGCTCTGAGGATGGCTATGGCTTCAGGTGGGACTTGGTTTCTCCACCCTAAAAGGTGCGTTGGTAATACTTTGTATTTTGTCCATGCTTACTATTTGGTAAATTCTCGCTGCAGATACAACGTGGTTCAGGTTCAGATCCCAACCTGAGGAGCCAATGGATGATGGGACAGCAGAAAGCAATGTGGGAAATGGTGACAGTAAAATAAAGCTTAGAGAACTCCTGCCATGGGAAAAGAGGGGGAATAGGACCAAATTTCGGAAAGTTCAGAAAGTTGGAAACTGGGAGCCTGTGGGAGACAAGTCAAAGAGACAAGGCTGCCCAGGGGAGTGGGTGTTTTCTAAAGTGTTGCCATCCTCTAAAGGATGAGAGAACAAGGTGGTAGTGAAGGACACAGCAAAAGTAGTGAAGGCCAAACACAAGCTTACTCACAAGCTCTGTTTTGGCTTAAAACTCAGCAGGGCTTGTACAAATAGGACAAAGTGTGGCAAATTTCTAGGATAGCGTGAATAAATAGAGGACAACTGCCGTTAAATGTTTAATGGCTTCTTGTTTCAATGTTTACTTGTTAACAAATGGCCAAAGTCGTTAACACTGTTAAAAGCAGGATAAAAATGCAGAGGAGGGAAGGGCTAAATTATGTAGAAAAAGTAGCTGCTTGCAAATTATCTGAAGTAACAGGATTTACCCCAAAGTACTTGAGGAATTGGCACATACCTCCTTGGAGCTGTTACCAAATACCTTGGGACCCTGGCAGGAGGAAAGGGCTTCCAGAAAACTAGAGAAGCACCAAATTAGTGAGTAGTGGTAAGTAACAGCCGGCACAGAGTTGACATCAAACTGTGGTAGGTGGACTAATTCCCTTCTGCGGTGAGAGGAACAGGCCTGGTGAACTAGGGGGAGAAAACTTGCTGTCTCACACATGGACACTGGTGATGCTTTTAACTCTGTCTCCCAATATGACTGGCAAGCTCAGGAGATATGGTTGAGGTAACTGTGGTGGGAAGGTGTTCCCTGGGAGCCACGGAAGCTTTCCTCCAGCAGTGGTTACCAGTCAAGGGAAGGTGGGCTTCCTGGTCCCACCTCGCTTCTGGTACAATTCAGGATTTGGAGTGGGAGGGAATGCACGTAAGACACCCGAAGAGATCCCTCTCCTCACCATGGCACCTCGGTACAACCCTCTGGACACAACACTTTGAGGGAGAGGCAGGCTACTCTGGGGGTAGCAAGGGGGTGGGGGGGTGAAGAACAAGGGCTATTTTGGTGAGAAGCTCACGAGCTCTCAGAAGCTTCAGGGTCTGGGCATTTTTCCTAGAAATGGGGGCCACGTGGGTTGCTGAGAATCACACCAGTGCCAGGTACTCCTGCATTCTTGCTCCTTGTGCATTCAGTGGTTACACTGGTCCTTCTGGCCAATGCACATACCAGGTCTTTTTGACACTCCTTGGCCCCCTTTTCCTCTCACCTTGTATTGATGGCATCTATTTTCAGATCCACACCTGTGCACCTGCTTGTGCTGGAACATCTACTCTTATTTTTTTAGGGTGTCATCCCCCCCTGCCCTGAGACAGTCAAACCATCAAGGTTTGAATGAGGGCTTCAGCACCTTCAGTCATTACTGCTTCTCAGCCATTGCCCCCTCTGCGAACTCCATCAGTGCAAAATTCCCCATTTCCTTCCACACCTTCCTCAAAGTTTTAAATAACACAGCTGGGATCCAAAACATGTTTGATGATGGTTCCCCATTGCCACATTTGGAAATGTCAGCCAGTTTTCATTATTTAATGTGTTATACATGGACTTTGGATTATTTTCATTTCTTAGGGGTCCCTTACATCAATTCTCTTTGCCAACTAAGTGTGCAGTGTCATTTTAAAAGTTTGTTTGACATACCTATTTGCTTTAAATTCATGTTAATTGGCATTAGTTACATTACCCCAAAATTTCAATGAAATGAAGCAAGTTATTTTATTAATGAAGCAGGTTCTATATTAACTTCTTATTTATATCCATTCTTTTGTTTGGGAAAAACGTTAGGTTGGCAAGCCAGTATTTAAGTCCGTCTAGTTATTCTTTTCAAGGGTTTGCATGTTAGTTTTCGTCTAGCCCTCTGAAATGCAATAATAAGTCTGAAGAACTCTTTAGCCACCTCTTCTGAAAGTCTTCATGCAAAGTTATCTGCATAGATCTCATACAGTTGATATTTATGACAAAATTATAAATATGAGCACTTCAAGCAGCAAGCATTCTTGTAGAAGAAACAGCCCTCTGTAGCAAAAGAGACTTATTTTTTCCCTTTAACACAGAGGGGTTTTTTAACAAACTGTTTTATTAAACACTTGCTGGTTTTTTTAAAGAGCTAAAGGCTTAATCACCTTTACAGCCCACCAGAACTACTGTTAGACACCACCTCTGCCATGGAGTCCTCAAGCTCACATGAGTTCTGAATCTCATCTTCCCAATTTAGTTTTTGAAGTGTTTTTTTCTCCCTCTTAAAACAGGAAAAATGGCCAAGGCACATAGAGAAATAGAAATTGTCTGGGGAACTACTAGGGAACACAGAGAAGCACCAGAAGGGTTTAGTCATTTCCAACTCCTCGGACTCTGGCTTCCAGTGTTGTCTCCCGTGTCCCCATTTGTTGCCCAGCCCTGGAGGCATCTGAAGCCTCTACAGACATCACTCATTTCTCTCCATGCCTTGTGTTCTGCACACCACACTGAAGGTACCTCAGTTGTGACAGACCTGAGTTGCTAGCCATCTAGTTTACTACTAAGCTTACTTTACTAGTTTACTAGATTACTAAAATTTATGAAGCATGCATGAGAATGGGCCCTTACCCTTTGCAAAAGGCAAGTGTAGCCATCAGGCCAGGAGAAAGGCTTCATCTGACTCTTTCTCCACCAGCGTGGGTGTCTCACAGCTGTTGCACAAGACTGTTGGATTCAGGTGTGTGCAAATTTAACCTCATCTGTGTTGCTGTCCAACTCATTCCTGAGAGCTTTCCAAAGAACAGGGCATTCTGTGTACTCAAGCCTGCCAGAGAGACCTCAGCCACACTTTTTAAAAAAAGGCAGACACAACCTCCTTTCTCCACTCTGGTACTCTAGAGCTGTCCCTGAGCAGGGGCAGAGCACTGCAGCGAGAGTGTGCTGGAGTTATAATCCAGAGGTTTATGGAGCAAACCTTTATAATAAATCAAAACAGGTGATGGCTTGCATGAAGTTGTAGAAAACTGCTCAGGGCTAGAAGAGATACATCACCCATCCCCTCTCTCCCTCCAAACCTGCATTGGTAGGTGTGCACAAAGTCATCTAAAGCAGCAACTCCCTCCCATTCCTGAAAACTGCAGCTCTCCTAGCCTCGAGAGAGAGACAGACACATGGACAAGAGGAAAACAAAAAAGAAAGTGATTTGGGAAGGCCCCCCAGCTATTAAGTGCTGGGGGATTATCTTCTAATGTGCTGTGAATTTTGACAGTCCCACTGTTTCACAGAATTTCTTGGGGAAATGCTGCGAAGAAGAAAAGCCATTCCTCTACAGCAGTGCCGTGCAGAACAGACAGCTCCCATCTCTCTTCTGGCTATGTGGAAAGCAAACACCACACATCAAAATCCTGTGGTGAGTGCTCAGCATACAGAACATGATCTAAACCCTTCCAATGGAGGGACCCCCCTCTCCCCACTCACATTGTGGTGTCCAGGCATGCAGACGACTGCAACAGGTAGGGGCTGGATTCTGGGCAAAACCATTAATTCGCCTTTTGCCTGCTAATCAAAATGGATCACCTGTCAAAAATGCGAATCACCTGTCTGAAATGGGTCATAGCATAGCTCTGTTTTCTAAGTTTGTATAGCAGAACGGCATGTTTCACATTAATTAATCCACTCTTTAGAACATTTAACCAACTAATTAGATTACTATCTCAATCTAAGCACTTTTTAAATTATAGCTTAAAACTTTTCTCCTTACATAATCACTAATCTTATTTATCACACAGCGTACAGTTAAACAAGAGGTACAGCAGGAGCAGCCGGCATGCTCGGTTATTAGATGGCATTCTTCTCTTCTTTTGTGCTGCTCTCCAGGTTCTCTCAGTTTTTCACCAGCCTTTCAGAATTTGCTCATTTCCTGATAACTGTCTTAAAGTCCATTTCCTGTGTTCCTGCAGATACCAATTTTCTTCTCAAAATTAGAGGTGTGCCTCTGTAAACTGAGTCGTTTTCTTTTCTGTCTATTTTTTCCAGGCAAAATGGCTCAGTGATGTTTTTTGGAACCTCCAGCAAACTTTGCTGGTTTTGCCTACTCAGAGTTAGTCTTGTGATTTGAAAAACCAGGTTCACAGCTCTGGATCCCCAATAATGCTAACTTTCAGAGCAATGCAGTTCACAGGCGCGTATGGAAGGGAACTCACCACTTCTGCTGATGGAGGCAATACAGACGCCTGTATCGTCTCCATTTTTAGAAGCACCACTCATGCCATACTCCCTCTCTTAAAATTCATGTAAATTATTGACTCGTATGTATTCTGTACGCATCTCATGAAAATAACAGAACTCTTGCCTTCAACTGTCCTGTTAATCTGGGGTCTAATCAGATTCTGGTGACTTCATGACAGGAACAAGACACTGAAAGCTTTCACGTCCCGTGAGCTCTTTGGTTTACAAAACCAGTGAAGTAACTGGGAGTCCTCCCAGAAGACATGCCCAATTGTACCAGTCTGTATCTGTATCACTAGGTACTGATTTTGTACCAGTTAATGGTAGAAGGGAAAGTAAAAATGGCCACAGCAAGTACACTTCAAATTGACTTCTCTAAGCTGTTATACAGGACTGAACAATTTAAAACCAACTCACGTTTTTAAGAGAAGTGACTTCTTTTGTTTTTCCTCAACAGAAATTTTTAAGCAAACATGCAAAGTACAAGTGCTGGAGAATATTTATTTTCACTGTATCATGACGTTACTCTCATTACTTGTCAGTTTTGTTTAAATACAAAAATAATTCACAAACAAATTAGTCTAACAAGGTTTTGTACACCATAGGTGCTGGTGCTTTGGAATTCCAGATGTAGTAATCAGAAGAAATCAGTTCCCAGGCTAAAAAAAAAAACAACACAAAAACACAGGCAAGAAAAATAAGCATTACAGGGTGCCTTACAATCAGACGTTCCTTCATCCAAGTTAAGAGACTACTAATCCATCCTCACTAGTTTACAGAAAGGGTATAATGGCCTCCTTAAACTGCAAGACTCTTATTATTACTTGAAAATAGTTTCTGATAATGAGACATTTAAAGTCTCAGCTTCAATTACCTTTACTAATGCATCAGTCATGAGCTTAAAATTCAAACAGAGGTTAAGTCAAAAGCAGGTGGATGACGTGGATTTTGTTCAACGAATATAAATTGCATACTCGATAAAAAACATACAGTATGAAAATGCTGCTTTTTTGTATTACAATTTAGGACGACTGAATGTGATCTATCACAAAACTAACAGTGTAGATCACAATTTTCAAAAGGCATTTACAGACTTCTGCTAACATGACTGACAGAAGTTGCAACAGATAGAAAGCAACAAACAGAAATGCTTCCATTAGACAGTACTGCTTAGATTTAATGAGTGCCTACGGTGTTCCCAATCAGTGTATTTTTGGTGCAGACTTGGAAGCCGTCATGTGTTAACTCAAGAATAAGCAGATTTGGTTTCTGCTCCACAGATTCAACGTAGTACCACGTCCACCAACGGATGTGGGTGCGATGACACTGACAGCAACAGTCTCACCTTGCATGCAGAAGCCAAATTCTGTACCCGGGTACTTCCAATCCACATATCATGTCTCTGGCAAAAGTGTTCTAAATGAGGCCAGACTATGGAGAGGCATTCTCTGCTCTCCCGGTAAAAGTTCTGCCATTATGCACAGCATAGTAAAACATCACAGGGCAAAGGGGAGAGAGCCCAAGCGAGAGCTTGACTTTGTAACTGAGTAATAAGAGCTTTCATCTGAAAGGGAGATGCCAGTCTCCACTCCAGAGACGCACTAAACATCCCAAGAAAAAAATATGAAGCAGAAAAAATGTCTAGGATGTCCCAAGCAAACCAGGAAAAAGCTTTGTCCAACTTTAGCTACAGAATTTTAGCCATTGACATCCAGTTCATAACTTCAATACACAGTTTCAGTTAAATAAATGGCATTTTTAGCAACTCACATGCCGTAATTTTCGGTTTTCCTGGTGCAAAGATCTGAATAGAATGCTGGTCTACGTAACATCCAGTAAGTGTGAAGTCTGGGATCCTAAAATACAGCTATAGAAAGAGAAGGAAAACATGATCAGATGCGTATTTGTCATGCTTGCTGCGCAAATACTGGCAGTACATGCTCTTGGTGTGCAAGCATACTACAAAATGACAGGACGTCAAATCCTGTAAGCAAGAAAACAGAAAACTCCATGCTGAGAACAAAGAGGCTAACAATTATGTCTGATTTAAAACCAACATATTTTCATAGCCCATTTGAGATAATAAAAAAATGACTACTAAGGCCTCTTTTCACAGAGCCTGCGACTTACTTTTACATAAGCAGTGTTCCCAGTGCAAACATAATCAGTTGGGTGCTCTTTGCCTGCAGTGCCAAAAGACACGGTTCCAGTCAGAGAAACTTCCAAAGATTTAGGGAACTTCTGTCCTAAAGCCAGAAACAGCATCTATAAGAAATTATACAGCTGTGCCTACACTATACAAAACTGACCGGAGGAGGCGGCAGCACAGGAATATTCTGCTTACCAATGCTCCAAACCAGTAGGCTCTTCTCTCGTGACAAATCCAGTTGGCCACAACTAACTTTGTACTCTAATTGAGCAATTGGGCCCCTACAGTATGACAGAGGAGAAATAAAACCATTGGAATTAGTATCATCCAGTATTCGTTAACACCAGCTTTGTTAAAGAAAGCAACAAAATGCTGAAAGACATTACTTATGTGCATACAGACAAATCATACCTAGCGGAGCACACTGCTAATTTATGAAAAATTACAGAGCAAGAGAAAATCGCCATGGTCTCAACCTAGTAATCATAAAAGAGCTGTTGATATTTTACTGTCTTCAGTTCACTGATAGCGTTTTACTAACACTATGATCAGCAACTTTTTATCATTTCATCTTTAAATTTTCAAAATTACATGACAGAGTAGACATGGCAGTTGTCAGACAGGCTTAAATGAAAACTATCGTTTTAATTTTAAATAACTATATTTTTGGTAAGCTGATCTGTAGCTAGGATTAGGAGTCTTAAGGAACAGGTAACTCTGGGTTGGAAGTGATCTCGAGACTTAATCCACCTGGAGGATTGTGGCAGGCTCTCGCATGAAAAAAATACCACAGTGAAACAAGGATGCGCAATAGAAGTATTTAGAATGCTACCAAGTATTCTGGTACAATTCTGTATTCTGGAAATTACAAGAATTCCAAGGGGACTTCCTGACTTTTGAAGATCCGTGTCCACTGGTAGTACTTTGATAGAGCATAATCTGTTATATTGACTCCTGACAGGTTAATTTCAGGAAGATCACAGAGAAATGGAAGAAATTTATTTAGGATTTCTTTATTCTTACCTGTTGAAAAAAGGTATACGAGCTTCACAGTACTCAAAAGAGTTCTTTATGCTTTCATGAAGCTTTAAATTAACCATGATTTTTAACTGTGTTCCCTCTTCAATGAGTTGATAACGTCCCAAAATTGGTGGAACAGGAACCTGGAAAACACTATATTCATTCTCAAGATAAATTAACACCATCATCATAAGATCAGTTATATACTAGTTTAATTGCTAAAGTGCTTTAAAAAATAACAAACACATTAATTGCTGACTGGCTTTGAACTGTTCAGGCTGCTTGTGATACACAGATTTGTGGTATATGCACTTGACATCTCAGCCTGGATTCATTTTGTCTAATTCAGGCATCTAAGTGGTTCAATCAAAGTAAGACCAGCCACGCCAAGCAGTCAAAGGTACTGGCACCTCCTGAACATGACTCAGATGACTCAAGTCCTGAAGTGCCTTCCAAGCAGTTTATTATATAAAAAGCATTTTACCCCCCTGAATCGGACTGAAACTCGTTCAGACACGTTCAACAACACAGGTATTTTTATTCCCGTTTGAAGACTGGAAAACAATGAGGGTCAGAGATGTTGTTACCTGGGAAGTGTAGTAACACAAGTTGAATGAATCTGAAGGAGGAATGAAAGGAAATTTGTAGGGTCCGTTATATACAGAATCATCCAGTGGCTCGATACTGCTGGACATCAGCATGGCAGGGTCAACAGAAGTCACACAATAATGGACCACGATATCTTGGAGTGGAGGGGCATTAGTCGGGAGATTCAAACTGAGGGTTACATTTGGTGCAGGTCCCTCTATGTCACACTTGAAAAAATGAAGTCAAGAAGTTATTCTAAAATATCTCCCTCAAGTCAGAATTAGATGTTCAAAAATCAAATACAAGCATTAAAAAGAATGACACTAAAAAATTTCAGCTGGCTTCAAACATTAGTACTGACAAATACTTTCAAAACAAAGTGCCTTTCCCGTTTCTGTAGCCTTTCCCACACTAGGGCTAGAGATGCAGTCTTAGCTAAATGTCTCTTAATTGACAAGTACTCTTTAGCAAGAAAACAGCAGATGAGCAAGCCAAGGACTGACTGTATAGCTACATCATTATGAATGTTACATAAACACACTTCGTGACGGTCTAATTAATTCAGTTACTTTTACAACATCCGCTTAATGGATTCAAGCATGCTATTAATGGCCGCTGCGGTCCCATGTCAGCTTTCTCACGGCAACCATGTGCAGCACATCCATTGTCTCATCCCTCTGTGTGCCAGCTCAGCAGTGCATGATTACACCAGAGCTTGCTTCTCATGTAAGGCCATCCACTCTGCAAGATGACCTAGAAACTTGTCCCTCTGAGAGCAGGAAGCTGTTCACCCACATAATCCCTACCAGCATGGCTGGCAGGAAATAACCCGGTCTTTTGAAGTGCAGCACTTAGGTTGGCTTCCTTCAGAGATGAGCATCCCACCTCTTGCAAATAATTAAATTACCATGATCCACTTTATTAGAAAGTCTTTCTCCTCTTCAACACTGGCAGTTACAAATACAGTGTACTGTGATAATACAGTGTGCTTCCTAAGCATAATTCAGAAGAATGTCAAATACATCAAGTACAGAAAACAGAAGTTTTAATGTATTTCATAATTATTATTAATCTATTTAGTCAGTATTCCCCAATTTTTAGTATAGAACAATGAAAACTATTGTCACATATAAAAACATTCAAAATAATTATACAACCAGTTTCATTCACTAGATTCTGTATCAATGGTTCTTATGTCAGCCAAACAAACAGCATTTGTGGATTCAAAATGTTGTTGTAATAGAATAAATTAGCATAGAAGACTGAACTTTCGTTTGGTAGGAAAATTAATTAAAAATGTTCACATAGAGGCACTTGTAGAAGACTCATTCAGAAATTCTGTTTCTAATCATTATTTATCACATTGCTTATTAGATAGCTGGAACTAAACTTAGCCTTAGCACTAGCATTTCTTAGTCTGCATATGCAAAGACTGCATGAAAGGATTTCTCCCTCTATCATTTAAAATAAGAAAAATTTGGGAAAATACATGCAATGTAGCCACTGCTGGAAATTTAAGTCCCATAGTTACTGAAAAAATGCATGAAGCATGCAGGAAAAAAACCAGTAAAGATCAAAATAAAAACCACTGCTAATGCATCAGTCTAATATGTAATAGTTCATTACACTTTGAAATATTACAGTATTAGAAATTCACTAATCACATACCAAAGTAAAATGACGTATTTAATTGCCCAGCGTGCTTGTGTGAAAAACACTTCAGCCAGACTTGCACATAAAATGCTCTCACCTTGCAATTTACAGCTCCATAAACTTGCCACGTGTCCACATCATCTCCTTTGTCATACTGCATACACTTGACTTTTTCAGTGATACAGACATTAACCTGAGGTTTGCCTTTGTATGTGTTGGATCTCCAGGCTGGTTGATTCTTATCTGTAGGCATTTCCTGAATGTCATCAAACGAGCTGTTTAAGCTGCGTATGTTTGTGTTTAAGGGGGTGCCAAGCGGACAGGCCTGTATAAGCAAATTTCGAAGCTGACCTATTTTCGCATTCATCTCAGCTTCATTTTTCCGACTTGGAGAGATGTACTCCACAATGCCTAACAAAAGAGCCAGTCCTTGCGAGAGCCCACTAACCGTAAGGAGGGGTGGCTGTGGCTCCAAGGTCTCCTCAACTAGTGGCAGACAAGCATATATCAGACCGCTCTTCTGAAAAGCAAGCACGGGCCAGAGATCCCCTCCTTCGGTGCGAACTGAATATACCGATGAATGATTGATTCGAGTACAGGTATCTCGATGCTCCACAAAAATATCATCATCTATGAGCCTCAGTGCAAAAAGCAAGGCTTTAAGAAAAGCGCTGTCAGATGGTACAGGCACATGTGTTGACCCGTTGAAGGTCTTGGCACGTATTTCAACGGTGGGGTAACGTCTGTGACATGGAAACAAGAGTGCGTTAGTGCTATTTGTCTTTTCCCATCCAAAGTATCATAACAACAGAGTTCCTAGAAGCAGAGCCATGCAATCCGTTTTCTGGCTGTCAGAGAATGCAAAAACATTACAAAAAATCTTTGGAATATTGATATAATCAAGGATGGGTTTCTCTTAGCTATTCAAATAACTCCCAAAGGCCCCCCAGTCCTAAAAGTAACCTTGTGTAAGTGGAAGCCAGCAGCATCCTGATAGAAATAGTGATGGGATCAGAATCTAAATCACTGTCAATAAAACTATTTCATGAATAATTAGGATTCATTCTAGCAGGTGGATTTTTATGGGAAACTTTGAGCAAATACATTAACTCTTTTTTTAATAAAATGTGAATCTGTCTACCCTTCCTGTTGCACAAAGGTACAGAGTGTTTAAACGACACTGACGAACCCAAGCATGACTCGCACCACTGCAGCGAAACTTCAACAGCAAAATATTTCAAAGAGGCGAGATCACACTGAAGACAAGTTTCCAGACATTTAAGAAAGCGGATATCCCACGTAATCAAATTCAACTACAACAGCTCTTTGCCTAGAAATAGTATGCTACTGCTACAGCTTTGCTACTCTGCTAAATACTACATATACGAGACAGTAGAATGGAAGTTACTTATATACAGGTTCTTCATTGCTGTTCTGAGCTCACGCAATTGATCTGCAGCAGTTGCTTTAACTGATAAACAAGATTAACTAAAAATCTTTATGATATTATAAATACAAAAGATTTCACTGTACCTAAGTCCAATTTTTCCCAGCAAGAGCTGCACGGCTTTTGCGGGGGGGAAGCAAAATGGATTCCATACTGCAGGTGCAATATATGTGACTCCAGGCTGTTATGACTGCTTCATAATTCTATTTTTTTACTTTTGAGTATTTAAGATGTGATCATTACAGAGAAACAAGGTTTTGTATATTTTGAAACTGCTGTGTTGCATCAACATATGTATTTCATTTCAAATCTCCTAGAGATAATATCTTAGAAAAATCACCTGTTTAATGCTACATCTAGGATTTTTTCTTCTGAAGTAGTACTACTTTTTAAAGGAAAGAGGGATGAATTTCTTCTCAAGCTAACCTAAGTCTATCAAGAGGAACTGAAGAGTTGTCCTTTAATAAACAGCTGAGAAAAGAAAAATTATTACTTCCACTAATGCATTGGTTTTCATCCTTTTTTGGAACTGCAGACTCCCCTGAGTCTCTCTTACACTAAGTTTGATAACAGGTTAGCTTTTCTACATTCTCTTTTGTGGATTGTCTTAGTAGTTATCCACAGACTCTCAAAGTGCATATCACAGGTTACACGCCAGGCAATTAGTTAAATCACTTTATCAATCACCTTGTATCAGATCTGTTCTCAGGCTGCATGTTTGTTTGCACTCAGAGCCACACTTACACACAAACATGGGAGAAAAAAATGCACCGATATATAAACGCCTTCATTTATTCTCCTTTTTATATCATCTTTTTAAGGACACATTGACAGTTTGTTTCTTAAATTGCCATGGAACTTGTAATCCCAGCAATGTGGTACTTTGTTTTATCTATGCCCTCCATATGTAGCCTTCCCCTTCTGCTCCTGAACACTTGCATGGTTCTTATCCTGTTGCCTCTAAGTCCCACCTACACCATCTTTTAACTGAATAGCACAGTCTGTTGCTGGAGGCAGCTACACTTCCTCAGGCTTATTTTCAGTGACTGCTTTTTTGTTTCTTAATCAGGCATCTAGGGCTTGCTTTCCGCCCCCCCCCCCCC
>VYXH01008371.1:177622-226932 GCA_013397275.1 Burhinus bistriatus | reverse complement strand
GTTCCCCCCCCCCCCCCCTCAGTGAGGAGAAAGCAAGCATAGGCAGAGAGAAGCCAGAGCTACGAGATCCGTAAACAGGATACAGATGACAGTGAAACGCCTCCCTGCAGTCTCACATCTACTTTGAAGAGCAAAGAAACAGAGTGGTTTTACAGCTCGAAAATTTATACGGACTTCCAGAGCAATGTTGTTGATAAGAGGCTACATGTAACCTTGGTGAGTCTTATTTTTGGTTGACATTTCCAAAACAAAGGAAGAGGAGTTATTTCAGTCCAGTTTTGTCTTACTTATGTCCCAATCTGTCTGCTCTACTTGCTGAAGCTGTCCTCACACCACAGCAATCTTCTCCTCCCACTGAATCTTCCCAGCTGTAGCTGAGTCATTAGATGATTAGTTAGCCCTTCAGATCTCAGTTTTTCAGTATTGCCTTCTAGAAAGTGATGAAAACTTTAACAGATGAAAGTTTGCAGGGATGAATGAGCTTTGGTGATTCAAGAGAGAGACCATACTTGTTGCCTGAATTAAGTTACGATCAGCTCAAAAAAAGTGGAATGCTTTGATGTCCCAGATGTCTTCTCTGAGGTTAAAGATCAGGGCTAGCGTATCTCCAGCTGAGTGCGTAAGTCCTGAAACCAACAGTTTCCATGTGATCCGGCATTCTTTATATTGTCTGTGCGCTTTGTTGAATTTAAGGTCACTTAGGAGGATAAACTTGGGGTTTCCACAGCCCTATTATTTCCTCTGGGAACGTGAAAGATCTAAGTCTGGAAATCACTTGAAGTATCAAGTATAGTTTGCCCTTTTCAAAGGAGCACTATTCCTTGTCTCTGCCACGTACTGTGTGACAAGTTACTTTACATATCCCTGTCACTAGCACCCCCTTCCTCCATGGTGATTACACTCTCAGATTTTTTGGGACAAGGCTTACTCTTTCTCTGTGTTTGTAGAGGGGAGGCCTCATCTCTAGTCTTGTAGGTAATACAAGGACCATAATACTAATCCTAAAACAATCAGAGGAATGTCCAATGTAGCGATCTGTCTGCACCTGAAGATGGAAGATAGTCTCCTTGCTCCTTTTTTTTTTTTTTTTTTTTGCCTACTTCTAGGTTCTCTCTTCAGTTTTATGGAATTCAGACTAGGACTGTAAGTCACGTCTCTTTATCCAGGTTTCTGTATTTTTCCTTTCCCTAGCTCCCAGTTATTTTTCCTCTCATTCTTTGGAATTGAGTCCTCTGAAATCACAGAGAGTACATAGAAATAGCAACAGATTTTGCCAGACCAACAAAAGAAACCGGCATAACCAAAATCTTAATTAAAACTCTGTAAGAGTTCTGAATAAAAAGCCCTCCTTTGGTTCACTAACTTAAAAAACTATCTTCGCATGCAAAAATTAAAATCAAATGGAAAGTTGAATTTCTGCCTGAAAATACTGTACTTTTTGTATAGTTACAGAACAATATGAAGAGAATATAAGCAAAATATAAGCAAAATACATGCTTTCTACTTTGCCCATTTTGTTCATCTGACAGTATTTCATAATCACTACCTTGTCCTTTTTCAGGTAAGAAGACCCAGCTAAAATCTTTACAGTAGCTAACAGAAAAGAGGAACAGAGAAAAGAAGTCAGATGCAAAACGCAGAAGTTGTACAATAAACACTTAGGCCGTTGTTAAAAGCACATTACCTGAACCCAGAAAGTTTCAAAATCGGGTTCAGAAGCGCGAAGTGGCCAGCGGTGCTTGGAAGAGCGAAGGGATTTACGAGGCACCAGGCTATTTTGGTATTTTCGCGTTTGTTTGGGGGCCCCCGAGGCAGCCCCGGCTGCTCTGGAAACACCGGCGCCCCCCGACGCGAAACCTGCGAGCTTTTCTCTCCCTCCTTCCCCCCTCAGCGGGGCCAGANCGCTCTCCCTGCGGCCATGGCTACCACGGCCGAACTCTTTGAGGTGGGTGCGGGCGGCGCCGGGGTTCCCTGTGGGCTTCGCTACGGGCGGAGGGGGGCTGCGCTGGGCCCGGGAGGCGGCGGCGGGGCCGGCCGGTTCTCTGAGGGGATGCGGCGGCCTCACCCCGGGGTGCAGTCCTGCCGGCGAGCTCCTGCTGGGGCGGCGAAGGCCGCGGGGAGGGAAACGGGCCCTCGGCGTCGGGGTGAGGGCGGGTACGGGCGGCGCAATGCCGGAACCTGAGGGAACGGGGTGTCGGTGCGGGAGTCTGAGGGACCGAGGGTGATGCCGCGGGAGAATGCGGTCCCTCAGCTTCCCTGCGGCCAGGGCTTGTGGTGCCCCCTCACGCCGGGGCCTCCTTCCCCTGGGGCTCCCAGGTCTCTGCAGCAGATGGGGTGCTGCTTTCGGCAGGGTCACAGGCCGTGCCAGGCCCGGCTGCCAAGACCACGCCACTCTTCTTCTCCTGAAGGCATATACTTGGTTGACCCCAGCACCACGGTATCTCAGCACAGCTTCTGCTTTTCTGAAACAAGGAAATAACTTTGCCTGCCCTTTAACCTCTGGGGAACTGGGGCACAAGAAGCTGAATGGCTTGCCCAAGGCCATGCACGAGCAGGGTCTGGCAAAATCTTCTGTCCCGACCTGGACCGCAGGCTCTCGTGATGTGACCTGTGATTAACTGAAAGTGTTTGTCCCCGCTTGCCATTGCATGGGGATGTGGTATCCTTACCAGGTATCCTATATTTGCTCTCCGAGTCACTCAAGAGCCAGTTGTTCATTTGGTGTCGTAACGGCTTTGCCAAGCCTTCAGGAAAGGTCTTCCTGTTTCTCTGGAAGATCCTTTATCTGATTTATATAAATGCATTGTGTGCACTTGTATTTCTGAATCACTGTTATGACATGAGTGTTATGACTCACATCTTTTGGCTTGCGTGGTTTTAAAAAATAGCAAGACTAATATACCATGTTCTAAGTAGCTAGATATCAGGTTTTGTACCCTCTCTAGCTGTCATAGGAGTCCGTTGGTTTCTCAACATGATGACAGTGCGATTCTGTTCATTGTGGGAAGTTGAATGTGAGATACCTTGGATGTGGAAAGAAAACTGTATGTTTCGGCTGCTTTGGATCGTGCAACAATTTTTCCATTTTGCAATAGCAATAAACATGAAATTGCAAAGTAGGTGAGACTTTTGCCTAGAGATAGGGCTTGAAATTATGTTTCCCAGTGTGGAAACCAGTATTTCTGTCCTGCTCTTGCTTCCCTTTCAGTCCAAAGGCAAGAGGTTTAATTGATATGTGCTAAATTAATGTTGCCTACTATGTTAGTTTGAAGTCACTGCCATGAAGGTTAGAACATGAAAACGTGATTATGGGAGTAACCCTTAGCTGCATACTTAGGGTGGTATTTGCCTGCAATGTTCACATGAAAGTATCTTTGAAACTCACTTTTGATATAGATATCTGACATGGTGTAGAAGGGTCTGTGCTTGAAACTGGACACAACATGGACTCAATTCTCCCTCATATAACTCAAAGCGTAATTTAACAATGATTATTCCTAAACTGCATTTTAATGTGGCTAGGTCCAGTGTAGTTTCATTTATATAGACCAGATCAAACCAGGTTATCATCCACTTGAGGCATATCTCTTATTAAATCAGTAGTATTGGCTGAATAGCTAGGATCGGGTTAATTCATCTAGAGCCAGAGGGAAGTTCAAAGCTGTGAAGAAATTGACTGCTAGGGCTCATCTGATAACAGGCAAAGGACTTGCAAATGACATTTGTAATAGCTGATTTTCAGCAATTTCTGCAGAACTGGATAGGAGACTTAAAATGGGAATTAAGCTGCGAGATAGCTATAGGTAACTCTGTTATCAAGATAGCATTAAAAAGAGCAAATGAATGTGTAAGATACAATATACAGACAAAACTAAAAAGTTTTGGATTTGCAGTGGAAGGTGTGAAATCATGTCTTAAAATGACACTGTTGAACTTCATTTATTCTTTATACCTCAAACAGATTATTTTTAATGCGCACTCTGTGAAAATTTGGAAGAAAAAGCTCGTTTTATTTCTGTGTTAGTAATAATAATATATGCACATAATAACATCCCTTATGGTTACTATTTCTGAAGTAATACAGAACAGGATTTATATGATAAAAAAATGAAGGACAGGTCTCCTGTGAAGTGTTCTTGAAAAACAGATACTTTTCCAGGTTATGCCTCTTTAAAATATTGCTACACCTGCATATAGCAGTGATTCTGCCATCATTTACGTCTAACTAAACTAATTAACATGTGCCAAATTGTTAAAACAAAATGCAGGTGTATAATTTTTGCAGAATAGCAGATGTTGCAGAAGGAGAGAGGCAGACTGGGAGACAGGATGAGCATTGCAGAAGAGGGGGACGCACGTGAGGGCCTGCATTGTGGGGAGGGCAGTGGAGGGGATGGGGCTGCTGCCGGTTCAGTTGTGGCTGGTTGGGTGGCACTGAGTTTAGGGTCAACCACAGTGTTTGTTGCCATATGCCTGGCTAGTTTTTGGGATGCAGGGGAGGGAGCTGCAGGTACTCTGTATACACATGCCCTGGAGGGAGCTTTAGAGGAGTATAGAGGCATAATGGATAGAGCAAGGTTGGCATTATAATTATTTAATTTTTTTGAGGGTCTAGGGCATGTATATCATATTTCCTTAGGAGAGGAGGCTTTCATAGGCTGGCGGAAAAACTCTGTAAATGTTTTACCAAAAAAAAGAAATAAAATTCAAGGTCACTATGTGTGTGTATGTGAATTATCTTTTAGTGCAAACACCTGAAGGGGGAAAGCTAGAAAATGTTATATGCACACACAGAGCATCAGTAAACAGTGCACCCTTTATACAGGATTCTTCCATAACGCTGTACTTGGCATTGGTATCCTTGTAACTAGAGTGGTACTCCAGTTGAATTACGGGATCTTCAGAGGAAAGATTGTGGTTGTGATTTTCATATAAAGGAGAAGTGCTGAGAAGAGCCATAAGGTAATTAGGAAGCTGGAGGACTCCCCTGAAGGGAATGTTACTGTATTGAATGGCTCATTTCACCTATAATTAAAATTGCAAAAATGTTCCCAAACATTTAGATGTAAAGATGACATAAGGAGAGAATTTACACTTGGTATGAAAACACTGCATTATAACTTTTGATGAAAAGGATTCACGTGAAGGAAACTTAACGTTGTGTATCAGGAAGAACTGAGTTACAGAGATGAGTGACTTGCGGAGAAATTGTTTGTATGTGGTATCATCCAGTTGGTTTTGAAGCTTAACCAAGGAAGCTGAGCAAAATACAGTTCCTCTAGTCAGTCTTTGAGTGAAGAGTTACTGGGTGATCTGTTGAAAGGGTGAAACTTCTGGCCTGTCTAGCAGGATTCAGCATGTTGCAAAGTATATTTAAAAAACCTGTATATTTCTGTTTAATAGCTGGGCCTGGATAGGGCATAATGTGTTTTTGAGGAATGGCAAACCTTGAACTGGCAATATTTGCTTTCCAACCCTTGTTTTTGTTATTAAAATAATACTAAAATGCTGTTTTTTCCCCTCCCTATTACTTCTGACAAGGTTTTAGACCTATTGATACAAGAACCAATTTGATACTTGTGGAGGTCTGTTTATTTTTTATTATTTTTATTTTTTTAAACCAAGCTTTATTAAAAGCCGTGGTGTCATGTTTACGTGTTTCATTATCAGAAATGACTTGTGGCAAGTACCCCTATTAACCAGAGCCACTCCCAGCTCTGTGTTGGGTTGTGTTTCACCATTTTAGAACCACTGCTGCGTGTAATTTAAAAGCTTTCTGTGAAATCCTGGTGGTTGTGAGAATACTTTGCTTACTGATCTTAGATGTGCTGTTAGCACCCAAACAATGCTGCTAGATTACCAATGAAGCTGAAGTGATAAATATTAGTTTTTTAAAGGATAGATGTTGGACCGTGTTTTGAGTATTTATTAACTATGTGAAGAAATGTTTGAGCTGGTTTAAGTATTAGGCCAACTAAGATAGGAGCTCTTGGTTTTGTAATGAGGTCTCTGCCTTCAGAAAACATTGTTGGGTAGAGAAATAATCTTAACTCTTTACCATTGTGTGGTATTTTTATGGAACATCCAGCAAATATTATGGAAGTAACTTGACTAACCTTGTGTTTTTAGCATCACTTATGCCCTGTTTTTCCTTCTTGTTTTTTTTTTCCTTTTTATCTGCTTTGTTTCTCCAGCTGCAGTTTGATGTTGCATAGTGCACAGTGGCAATCATGCGCTGTTTTTGCCATGGAGCAGTGCCTTGCGATGCCATGTTGTGAACTGCATCAGGGAGTTGAGCAACTGCAAAGAAAACTTACTTTGCCATGTAATTTTTTTAGACAGATCAGTTCTATCGGATTTGCTGCACAGCTGATGGTTGGGTCGCGTGATGTAGTATCTCAAATCAGTGTAGCTGCTGTATGGTTCAGACAATTCGTAATGACAAGCCGTGAGCTCAGCTGGAAATAAGGACAGGTAACTTAGAGCCAAATCTTCACAGACCTGCAGCAAATTCTTTGCTAGTAGTCTGACAATCTCTAGCCTAGATGTTCAAACCCACCATATTAAGAACGGTGTTCTCTGTATTAAATATATAAACATAAGAGGTGACGGGGTAATTGTCAACACTGTACTTGCTCTTGATTGTCGTAAAGCTTCTAAACGCTTTCAAAATGATGTGTAAGCAGCTGCTTAAGGAACAACCTGCTGTGGCACATTGTAAGGAGTTTTTATTCTGTGGCTAGGAGCCTTTTGTGGCAGATGAGTACATTGAACGGCTGGCATGGAGAACACCTGGAGGAGGTTCCAGAGGTGGAGAAGCTTTTGATCCGAAAAGGTAAAATGAAATTGCATAATAGTCAAAGTGAATGTATCTCTAATTGTACTGTTTTATTACACATACAACAAAAAGCCTGTGTGTAGTGTTGGTGTGTGTCCAAGGAGGTTTTCATTTGGGAGAATTGCTAGAATTTGTGACCATGAGCCAATTATTCAAAACCAATTATTCAGTAACAAGAGTAGGGAAAGTCACTTTCTGATTTAGACCCTTTGATTGAAGGAGAATTGATGTTGTTTGTCCTTGTCAGACATGAATGTTCCAAAGCACTAGAGTTGCCGGATTAAAGCATAATATGAGGCTTCACTGCTATGATAGTTGAGTCAATTTAATGAGTTTCTTGCTAGTTTAGCTCCCTGAGCTGGCTTGTTGTAAGACCCAGTAGTTTACAGTCCTGGTGCAAACAAAAGGCACAAAAAGGTAGGATGGAAAGAAAGGCAGGAACATGGCAATGTTAGATTGTTGTAAACCGAGTTTGTGTGAATTTGTATAGTCTGAATCAAATGAATAACTTGCTGCTGCTGAATGGAGATGGGCTTGTGCCCCTCTTCCTTGCTCTTAGCTGTACTCTGTGATGGCTCATCTTGAGCTAGCTCTAGGCATGTGGTCTAATGATAAGCTAATCTAGCTTACTAAAATGTCAGAAAACTAACCTGACAAGAAAAAAAAATCAACTTTTTTTTCTAGTTGGGTTAGTAATTTTGGGGGACTGGAAGAGCCTGGGAGCAGGTGCAAAGGGAAGAGGCTGTGTGTCTGTGAGCTGGTGGTGAGACGGAATGTGGGTGTGGAAAGGAGCTAGGCTAGGGTAGGGGAAGTGGAGAAGGAGGAGGTAGTGCAGGAGCTTGTCTTGTTTGTGGTGAGCTGGCTTGGCTCTGTTGAGAAACCTCACCGTAAGAAGCCAGCCAGCATTGAGTGGTGCATTGGTAGCTCAGATGCACAATTTTGTACAGCAGTGTTCAACATGTAAGCTTCTGTACTCCAAACTTCTGGACCTTCTTTTGTTTTGAAAAGAGTAAGTCTTTCAAATAGCGCTACTTTTTAGCTTTTGTACCAGTATTGATAGTCTTTCTAGAGACATAATTAACTTAGGTGTTTTCATTTTTCACATGACTATAACTTGGGAGATGAGCTTGATCTTCTTCCTGTTTTATGGTTATCAGAACACTGTTGAGCTAGCAAGGTCAACAAAAAGTTTAGCTACCTGAATGTTAATTTAGATTATTGTGGTATAAATTCAAAGTGCAATAGCTGTTCCTTAGTGACTTCTCATCCACGTGATCTTATTCCAGATTGAAATTGCTTGTAGTAACCTGAGCTAGAACTCTTAAGGAGTTTAGGAATTAGTAAGTTCATAGACAAGCTGTTGTTATTCAAAAGCAAATACAAAAAGCTTCATTAGCATGGTCAAAGGACATTCCCTCTGGAGCAGTCTGACTCTTTCGAGGCATGTGAGAAGAGGAAGGATCTTGGAGTTCTAGCAAGATGCTGAGCCCTTGACATTCAATCTGGGGCCTGTATCCTATGCAGAGCTTTGTAAGTGATTGAAGCACGAAGAAGCCTGGAAATACACAACGTTGCTTCCTGTAGCTCTTTCTCCACACTTATGCCTAGTATATACTTCAGAGTGGTTAATGTTTTGTACCAGTACCAATTCAGTTTAACCTATCTTCTATGTTTCTGCTGGTTTGCTTGTGTTAACTTGTGATGCACTTTCATATTTTTCAGGACAAGTGGGAGAATCCTGCAACAGTAAATGTTTTTCTTGTGGGATCTTCTAGTATTGGGCAGGAAACCAAAATTAATATCAAAAAGAAACAGACATTTTGGTGTATGTTTTTTCTTTACTGTTTTTAGATGATGATGCTTTTGTTTGGTAGAAAGAATGTTGGATTCTTTATTTCTATTCTGAGAAATGTGACCAGCAGCTACCCCTTCTACTTGAGCATTCTTTCCTCTCTCACTACGTTGAATACTATTGCTGAATAAGTGCTGAGTTGGCACAATACCTGTTTAAAAAACAAACCCCAAGCTGAATGGAATCAGCTTGTTAAAATGAATAGAAACTATCTGCGCTTCTCTAGGCTTTTGTTTGAAAGTATGCTTTAAATCACTTACTGTTTTTTAAATTTTACTTTAAAAATAATTCTGTAACCTTAAGTCTGTTACTTACGGTTTTCTGTAGAATCTAATGCAATATGCTTACTCTTGGGCTTCTGGCAAGCAGGAGGTGGAGGAAAGAAGTCATAAACATCTGCCTCAATCCAGTTTTCTCTAATAAGTTGTGCCTTTAAGTCACTGTGGTAAAGATATCACCTGAAATAGGTTTTTAGACCAATACAGTGAGCAAAAAGGCAGTTCACATGCTCCAAGCAGCAGAGTAGAAGTCAGTCATTTTAGTAGCAGAAGATAAAACTGAAAATTCAGTGACCCTCCATGCAGCTAAAGAGAATCGTTTAGGTGTTGCTTGGAAAAAGCTCTAGGTGTTGGCCAAGAGAGGTACTGTAGTTGTTGCTGGGAAGGAGTCACATGAGCGTACAATAATACGTTCTACTTTTCCCTTTCTGGTTGCTGAGAGTCTGTAGCCTGTGCATAGGGAGCCAGGAGAGGGACAGTGTGCTCATTCGGCCTTTCAGCAGCACTGCAGGTTGGAAGGGCTTCACATTCACAGTATACCTTCTGAACAGAGTGTATGTGAAAATGCAGATTCCTGAGTAGTCTAGAAATAGCTCCCTGGAAGGGATTCCCATTTCCTCTCCTCTTCTGATTTGACATAAAACCTGGACAGCAGAGTTCTCAAATCTTTTATGTTTTCAGTTGTTAGCATGAGTTTTATGGATACGGAGGATTCCCTGAGCATCACTGCTGGGGATGTTTAGAAGAGTATAAGCTGAAAAGACTGGAATGGGACAGAATGAACAAAAACAGGAATGAGAAAGAGACATTGAGAATGGAATGAGAAAGAATAGAGAATATTTAAGAATGCATTCAGATGTGCAGTGTTTGGAAAGAATAAAATGTGAGTCTGAAAGAAAAGTCAAAGTGACGGGAAAGGGCAGAAAAAAGACTTTAAAATGGTATATGTTATAGGAAGAAAAGAAGTGAAGTGAGGAAGCAGCGTGGTTATAACCAAAACAACATTATGCGGCTATATGATTGTATTCATTGCCTGTTAACAGGATGCTGATTTACAAGTTTGCAGTAACATCTACAGTACAGTAGAAAATATTTTCCTGTTATAGCCCTTACATTGAAGGGATGTAGTGGCCTAAGCTTTTTTTGCCCTGATGAGGCTTATTTAGGGAAGGTGAGGATATAGGGGTTTTTGTACCTGTGGCAGAGCCATGTTCTTGAGTGATTGGTATTTAGGTATTCCCCTCTCCCCCAGCCTAAGATTTACGTGATCACATAGCTTTTATGTAGGCATAGAGTTCTACACAACCAGGGTGGTGTAGTGTAAAACAAAATAGCATTTGTAAGTTAGACATGATTATGTCAGCCTCATAGATGAGCTCTTTTGTTTGAGGTGTTTTAAGCTGTCTACAGAAGACAATGTCTTTTAAACTAATGTCTGCTTTACTGTATTTTATTTTAAATCAGATTATTGGAAGAATTTGTAAATCATATCCAAGAATTACAGGTAATGGATGAAAGGATTCAGAGGAAGGTGGAGAAACTAGAACAGCAATGCCAGAAGGAAGCAAAGGAATTTGCCAAGAAAGTACAAGAGCTGCAGAAAAGCAACCAGGTAAAATCTGAGGAGTGTAGTCAGTGCTAAGCTGTGCAAGTTTTAAAAGCATCACATGCTCTATTAACATTTCTTGGTACAGTGTGCTACTGCTTGAGATAAAAATAAAGAGGGTTTGATGGAAAACAGTTTCCCCTGTCAAAGGAGGCTTATCTGCATGTTCCATTAATGAGTATTAGCTATTCTGAAAGCAGCGAGTCTTTGCAATAGTTTAAAGGAAGACACTAAACTGTAAGCAGTTGTGTGTACTTAATTATTGGTTCTGAGTAGTTCCGTAGTTCTGAGATACAGCACCTGGAGAGCTGATGCCTGCGTTCACTGTGCTTCTTACTGAAATAAATTTCTTGTTTCCTAAAGTATGGTGAATGGAAATCACAAGTTTTGTGTCCGTGTCTATGTTCTCCCAGGTTGCCTTCCAACATTTCCAAGAACTAGATGAGCACATCAGCTATGTAGCAACTAAGGTCTGTCACCTTGGCGACCAACTGGAGGGGGTAAACACGCCACGGCAACGGGCTGTGGAGGCTCAGAAGCTGATGAAATACTTTAATGAGTTTCTGGATGGAGAGCTGAAGTCTGATGTTTTTACAAACTCTGAAAAGGTAAGAGCTGTCAGCGGGATGAAAGCAGTTCAAAGCAATAAGCAGTACTGCCCTAATTACAAGCTGCTACCATGACTTACCATGGTCAGACTTCAAACCAGTGAGTGACTGACTTGTTAAAGTTTCATTGTTCTGAAATGTAAATTAACAACACTAGGCTGCAGATTGCTGATAAAGCATTTGTATTCAGTGATGCTTAATGTGGCAATGTTGGCATTTTTCATTTTATGAAATTATCAGAGATTTGAGAAATGCTGGGAGGGCAACTTTAGAGTGCATACAATATCTGCCTCTTTCCTTTGAACCCCTTGCCTCAGATCCACCCTGTAATGCAGAACGTTTCTGAATACAACTTCTTTGTGAAACTTTACTCTGTTGGGTCAGTCCACTGGCCTTGGATACCTTTTTGTCACAGCATGCCTTTGGGCTTTGTGTAGTCCTGTGGTTATGTCTCCTCCCTCTGAATTTAGAGGAACCGTGCAGGAAAACTTCAAAGAAATGTTAAAGCATTTTGGTTTTCTTATGCTTCAACAGTATGCTCATGAAGCAAATATAATCTGAATGGTGTAGCTAATAGAAATAAACTGAAGGAAAGGTGTCCAGTTGTAAGCAAACGGGCACATACTAGATTTCTGTATGCGCTTTGAAAGATAAGTAAAGTTGTTGGTTTGGGTTGTTTGTTTTTGGGGTTTTTTTTGAGGTATGTCCTGAAGAATCTTCCCACTCTCCTTAAATTCTGTGCAGTGGTATGATTGTAGTCAGGAAAAAATTACAGTATGTGGGAACAAAAAATTGGTTTGCACATTCAGCAAAAAATATGTGCTTGAAATGCAGCTCATGAAGGACCTGAGAATAGGTTAATAGTCATCCCCTCTCTACTGAGCTGAAGGTATCTCTCAGGGAAATGAAAAACTAATCATTTCATATAGTTGTATTTCCAAGAAGTCAGTTGCATAGTGACTTTTGATTCATGGTCTGTGGATATATGGTAATTGCCAGTTGATAGTATTCCCTAACGAAATTGGGAGCACATAAAAACTTCTCTGAGTTCCATGGAAAACAGAAAAGTTTCAACATAACAAAAGTTCTTCTATGGACAGCCTTTTCCAGATCTGCGTAAGGTTTTCTTTTTTTTTCTTTTTTTTTTTCCCCCCAAGGAGAAATAAAATAATAAAATATGCATTTTAAAAATATTTAATGGCAACATGATAAATAGCAAAGCATAAGTTCAAGATAATTATGTATTGTCTGCTGACAAGTCTCATAGAAATCAACTTTCACTGTACTTATAACTTAAAGTTTCATAGTACTTTTTGTTGGAGGATCTGAAAAAAATGGTAGATAAATAGAGTAAACCTGGAAACTGGTAAACAAATTAATCTTTAAACAACCTGAAGAATAATAAGACATTCAGCAAATCTAGAGGAAGACAAACGTAGTAAAGTAGAAGCCTTGTGCCAGTCTGCAGAGGAAGTGTGTGGGAACACAAACAAGATTTTCTGGATACAAGTTATCTTACTGAGATTAATTCCAGTCAAGGTGGGTTAGTACTGTTAGTACTGTTCTGTAACTTTTTGCTGCCTAGTTTAAATAGGAAGTAGAAGTAGTGTTTATAAAAGAACCTGCCTAGACGTGTGCTATGGCATCTTAAGGCATCTTTGAACTAAAAATAGTTTTAAAGTATGAGATAGTAACAAATATTCTTAAATGTAAAACCTTAATGCTTTGTCAGTGTCTTCTGATGTTTGAACTGATGTGGGTTTTAGTGTTTTGGAGGATGTTATGATTTTTTTTGTACCATGCCACCCCTCACAAATGTGGGTTTTTATTTGAGGGCAGGAGCTACTGTGAAAGGAGAGGCAAGAAAAGAATTATAGTGCAGTTATTTCCTAGGGAATTCATATTTTTCTCAGCAGAGTCAATTCTTAAAATCTGTTGGATTCCTTTTTTTCCGTACACTCAAGTTGTTGCTTCCCACATTACTTTCTCCTAGCTGTACTGAGCAATTTCTAACTTACCGTCTCTGTGAAGGTTTTTCCTTGCTGTCTTGTCCCATGTTATGGATTGTGTGTCTTCATCTTCAGGATTCTTATAATTTCCCTTGCACTGACAGCTAACCAGTCCCTCTCTTGTACTGAAAAGTCTTGAAGTGAACAAATCACTCTTGTTAAAACAATTAAACTATTGAAATGATCTAGTGGCTCACTTGTTTATCATGCAATAGCATTGTCCTGTGCTTAATGTGTTTGCTATTATTCTTACATCCTTTCCTCCATTTATGTTCTGTACTCAAAATTATTCCACTGTGCCTTTTAACTTGTTCATAAAAATGTTTTGTGTTAAAATTCTCTCTTGCCATTATTTGTCCATGATTTTTCAGATTTTTCTAGATATGTTATAGCCTTTAAGTTGTATTTTACAGAATCTATACTTATTTTGATTTGATAGTTTACAGAAGCCAGTTTTAAGTAGAAACCGTGGAGAATTGATTCGTCATGGCTTCTGCTGTACATAAGAAAAGGCCCTGAATTCAATAAAATCTAAGTTAGTTAACAGCTATTGTGTGAAGTGGGGGGGTGGGTTTTTTCTTTTTTTTTTGGTAACATGGGTGAATAACTGCTAGTATATAGACTATTCTAATGACATCGGTATTGATCATGATTGTTAGGTATTAAGGTTGCTGTAAGCTAATAGAAGTAACTGCTGTTTCATTGGATTTATTTGAGGAGTGTAGCTGCTTTTGACTTAAGAGGCTATTGTAAGCTGACAGTTCAAAACATAAGCTGCTCTTTAATAAGCAGAATGGATATACTTTATGAGAGCCCCTGTTTTTGCTGAACAACCAACCTAGCGTGATGCCTGTCCTCTGTATTCTTACCTGTGTGTCTTGTTCTGTTCTTGAAAAGTTTTAATCCCAACCTGCTCGAAGTGGTGGGAGAGTAGAATTTCATTACTTCCTTTCCTCTCACTCCAGTTTGCTGGAACATGACTAACAGGAAGAACAAGATAAACTGAGTGTTCTCCATATTCTCCGTTGTGTCAGCTTATAAAGGTTTTGCTTGAATGTAGTAGCTGGAGCTTTCATTGCCCGCTTTGAGGTGCCTTCCAGTCACCAAGACAGCATAATAAAGCCTGTAAAACCATCCCAGAGCTGTCTGGTTTGGGCCAGTCAACACTGTGTGCTTAAATCCACTGAAGTTCAGTGGCAACCAACTACGTTCACCACGTTTTCAAATTGGTGTTTTCTATAGTTTTAGTCAGTCTAGTGAAACAGTCACTAAGTGCTAACTAGGTGCACTTCCCATGCTGATTGATTGTGGAAGAACAAATACGAAAAGGTTTTGCTGTCCAGGACAGAGCAGAAATTTGTATGCTGTTTTAACTTTATGCATTAGCTTTTGTATTCATGCGACTATTCGTATTTTGTAGATGAGTGGTTAACTAACTTTCATCTTGATCTTTGCTTTGGACCTCAGAGTTTATAATTTCTAATTCTAATTTCCATTTCTCCTTCGTTGGGAGAATGTGGGATACTGCAACTATGCTCTGCTTTGATCCCCTTTTTCCCCTTCCTTCCCTCTCCACGCCAAGCATTGTCATGGCTTTTTTGGATACACCTAATTTCACCAATTTCAAAGAATTGCCCAGTGCTTTTCCTGACATGTCTGAAAGGGCTGCTAGTCATTTCACTTAAGAGTTCAACAGACATGTCTTCTGGTTGGGTGTGATTGAGTAAGACTTTTATCCTAAGCCCTTGTAAAGTGTAATGTTGCAGTTCAGCCAGCTCTGTGTTACAACTATATGTTTTATTCCCAAATGGAGGGGTGTAAATTTTCATGAGATTGCTCTAACCACATTTGGATCTAATCAGCCCTGAGGAATCTTTGGTCTGCAAGCTGTACAGCTATGTTGGCATAGTGCAGCGATGAGCTGTTTGTCCAGGTAGCTTAGACACCTACACAGACGTGCCCAGTGTCAGTATATAATAAAAGACTTTTTATCATGTTTTGACCTATATAATTTTATGTTAAAAAAAAACCCCAAACATATCTTAAGCATCATAAAAGTACATACAGGAACTTTAAGGGGGTGATCTCTTCCATGGGTATATCAACTCAGCCAGCTTTAGAAATAGAAACTACATGTGTGAAAATTGGACAGTGGAGGGGGGAGGAAAGGAATAACTGACAATCTGACCTTCTTTAATAATTCTGTCATGTTTTACTTTTACCAGATTAAAGAGGCAGCTGATATTATTCAGAAACTGCATTTGATTGCACAGGAACTGCCTTTTGACAGGTAAAATTCTATCTGAACATCTTTTCTTTTTTAAAAAAAAAAAAATTAAATCTTCACCTGGTTATAATTTTCTGATGCTTCCCTTGTCTACTTTTTTGGTGCTGTACTTAGTGATTCATGTAGCATTTGAGATAGATTGTGTGCTTATTTCTCTCTCCTCTATTCTTGAATTTGCGTCCACATACTCATGTTGTAGGATCATCTTTACATACACATCCTAAACTGCTTAACAGACTTTTAATAGGATAATTTTGCTGTGCTGACTTAATGCTAGATTTGAATTAGATGCTTGTGGGTTTTTATGGGTATAAAGCACGTAACTTTTCTGTCGTCTTTGTGTTACATGTTTTCATTTTTAAGTAGAGTGTCTGTTACTCATGATCTAGGACGTCTGTGATTTCTCTCGAGATGTGGATTTTAATTTAATCATGGTATTTTTGTTCTTAACAGGTTTTCTGAAGTAAAATCAAAGATAGCAAGTAAGTTATCTATCCAGTTCAATCCATATTCCTGTATTTGAATTGTTGAAGGTGATTAAAGAAGTATGCAATACTGTCAGTATTACAGTTTTTGTCAGTGCTTTCATTACATTGCCTGATGGATTTTTGTTGTTATCCCCTTTCCTTTCCAGGTAAGTACCATGATTTAGAGTGCCAGCTAATTCAAGAGTTTACCAGTGCACAGCGGAGAGGCGAAATCTCCAGAATGAGAGAAGTAGCAGCAGTTTTGCTTCATTTTAAGGTAAAAACTGAGGGTTTTAATTTAAATATATAAAACAATCCACAGTACAATAAGTGCCTGTTTTAAGTGAACATATTTACATGGGCACGACCACCGTATCAGGTAACACGTATAACTTTAAAAATACCGAGATGCTCCATCTGAACTCAAATGCCAGGGGAATAAGAGGCAGAAGGTGGGGGATTGGAGGCAGTGTCAGTAGAGACCATTGTAAGATAATCTTTTCTTGCATGTGTGTGAACTGACTTCCATGCTTGAGAAAGACCGTTGAAACCTGTGATGTATGTCCACGTAGAGTGGTGATAAGTGACATTACATTAGGTTTGTGACAAAAATGGGTTTGAAGGAGTCTACGCTCTTGATGAATCTTATTTATTTTTTTTGCAATAACTTTTTCACAGGGGTTTTGTTTACTTGATTTCATTTTATACTGAAAGCATGGAGAACCTGCTTTAACAGAGTTGTTTTGCTCCTTCCATAGGGCTATTCCCATTGCGTTGATGTGTACATAAAACAGTGTCAAGAGGTAATGCATTTTGTATCACATGTATCTCTTTGGGTGTTGATTTATTTAGGCATATGGGTTGTTGTAAATATATTATGAAATGTGCTTCTAAAACCCTAGGGTGCATTCCTGAGGAATGATGTCTTTGAAGATGCAGCCATTCTCTGCCAGCGAGTGAATAAGCAAGTTGGGGAAGTCTTTAGCAATCCGGAGACTGTGCTAGCCAAACTCATTCAAAATATCTTTGAAGTTAAACTTCAGGTATTTCATATTTTAACGTGCTGAGAAGACTTGTAATCCAAAAATATTGTATCTAGTAATAACAGTTAATGAGAATGTATAATATTTGTGATCTTGTATAAGGATGTGGAATCACAGCTGATTGCTCTGTAACAGTTCAGACACGTAATCAAGCCTATGTCAAATAAAGCTGCTTGTAGTCTGAATACAGTGCAACTGACAATGCTCAAATTCCATGTGTAAAATTATAAAGGAATCAGTGTGTTCATTAGCTAATTCACAAAATGTCGTACGCATATTTGATTTCTTCTGTATGCCCCCTACCAAGAATATGCCACGAAAAGAGGTTTCACACTTAATAAGTATCTTTAATCTGTTCATTCTTGGAATTGGGTTTCATGTGTGAGGTTAGCATTGAATAAGCAAAAATAATTAATGTTGGGAATACTGTCTTGCAGCTAATGCAATACTTATATGAAAGTCTGGAATAGTTGAAAATAGCGAGTTTTCCATCCTGTGAATGCACTCACTTAAGCATGTAAAGTCAACAACGTGGCTATTTGTTGCAAAAAGCAATTTCCCTGTAGATGTTATTCTCCTTCTAGTGCAGAGATTGAGCTGGTGTTTCAACCCCAAACTTGTGTGTCAGTTTTAACTTAGTATTTTATGGTAAATAATATTTTTTTTTTTTTTGTCTAAATATTCAATGACAAGAAGGCTCTAAGCTTGTGTCTGCTTTGTGTATGTGTTATGATAAGCAAATACGTAAGAATCTCCTTTGCTTACCGTCAGTTGCAGAAACGGCCCTAGGCCTCTGGTGCTTTTGATTCTTAAATAGAGGGGATTTTGTGTGTGTTGGTCAAACATATTTTCAAAGCGATCTGTCTTTTGTCTTTGCTTCACACACTACTGCTTTGTATTATTAAATAATTTTCTTCTAAAAGATGCATCTAACTATCTGTAGGTAAGCCGGACCTGTAAATTAGAGATTTAAAAACAAAGACTATATGAATTACATTAAGTAAGATATACACTTTGCAGTAAACTACATATAACCTAGCAAGTAGTGAGGATGACCTGTGGTTGCTAGTTAATCTTCTAACAGATGTACCCAAATTTTACAGAGTTATGTGAAGGACCAGCTAGAAGAACACAGGAAATCAGATGCAGAACAGTATCTTAAGAATCTCTATGATCTATATACAAGGTATTTATATATTGATGATGAAATTACTGTTGTAGATATTCTCTTGTAATACACCGATTTATTACCAAGAGGTAGGAGAGAAGTGAAAAATGTAAACTTTTCATAAAAACTGAAAATTTTTTATGATCATTAACCTTTATGATGATTGCTTTCCTAAAGAAAAATTAAAATTGCCATTATTATTTTTAATGGGAAGTATTTAGTATAGTGATCTTTGAGAATAATTTTAAAACTCTGCAAAAGCCTGTCCTCCACATCTCACTGGTGACTTATTTGATTGCAGTTGTACTGTATGTAATTAAATGTGAATTATGTGAAATTCTTTACTTAAATGTAAAGCTGCTAGAAGTCTTAATCGCAATCAGGATTCCGTTGTGTTATGTACTTTACAAACATGTAATGCTGTAATTCATACAAATTCAACCTTTTCCTCCTCTCCCCTTCTTTGTTTCTTTTGCATAAAGAACTACTAATCTGTCAAGCAAATTGATGGAATTTAACTTGGGTACTGATAAGCAGACTTTCTTGTCTAAGCTTATCAAATCCATTTTCATTTCCTACTTGGAGAATTACATTGAGGTGGAAATTGGTTATTTGAAAACTAGGAGTGCTATGATTCTGCAACGCTATTATGATTCCAAAAACCACCAGAAGAGGTCCATTGGCACTGGAGGGTAAGTTTCTTCTGTGAAGTTTCATACTTTTAAAACGGAAGGGAGGCGGTAAGGGGAGAAACCTAGTATTTGCTGTGTCAGATACATGGTGATGAACTGCAAAAGAGCAGGCTACTAAAATGACCTACAGCTTTTTATAATTTACTATCACTTTGTTAACTTCTGCTAAAAAGTGTATTGCTCTCAGTACATGTGAAAGGTGATGCATGGTATTTATACGCTCATGGGAAATGAAAAATACCAGTTAAACCTATGTTTCAACTTAGGATCCAGATCCACAAAAGGACTGAAGCAAAATTAAGGTACCTAAAGCATGTATATGTGTGTATCTAAAAGCATACATTTTTTTTCACCTGCCTAGGTCTTGTGGTCCACTCCCAAGACCTAGGAAGGGGAAAAGACCATAGCAATGTCAGTGAGAAAGCTCTTAGTGAGCCCAGAAGATGCAATGGACTTAGAGAAAGGTAAAACAAGACTTCATTATCCTCAGGGTAGAGAAACTCTAATAAAGGAGTGAGAAGTGGGAAAGGAAGAATTAAAAGTTGTGTGAAGCAGAGATGATAAGGCTACTGCACCTTTCAAAGAGCTACTGGGTTCAGTGTGTCAGGAATGAAAAGTACTTTGGAGAGAACAGCAGCAGCAAAGTAATTAAATGAATTGAAAAACAAAGATGAAAATTTAATTTTCTTGGGGAAAATTAAATTGATTGTAGCGTCAGACTTTATGGGTTGTTTTATGCATGGAAATGTGTTGGAGCATGCTTGACTAAATCAGGACTGCTGAGGTAGTGGATGAGGATGAGAGGATTTGTGGGCATGGATGAGATAGAAAGCTCTCATTAGTGTTTTGAAAGTACAATGCGACAGAATGTATGGAGGCTACACTTTGTCCACAGAGCATAAGTGCCATAAGATTCAATTGAAATTACTTTTATATCACAATGGAGAATAGCTGGTCCCATGGTATGAACATGCTGTGGTAGAACACAGTTGACCATGGGATCAGAGGTGGTAGTTTTGCATTTACTGGCAATTTTTTTAAGCTTGCAGGACTGTCTTAATGCTTGCATATCATAAGCTGTGTCTTGGGTTCTGTTTTTTAAGTTAACAACTAAAATATCCTAAGTCATTGTTGAATTTGAGCATCAAAATTTCCATCCAGTGAAATCTTCTTTTGATATATCTTTGTTCTAGTATTCAGGACCTCAAAGAGAGAATAAGGCAACGTACAAACTTACCATTGGGGCCAAGTATTGACACACATGGAGAAACTTTTCTGTCGCAAGAAGTCGTGGTTAACCTTTTGCAAGAAACTAAACAAGCTTTTGAAAGATGTCACAGGGTAAGTTTGCTTCCTGCAGTCTCCATTAATGATACAATTTTGTGCACGAAATTAAATCTTGAGGCTCAATTTTCAGTTGAAATGTGATAGGAAGAAAGGAAGGACATTATTAAACAAATTAATTCTCTTTTGTGTTTTTCACTGAATCAGGGTCATGGTGGAGGCTAAGGGTTTGCTTTTGAAATGTGGATCTATTTGTGTTTTCTGGTTTTTAATACTATTTTTGGAAGAAGTGGGGAGGCTTAAACCTATTGTCTGCATTGCTTTTCTTACTAAATTAGACCCAAGACTTGAGAAGCCTTTAGTGTATTTTTTTTCCTCCTTTAAAAATACAGAGTATAGTTCAACAGTTGTTTTCCTGTGTCAAGTGCCAGTTCTTCTAGCATTAGAGAATATCGCCAATAAAATGCTGAGAGGAATAATTGTTAACATGGTTTGCCTTACTAACCCTCTACTGTTCTTTAAATGTTTCAGTCTAACAAAAAAAAGTGTCTTCCTTCTGATTAAATCTCTGTCAGTGCCTGTTTGTCTGATATTTTAGTGTAAATGAAAACCCTTGAAATTTAATTGCGAACTTACATGCCAGTGATTTTTTTTATTAGCAAACTATACTGATTTCTAACAAAATGCCTCTAGCATTCTAAATTAGCTTAGTGCAGAAAAACTTAACATTTTAGATATTTAGAAGTCTTAATATTTTATTTACTGCAAGGGGCCAAATATACAAGAAAACACAGATACAGCACTGTTACCTGTGCACACTGGCATGACCACCTTCCTAGTGGTGAAAGTCAGCAGGTAGATCGTTATTTTTCTCAATATGGTAGTTGCTAGAAACAGTTGTTAAATTCATGATATAAACTAACTTTTTCCAATTGTGCACAACATTTTTTTTTTTCCTTTCCTGTTGGGATCAGAATTTTTCATACTTGGGCTGAAAACAATTGTATGTATTGGGGTAGAAACCAATGCTAAATGGATCTTGGCATATAAGGAGATTTTTAGAATTAGAGGTGTGTAACTTCTCTGTTATACAGGCTGCTAGGGTTTGGTTTTTTTTGTCAGGGCAACTCACTGTGCAAAAGAGAAGTTAAATATGTCCCTAGCTAACTAATTGTAATATTTATATCACATGACAGATGCACGCAGGTATGTTGCGTGTCCCAACTGTGACTGCTTTAGGAAAAATAAGTTGGTCATTCTGAATGTAAGCATATATTGTAACATTTTGGTGTTTGGAAATCTCTGTAATGGTGTTTTGTTGTTGAGGGCTTTTGCTTTGCTTTTTTGGGGAATACAGCAGAAATCTTTGCGAGTGTTGTTAGATAAATTAACTTGAATTGCAATAGCAATTGTTCTTACTCCTAGCTTCATAAAGTCTTCGCATAATTCCTTAAAAACCAAAGCCGTATGTCTTACGTGCAAAAGCCTTGTCGCGTTTTTCTTTAGAAAAGGGATTTACTGACAGGTTGCTGTCCAAAATCCCATGTTGCTTACAGCTCATGAAGGTACAGATGCTCTGTGTATACGTGGGCATTACTTCACTTAATAAAAATTTTCGTGCTCCGTTGACTCCAGCTGAACTGTGATAAATGTAGCTGAAGTTCAGTCTGTTATTTTTTCTGCAGTACTGTGGCAGTGCTAAAAGAACAGCTGTACTGGGTGAAACTGAAGGTCCATCTAACCCAGTGTCCTGTCTCTGACTGTGGCCAGCGGCAGAAGCTTAGTAAAAGAGGAAAACAAGCAGGGGCGTGGATAGAGTCAGCTTTTCCGTGTACATTTTCCCAGCATCCAGATTACATCTGGACAATTGTATTTTAAGGACTATTAATATCTTCCTTTATTACTACTATTATTAGAAACCGTTTATACTCTCGCTTTTTGTGGCATCCTGTGGCATGCTAGCTTCATTTTACTTGTTAATGCTGAAGGGTTTATTGATACTAAAGGTTGTTTCTGAATAGTTCTCTGTATGAATACTTTTAATTTAGAATAAAATTCCAATTATTCTGGAATACTTGTTACATTTTAAGCTTATCCCCTACGCAGTATTGGATAAACTTTCAAATGTATGTAGAACTGACCTTTAGGACAAATTTTTTTTTTTTCTTTTTCTTTAAAGCTCTCTGATCCATCTGACTTACCGAAGAATGCTTTCAGAATTTTTTCTATGCTTGTAGAGTTCTTATGTACAGAACACATCGATTATGCATTAGAAACAGGTCTTGCTGGTGAGTTTAATATTTTCTGAGCATTTTATTTCATTGGCCTTTTTGTGCAGATGATCTCTGCAGGTCCTTGCTATGCCTTATTGATTGGCCTTGTTCAGGATGTATTGATTAAAAGAAATTTGTGTGTTTGGGAGTCTTCAAAAACATTTGTCACACAGAAACTGGGACATCAGCACTCCCTACCTCTTCTAATTGTTCTCTGTGCCAAGCAAGAGAATATTTTTATATTAAGGCTTAATGCCTTGTGTTTTATAAGAATTCCATGCTTGTTTGTATACCTGTGCATTTTAAAAAGTGACAGTAAATAACAAAACTGCCTATATTAAAGAATTTAAAATCTCAAAAGTGAGAATCTATCTTTCCTAAATGAAAGCATAAAACTTGTGTTCTGAAGAAGTATTTAAATCGGCCATTCCATTTTGCTTTTAGAAATTGTACAAGCAGGATATTTGTATGCTTGTGGTTATTACCTGATATAGCTATGAGAAATATTGTATATATGGCACCACGGTAAATTTTTGAAACTCTTAAGCTTGTGATTTAAGCATTCATGGAAAAATTCTGCATATTTCAAAAATCATCATGCTAATTATAAGAACTGCATGTCATTACAATCCTAATGAAACCTTCTTTGCATTAGGCATTCCCTCTTCTGATTCAAAGAACGCAAATCTTTATTTCTTGGATGTTGTCCACCAGGCCAATACTATTTTCCATTTATTTGACAAGCAATTCAATGATCATCTGATGCCATTGATCAGGTACCTTATTTTGATTAGCATTTCCTTTGTGAATGGTCATTTTTGATGAAGAATGTGGTTTTCTTCATCTCTATTAAGAGGAGTTCATTGTTGGAGTGGTTCAGCTTGATGTGGGAAGATAAAATGCTGTAATGAGAGGGGGAAGAGGAAAGTTAAACAAGTCAGTACCTTGGAGAACTAATGGGAGGGAGGAAGCTCTGAGAGTGTTGATGGGAAGGAGAGACAAGCTGCTGCTTAGAGACCTCACTGCTGCATTACAGGCCAGGACTAGAGGAGGTTGTGGCTGCACCTGGGGTTGAGCTGGCAATATCAGGGCTGCTGAGAATCCTGGGGATATCTCACAGGCTCTGCAGAGGGAGCAGCCGGCCTTGCCTTGGGAGTTACACGTGAACTACGTGAAAGCTGCATGTTGTTGGGAGCCATGGGTTGGATCCACTCAAGGTGGAGCACACTGATGTGCTGTGAATTAGTGTGCATGAAAAGCTAGGTATGCTCGCTCACTGGCCAGGGGCTGGCAGCAGCTGAGAGACACTGCCTGGTAGACAGAATGCTGCCTAAAGCGTGTTGCAGCACGTAGCAGCACTCAGCACATCCTGCCCAGGCTCAGATGGCTGTTCAGGCTGTTGATCTGTTGCTCTGAAGCTAGCTAACTCCATCTAAACTAGTCCTTTCTGATGGGCTGGGAAATCTTAACAGGCCCAGCAGACAAATTCGTTTTGGTATTTTAACACTGTCACACACTCAACCCTTTATACTGTTTCAGTTCTTCTCCTAAATTATCTGAATGCCTTCAGAAGAAGAAGGATATCATAGAACAGATGGAAGTGAAGCTGGATATGGGCATTGACAGGCAAGTAGAGATTTAAACTTTCTATTAATCATTAATTCTTGTCAAACTCCTTTGTGATATATGTTAGCCTTCCTTTTAAGGATTAATTATTTCTGAACACAATTGATTTTTTAATATCTTTTTTTAAAATCCATAAGTACACATTATTGTGATTTTTTTTGTTGTTGTTGTTTAGAGGGTCATATTTTCCATGGCATATTTGTGACCCACAGATACTTCTGCAAGGTCACTAAAGGATTTTGGTTATGTTGAAAGAGTGTAATAATTCAGTTTTACCTTACTGTCTCAAACTACTTTTTTCTACTTTAAAGGGAGGAGGAATGATGATTGAAATAGGTTAAAGCCTTGCAGGATTTCCATTAGGAGCAAAGTTTGACAAAAATAGGTTAGATGATTTGCTTGAATCTGTGCAGTGCTATGGATTAGACCTAGTCATAGAAGTCTGTAGACCTGCAATAATTTTGAGTCTGACATTGACTTGCTTTGAGGTTCTGACTCATTAATCTTTTTTTTTCTTCTCCATTTCTCCAAATAAAAATGAGGGAATAGCTATAAAAATTGTAAATTAAAATCATAGCTGTTTTTTAACAGAGGAAAATAACAAACTAACAAACTTAATATTAGGAAATGGAGCTGTTGTGCGGTGCCCTACTTTGGTCCGGGAAGCATATAGTGTTCCTGTATTTCAAGGTGGCATTCGTCAACCTAGAAGATGTTACCTAAGCTCTCTATGCCTGTTTTCTCTCTGCGGTAATGGAAATAAGCCATGCTGTGGGTAACGAGGGCTACTCTGGAAATTATTGTTGAGGTTTTTGTAAGTATCACACCATACTGGAGAGGGATGAGAACAGCACTGGCTAGGAAAAGCCGGCATTGCATTTGTGTCCTATTGGGTACTTTCTGCAGAAAGATGAGGAAGAGATTTGCTGTATTATTTGCACCTGTGTTTTCTGCAGGTGCAAAAAGAGAGGTGGAGATAGAGGATGTGTAAGTGGCAAATGAGATTTTAGCTGCTCCTGCTGGAAGTGACCTTAGAGGTTTAAATGCAAAGTTTGAAATGCTTGAACCAGCGAGGCCCTAAGCTTAGATCTAGACAGATATATGTCAGTCATCAGCATTAGAATAGTTTGTAACTGTTTGTGTAAAGTAATTAATCTCTTAAAAGTGATAGTAAGACTTAGGAGAACAAGTTTCTGTTGGAAAATGGTACGTTCAAAGGTTTGTGGATGGAGACTTCAAAAACATTTGTACTTTGGCACATGTAAGAGAGATTAGTTTTGAGGTGAATGTTACGTGTAAAATGTGTTTGTGTATCTGCTTACGTGCTGTTTTGTGGTGCCACTGATGATGTTGAGAATTGATTGTCTTGCATAAACTAGATCATTCCTTTAAAAAATAAAAGCAAATTTCTAAACGTTGATAGTTTCAACATTATCCAATCTGAAAAAGTCCAATAGCAGCTTCTTGAATGGCATTCATAGCAATTGTCTACCTCTGTAAAAGTGATCTATTAGCCAAACAAAATCAGTTCAACTGGTTTTCTTTTAGTGTGTATTCTGTCTAAGCAACTTTGTGGGAGTATTTATTAAAAATGGAAATTGAGAAGAATGCAAGATATAATTTCTTTAAATTTCTATTGGTATGTGGATTGTTGAATGAAGTATGCCTCAAATGCAAGTCTGAGCTCTGTGCTTAGAAAAGAAGTTTATTCCCTCTTTGGATACATATATTCTTCTCTCCGTCACCCCACCTCGAATCCTTCAAGGCCTGTGATGGCCTTGACTGTGTTTTCTTTGGGGAGGTTGGAGGGGTAAGGGGGTGAAGAAAAGACGGGGGCGGGGGAAGGAGAAGACAGAGGGAGGTTCCTGGCAAAGGTAGGCACTGAGAGAGGTATGCAGCCTCTCTTGGCTACTTTGCTGTTTGGTTTAGGCTTAAAGTAAACCCAGGGCCTTGACCTTAGATAATGTTCTGAAAAGATAAATCCTGTGAGGGAGAAATAAATGATGCTGTAAAACTCTATTAGATTTCTGAGAACAAAAGAAATGCCAAGATCTGGCAAAGGAAGAGGTTTTTCCTTTTTTTTTTTTTTTTTGGGAGGGGGCCTCTTTCTTCATTTTCCAAGTGTTTGCTGATGCTGGCTTCTGAGTAATACGCAATGTGATCTAATTCTACTACACTCTTTGGAATCCTTCCTTCAGCTTTCTGATTCTTTCTGCATTGAAGATTACTATTCAGTTCCTCTGTATTTGAATGGATTACCTTACAATTAATGTGTCCCCTTTAGAACTAGCTGGCCAGCATGCTGTGTGCTGTGCTCCAAGACACTGAACTTGGAGGAAAGAGGTTTTTAGGGTTGTTGGGGGTTTTTTTGTTGGCTGATTCTTCTTTTTCAAACTGCTTACATAAAATCAAGCATATCCTCTTTAGAGATTTGCATTGCAACTTCAGAAGAGTGTGTATGTGTGTGTGCATGTCTGTTAAATGAAGTATTTCCTTTGACATGTCCTAGCGACGCTTGCTTCTTATAATAAATGTTTGCTTTTACTATCTTCTGTAGATTACTCAAATGTTAGGTGGTTTTTTTCCTCATTGCTTTATGCTGCTTACTTTTCTATAGAATCATATTAGTATACGTGAATATAAAAATTAAGTAAATTAAAATGTTCCCTTCAAAACCCTATCTGTATTTGTAACTTTAAAGGACACTGAATTGTATGATTGGACAGATGAAGCACATCTTGGCTGCAGAGCAAAAGAAGACAGATTTTAAACCGGAAGATGAAAACAATGTTTTGATTCAATATACTAATGTAAGTAAACTAAGTCCCAGCTCATCAATATAATTTCAAATGCTCATAAGTGTTACCAGGTACAAGATGTTCCTTATCAAAACACGTTAGACAACGTGCATTTGATTAATGTCCTTAGCTATTCTGTTTTGCTCTAAGCACCTCCAAACTCTGTTGTGGACTATTTTTCTCAAGCTGAAAAGGAACATTAGCAGTTTTGTATCTAGTGTCAGACACAAATCAGTAGGTGCTGGACGAACTGTCACATTCTTTCCCCTCCCAAGAGGCCCATATTTGGAACAAGGTTTTTAGCTGATAATTAGCTTTAAGCTATGAGTTTCAGAAAATCTATTATCAGGTACTCTCTAGTTGCTGGGCACTTTTTCTCCTTAGAATGGCAGGAGGATGACAAAGCATCACGGGTATGGCATGAACATTCTTTGCTGCAGACCATTGTCTCTACCACTGAATCTGCCTGAATGCCAGCCTACGGGCTGCTTGGAAGCTGCAGTGCTGGGTTACATTAGGCTCTTGTTAGGGAAAAATGCAGAGAGGAGTGGAGAACAAACTACAGTCAATGGGAAGAAGTGAGGGCATTGCTGGAATGCCTGCAGCCAGGTGGGAATGGGAGAAGTGGAGCAGTAGGACGTAGAGTGAAGATCATAGAATAGTTTGGGTTGGAAGCGATCTTTAAAGGCCATCTAAGTCCAAGCCCCCTGCAATGAGCAGGGACATCTTCAACTAGATGAGGTTGCTCAGAGCCCCGACCAACCTGACCTTGAGTGTTTCCAGGGATGGGGCATCTCCCACCTCTCTGGGCAACCTGGGCCAGTATAAAAAATGTCTTCCTTCTGTCTAGTCTGAATCTACCCTCTTTTAGTTTAAGACCATTACCCCTTGTCCTGTCACAACAGGCCATGCTAAAAACTTTTTCCCTATCTTTCTTATAAGCCCCTTTTAAGTACTGAAAGGCTGCAACAAGGTCTCCCCAGAGCAATCTCTTCTCCAGGCTGGACAACTCAGCCTGTCCTCAGAAGAGAGGTGTTCCAGCCCGCTGATCATTTTTGTGGGCTCCTCTGGACCTGCTCTAACAGGTCCATGTCTGAAGATGCCTTCATGGCTGTTAATTTGGGTTTATAATTGCACCTGACAAGAGGTTTTTAATCACTTCACACACACATACACCCCTTGGTTGATCATTATTTGAATTAAAAGCCCAAATTAAACTGTTCTATTCAGAACTGATATGAACTATAACTTAATTGAATATTGTCTTACATCCATCATTGTACTTGCATTTTTACATCTTTATGTGGTAAATAAAGAACTGTTGGAAAACTATTAATTGGAAAATTACTAATTTCAGTGATGTGTTTTGGGAAGTTTAAAGACTTAGTGACTGATGTTCAGCTTATGATGTGGAAGCCACTTTGAGAAGAATGGATTTCTAGAAAGTAAATTACCTAATTCTTTTTTTTCTTTTTATTCTATAGGCTTGTGTTAAAGTCTGTGGCTATGTTAGAAAGCAGGTGGAAAAGATTAGAAATTCTATGGATGGTAAGAATGTGGACACAGTTTTGATGGAGCTTGGAGTTCGTTTTCATCGACTTATCTATGAACACCTACAGCAGTATTCCTACAGTTGCATGGGAGGCATGTTAGCTATTTGTGACGTGGCTGAATATAGGAAGTGTGCCAAAGACTTCAAGGTAAGCGTGTACAGGTTGGTGATGTACAGCCATGTCGAAATAGTAGCAGAACTCTATTTTTAATCAGGCGTTTTTTATTCATAAAAAGAGTTTGTTTCTGTTTGAACATCATCGTTTTATGTACTGATGTTATATATTCTGCTACTATACCAGCAGTTCTTTATAATGTCCTAAAGACCGGTTTCCTGAGGTTGCATTATTATGTGTTCTTTGTATAACTTTGCATGTGTGCATATCTCCCTACAGATGTATCTGTGCATACGTCTGTATATTTATGCACACATGAGGAGAGAATGATGGATGTAAATCTTCTGTAGGGAGGAAGTATTTTGAGAATCTAGGTGGGCATTGGGTTGTAATGGTTCAAGCAACTCTAACTCTTAATATCTGTCTTTCTGTTTTTCTGTTAACCACAGATTGCACTGGTGTTACAGCTCTTTGATACCTTGCATGCACTTTGCAATCTTCTGGTTGTAGCCCCGGATAATTTAAAGCAAGTTTGCTCGGGAGAACAACTTGCTAATCTGGACAAGAACATCCTTCACTCCTTTGTTCAGCTGCGTGTTGATTATAGGTCTGCTCGTCTTGCTCGTCACTTCAGCTGAGAGCATGGAAAGATGTTTTAGCTTTGGGCAGGCCTTGGTTGCTAGAAAGCAGAGGGAATGATTTCCTTACCAAACCATGGTTGTAACTGTTGTGGGATAATGACTGTCCAGAATAAAGCAGCAGCCATATTTGAACATGACTATGTAGAAGGCAAGGAGGTAAAAATCTGAGTGATGGTTCGTGTAAGCTAAAGTTCTCCTGGAGAAGAATTTTGCAGATCCATTTGCTACTGTTTTTTTTTTTTTTTTTATTGGAAACATGTTGGTGTAGGAAAGCAAGTGGTGGATTGAAAGTATTTTAGTCTTCAATATTGAATTATCAGATACCATTTGTTAGACTTGAACTGCAGAGTGTAGCGTAGGTAATGGATTACATAGAATAGGCCAGTGTAAAAACATTCTTCATCAATTTTAATGACTTAGACTTCAGCACAGCTAATCATAATCAAATTATCTTTGATTGGTGTTTCTAAGTCATTTCTTTCATTTAAAGCGTTATCCTGCTCAATGTAATTTCTTGCTCTAATTAATTAGCTTGGAATTTCTTTGAGATGTAGGAGTAAAAGCAACACTATCCCAGAAAAATGTAATTTATTCATTGTGTAGCATTTGAAACAGAACTAAAGTGGTGACAAGTTTTGGGTTTTTTTTTTTTTGGTTCTTTGGCTTTGGTTTTTTTGCACCTAATAGTCAAGGGCCCACTGGAGTGTATTGCCATTGTATGATCTGACATTCTTGTCTCTGTTAGATACTGGCACACTGAATTTTATGTATGCTCCTAAAGTAAATGCAGCTGCCTTGTCTAAGACATTCTTATTACAAGGTGAAGGTGCTCACTGTTGGGTTAATATAAAAGAACTTTCTCCCATCTATTGTTTTGTATGTAAATAAATTCAGATTATAACAAGGTGAAAGGATAAAATGTAGCCCAGTTGTTCAAATGTGGGAGGAATGGACAGCAGCTCTAGCAAAAACCTAGAGCTGAAAATTCCTGTCCTGAAGATAATTGATCCTCAGTGCCTGAGCAATATAAAATGTTGAAGTGTGCAAAAGCTTGTCTTCCACTGATCGTAATTTTAATATTGGAGACAGGCTACTTCTGTGTTGGTTATGCTCCAGCGTTTATTCAAGGTGTTTCTGAGATGGACCCATAGTATGCATATAGTGAACTGAAGCAGCAGTGATGTTAGAAAGATCCGGAGTAGCTTTTCTGCAAGCAGTTGAAAATTGATGTAAACAGACCTTTGTTCAGAGTGAGCTCCTGTGGAAAACAGGTTGGAACTGCTGTGGTTTGTGTCTTCAATCTGGCTTACATCATCCCTGAACAAATCATATGTAACACTTTATTTCTGCCCAGGGCTCAGCATATGTTATGGAAACTTCTTTCTCTCCCATCTTCAGAGCAGCATTTCTAGAAATCTACTTTATGGGTTGGTCAAATAAAATGATTTTCCTCTTTTGTTCACGACTTCCCAGATGTAGTCAATATTGAAAGACTTGTGTGGAACTTCTCTTGATTAGTTGAGGTTCCGCTTTGTTGTATATTGAGCAGAGCATTGTATCAGTAAACAAGAGAAAAGGTGCCTCAAAGTATTTGGGGAGACTGGCTGCCTTGTTGAGCTCCGTAGCTCTATTCCTTGGCCATGGCAAAACCACAAAGAGTTTTGGATGCTGGAGGAGGCACATGCTTGTACTGCTGCCATTTTTTTTTCAAAGGCTCTGATGTGAATTCAGATGATACCTCGCTGTTACCTCTGTAACTGAAAGCCAACAATTTTAAGGCTGTGGTTTTATTAACCAATACAAAATCTTTCTACAAAAAAGTGGCAATTTGTAAACACGTCAGAACAGTGAACATCATCTTAAGATTGCAGATCACAAAAGTGCTTCAGGATTGGTTGTATGATTGTTCGAATTATTTTCAGGTTGTATGAAATGTATTTACCATATTTCTTGCTTTATTAGCTGTGTTTTCCATGCATATGCTCAGTGCAATATTTTCTTTATGCCTGTTGACAGGAGGCAGCAAAAAGTAGGTGAATACTTAAACTTAAATATGTAACTCTTCCTCAATAAAAAAAATTCTCTCCAGACACTTTCCATTTCCATGTTCTTCAAAAATCTTTATACTCAATTGTATAAACCCGTCTATTTAAAAAAAAAAAAAAAAGAATAAAAATAATTTTACTGACCAAATTTATCACTGGTGTGAGCTTTCCCTTTCCCCTTCCTTTAAAAAACCTCCCCATGCACACACTGAAAGAGTTGCTATTTCTAGAGAAGACTACACTGTCAGCAAGTTTACTTTACAATACAAGTTGGATTGGGATGGGGCCAGGAACTATAATTTTCACACATTTTTAAGTTTAGAGCTCTTATAGCATGTAATTTGGGAAAACATTTCCAGTGGCTTCTGAATACAATAAAGTACTATCCAAAATACAAATACGCCTTTTAATCTTCATGTAATGAGTTAAAGTATTGCCTTTCTAATGTTCGCTCCTAGAACATAGGCATTTAACAGGCTGGCAGCCAAATGAATGCCTGAGAGGAGGTGTGTGTATGTGTGTGTAATTATGTTGTCTACAATTGGTGAAAATGGCTTTGCAGTAAACTGTTGTAGGCTGGAAAATCAGCTGTGGTTTTTACAAGTCCTGTAATTTATTAACGTGATTTGGTATTGTATTCTGTTTGCGTATGCACAGAGGGCAGGAAGGAGTTGGCGTTCTGTAAGAACACGTCTCAACACAAATAAAAATATAAAAACTTGGAAGTGCTTGGAAAAATAGGATCTAGATGTTTAGAAATAGAGGGTAAGACGTGAGGAAGACGTGAACTAAAAGGATATGGAGAACAATCGGTTTTAAATGAAGTAGCATAGGACGTGGAAGGAGGAGGTTAAAATGTGATTAATAGAAACCTGACATACAAATCCACCTAAGAGAATAGGCAGGATTGGAATGAAAATCTCTTCACAGCCATGACCCACCCTGAAATGAAGTGAGCCTCTAGAGGAAGGAGACTCGCTAAAATACTTGCCGTGGAGCTGTTTGTTCATCTCGACACCGCTGGATTCAACAGATGAGGTGATCCATGCATGAGTGTTTATCTGCTGTGAAGGATAGGTAACGATGCTGGGAACGTGGGCTCTGCTTATTTCCACTGTGAGGAGCAGAAATGCATTGGCAATATGCAGTCTGATTGGAGGGAAGGAGAATTTGCTAGAGCTGGGCTTATTTTTTGCCTGAAAACTACAGTGATCTGGATAATGGTAAGTGACTGTTTGACTTGAGAATGGTGTGGTACTGACAGGCGGCAGGTCAGTCTATCTTGCCGTCAATATGAGAGCTTGAGTTGGGGTTTGGTTGGGATTTTTTTCTCCTCTCAGTTTTCACCAAGTCATTTTAAATCACTGGTTGCTTTAGTGTTTAACTGCCCCAGGTAACTCGCAGTTTCGGCTGCCAAAGGAGAGATCCTCTGCCACATAGCTGGTGCTGGGGTGTTGTGATTGAGCGTTGTCGGAATGGATTGATAGATTTCTGTAGGAAATGTTGCAAATATGTGGCAAAAATGCTGCATTTTACCAAGTGCCCTGAAGAGGGTGAGGCCCATTGGGTTCCTTCATGGGTTGGGAACACGTTGGCCTGTTCTTCAGAAGCCCATAGTTCCAGGTTTCTCTATCCAGTACGTGCATGACAGTAAGCCTAACGTACTCAGTTTCAGATGTCATGACAAATTCCAAACCAGAAGGATGCTCTTTGGATTAAGTTTTAATGGCAATAACTATCTTAATTTGGATTGGCACTTGAGTTGAACTGGTCATGAATAAGGAAACCAGGCTGAGGGGATGGTTTTTCCTATACAAAGGAAGCAGGTATCTAAATAATTGTTTGTCTAATTTTAGATGCAGGTAGCAGCTCTCCTCCTTTGCACTTCTTGTCCCAGGAGCAGTAGGGGAGGGTAAGCCAGCCATCAGCACCAAAAGCTGCTCCTCTAGAGGACAACTGAAAGGTAGGAGCACCTTTCCTGTCCTCGTGTTCTGCTGGATATTGGCTTCAAGGCGTGATCCCCCACCACCACCTCTGTGCTAGTTGTAAGTGGAGACAGATTTGTGTTTTGCTGTCTACATTGGAGTATTTTGTCTCTGGACGTCAGGGCTGGCATGTTGTTTGTTACTTCTTTCCCAGTGTTTCTACACCTGTATTAAGGAGGGGAGGGAGCCAGATCTCCTGCCCAGTCATGTTCACTGCCTTGCTTGTCTTTTTTTCCCCTCCATCCTCGTTCCTTTTGGCGGTAGGAGATTTCTATACCATGTCTTCTGCTTATCTTAGAGTGGGGAAGCAGCTGTGTTTGCCTGTTGTCTTTTCTCTTGTATGGGGCACTGCTTGCTCTGTGTCAATACAACCCTTAGTGTATGTGGAAGCCTTGGTTTCTATTAGCTTTATGTGCCTATGCCGTTTTCCTTTCCAGATCTCAGGATTGCGCTATGCCTTCCCCTCTGTTACCACACTACCAGAGAGAGAGAAGCCTTTAACTTTGCAGCATGGCTTCTAGGAGACCTTGTTCAGTTGATCTTTTAATACGCAGTATTATTTGAAAGTTGATAGTTTCAAATTTTTCTTCTTGAAGCGTTAAAGCTTCTCTCTCTTCTTTCACCGAAACCCCAAATTGTCCATAAGGCGTGAAGAAAGAAATGCTGTTTCGGGAGTCAGGCATCACGACAACAGTGGCTGTTGCTGAACGCTTCCTCATGTTGTGTTTTGTTGTTCTCAGACCTGGCTTTAGCAAGGATACAGGAGAGAACGGACTAAGGGATGTCGGTCCTTTTCATTCCTCCCCTTTGTGTGCACAATGGGGCTCTCTAAGTTTTTGGCGTTCTTTCTGCTCCCCACCTCTTGGACGACTTGCTGTTTGCACCACAGTCTTCCCTTGCAATTTACTCACCTTAACCCCACCTCAACCTCACCTCTTCTGTTCTCAGGGCTGCCCTTGTCCTTCTCAGCCCTATCCCAACTTCACTTCTAGCCAAGGGGGTATCCTGGCACAAACAAGCCCTTGCAGCATCTTGGTTGTATGTCTACTTTTCCCATTCTGATCATCAGTCCGTTAGGGACAGGAGCTGCTGTTCTACCGAGTTTTCAGCCTCATCAAGACCACCTCTTTGCGTGAAAAGAAGGGTGAGACTGTGGAGAGATGGTGTCCCCAGAACAGATTCATGGGTAGATAAACTGCACGGTATCAGGGTAAATAGCTCCTGCTGAAAGACATGATTCAGGTTCACCTCAGTTGATGCTGCCAGGTGAAGATGGTCATTTTGAACTTTACGCTGTTTTGATGTGTGATATTTGAGTGTTGTAGAGAAGCCAGCTTATATGAGCTTGTGTTTGAAACATTTTTATAAGATTTTACTGTAAACAATTCATTAAAATGACTTCCTAAGTCTTAGACAAGTAGATTTTGGAAGGTTGCTCATTTTACTTATCCACCCAAAGTCAATTTGAGTATGAATATATAACATTTTACTCATAATAGCAAACAACTTCAGAGAAGAGACATTTATTCTGGAGGCAGAGATTCAAACTAGACAGCAATGATGCATTACAAATATATAATTATTTGCACTAATATTTGAGCAGGTGGAATGGATTAGTACATGGTCAACATTGCATTGCTGATAACATGTATTTTTCTATATTAATATGTACTGTGCAACATGTATTAAAATTGTCAATAATTCATTTTAACAGAGATAGCAATATTTATATTGCTGTGTTCTACAGACAGCAGAGTGAATTGTTAAAATGTGCAAAGCTAGGCTAGATTTAACTTAGTTTTGTTTCCCAGTGTGTGTGTTTTTAATTTCTCATTTAAAAAAAAATAAAAAATAACAACACCCTTCAACCTAGAAAGTTTTTTTTTGTAGGTTTTTTTTTTTTTTGTGGCTCTTCTGTGGAATTTCTGATCCAAATTGCTTTTACTCCTGCTCTCCCTAGCCTGTTAGGAAACATCTTGAAATGAGACCTCCAAGGCCCAGCCCCTGTATTAATGCTGGGATACAACCTCAGTTTAGGTACTTAATAGGTGGATTCCCTCTGGGGATTTGCCTGAATTAACTGAAGATCACTGTTACCTTTTTTTTTATTTTTAAGACCTATTTTGTTTTCTACAATGTTGGCTGTTGTTTTTCCCTCTTAATGCTTTATTTTTCCAGAAGCCTCTGAGGGTGAAGTCGGCCTGTTTAACAGTGAATGTATATTTTCACTCTGAGGGTGGTGAGACCCTGGCCCAGGTTGCCCAGAGAAGCTGTGGCTGCCCCATCCCTGGAGGCGTTCAAGGCCATGTTGGATGGGGCTTTGAGCAACCAGGTCTAGTGGGAGGTGTCCCTGCCCACAACAGAGGGGTTGGAACTGCATGATCTTTAAGGTCTCTTCCAACCTAAACCATCCTGTGATTCTATCTCCTTTTATAAAGGAGGAGCGAGACGAGGGACTCCTGTGGTGCTAGTTGTCACTGAAAAATCCCATGCTAAGCAGAAAGTGCAACACGGGGTGAGCCGCTGAGTTTTAGAGGGATATCTGGAATCATGTTGTCTGCAAGTGTTTCTTGACAGTTGCTTTGTTCTGAGATGCAGACATGGGGGTGTATTAAGTAAAAAATGGATTTTGTTTCTTTGCCCTCCCAGGGATGTCTGTCTGCAGGCAGGCAGCTGAGTTGCATGCAACAGCAGAGTGTGAAGCAGGCAGAATCCATGCATCCATCTGAAGACTTTAAAATGACTTCCCTGTCCAGCCAGACACAAATTCAACTGGACTAGTGAATCTCTCCCTTTTTTGTGTCTTTTTTTAGTACATGCTGATGTATGTTAATCGCAGAAGTGACTGTGGGGATGGATTGCTCCTTCCTCTTGTCTAGGTAACTTGTTTATTCTGAAATAGTATATTACATTTGAAAAGCCTCTTTAAAAGCGTAATGGCATCCTTTTGTGGTGTCTCAGCATCTGCCATAAATGCCTGCGTGAACTGAGCCCCTAGATGAGACTAAGACAAGAAAGTCTTGCTTAGCTGTTAGAAAGTCAGCTTGCTGATTTTTAATTTACTTTTTTCTTCTTGCAACAGTGAGAGCCTTAAATAGTAATTTTGAGGCAGGGCTTGAAGTCCAGGTCTTCTAAAGGAGACCAGAAATAGCCAGCTTATGTTTGCTCAACATATAGGGCGCTGTGCCAAATTCACTGCTGGTGTGAGCAGCTGTAACTTTGCCAGCTTCAATAAAAATATGAATTTTTAAAAGTCCATAAGCACGTTAGACACATACCTTTGTCTTTCCACAATTAGTTTTGTTGCTTACATAGTATGAGGCTTTCTGTAGTACATAATCCAATGCCTAAATATAGTAATTCCAATGCACTTGAGATCAATTAGATTTGTACTTTTAAACTCAGTTTTGTCTATAAAGATAATGTTATATTGCTGAAGGGATTTGGTATTTAAAGTGTCTGAACAAGTCTGAGTGGCTCTTGGGCATTATAATTTTTATTTAGCTGCTTTTAGCCCAATCACTAATCAAATTAAAACCTACCATGACTGGTGTATAACTCGGAGCAGACGGTGAAGCGTGTTTAGCTGATACCACTCAATTTGTTGGCGAGGGAGGTGCTAAGGTGGTGTCTTTGTTAGCAACAAAGAGTACCTCTTTTCTGAAAATTGAAAAGTAAGTTAAAGTGGCTTTTTGGGGGAGAAAAAGGTGGTGGTAGTCCCTGCAAAGGTGGGCAAAGATCCGTTTGAAGTCTTTACACTATGAAGGCGCTTTGCTTTAAATGAAATTACTTTATTTGGTCTTGATAAATAATGATCCTGTAAGAATAATACTGCCAGTTTTGTGGAGGGAGGAGGGGAAGGGTGTGAAAGAGCTGTCAGCTTCCCTCTAGGAAATTATTCCAGAACGTACCCTCAGATCAGACCACCAGAGGGAGAATGCCTTGTGCGGCAGCAATATGATCCAAAACGTAGTTTGTTTCCCATTTAAGACACTGCACACGTTGAGAAAACCCAACCTATTCTTTGTGCAACGCGTAATTCTCTCCATGTTGGTGTTTTCAATTCAGACCCACCGTATGAGGTAACGAACAGGAAGGTGGGCAGTTTTCTGTTTTGTTTCATGTAAAAATGGTACATTTAGCAGCGTTAGGGGCCTAGCTCGACAAGAAAAGGCAGAAAAGAATGATTTAATGGGAGTGCTTAGCGCTCACTGTTCAGTCATGTTGCGAGGGCAGAAATCAACAGCAATATCAGCTAAAGACGAGAGTTCATCTTTGTTCTTTATTTCCAGGACTGAATAAGGTCCTAGTCAGGCCCAGGAAAAGTCTACCCTTTACTCTTGGAAACTTGTAAGAGTCTGTTAATCTTGTTTGAAAAAATTGCATGAGTGATACAGTGTGCTGTCAGATACTCTGACAGTTGTCTGAACTTCGAAGTGTACTTTCCTTTAATTTTAAGTGCCAGCAAATTGCTTCATGCCATAAAAGACGAGAAACGGCTCTCATTCTTGAGCAGAACTTGCTCTGTGTAAAATAGACATAGAAAGAACTACATGTGCTGAGGAAGCTAGGGGAGAGTGACGTAACTTTTTTAAAATTTTTTGTTTTAATTTAGTGGGATGTTATTTTTGGATGTCAAACTATGTGGATTCGAAGGGGAAAATGGAACGGAGCCAATTCTGCAATGAAACAAGATTGTAGACGGCAACATAACTGCTCTGCACTGCCATGCAAGACATACCTAGAGCCAAAAGAGGCAAAAGTGGAGCAGTTCTCAAGGCATGGGAACATCATGGGGGACTGATACCACCGAATTCCTACTCTGTGAATTTAAATGTGTACTGTCCTAGTTGTGTAGGCTCCATGTATCATGGGCTAAAAGAGAAGGGAGCTATTCCAAAGTCTGATTCATCCTGGCATATAGCTAAAGTAGGACAGATGATTTACTTCCTAGAAGAGTCTCAGCTGCTTCATCAGTTATAAAGGGACGTGAGCCACTTGTTCAGACCAGCTGAAATGAGATGCCTAAAGGGTAAGATTGCCTCACCTACTTGCAGGGGCCAAGGAAGCCCACTGATACTTGTTATTTTGACCCCTGAAGACTGTAATGAATTCAGCCCTTTCAGCTTGCTTGGCTCGTTGGATGTCGTTTGCCCTGGCAAATGGAAGAACTAGAGCTGATGTTTTTTTCATTTGGAAGTGTGGTGGTAGATTAGAGAACAGAGAATTTGATAGTGGGCAAATACTGCCTTTCAGTGTTTAGTAATTGTCTTTACGAAGTAAAGTAACTCTGGCTGCTATGGCACAGCATTGCTTATGGATTTATCTCCAGTGACAGCGCTGCGTGAAGAAGCACGTTAGCATACATGGTGAGGCAGGCATGAAAACTGTGCTTCCTAAATTGCTTTGATCTTGCTCTCTTTGGTGATCTCAAAGCCAAGGGATGAGTCTCTTCTGGAAGAGCCATTCTGTTGTGACTGATGAAGAAAACAAGGAAATGGAGGAACAAGAGAAAAAGAGGTTAAACTGGACAAAAGGCTTGGATGGAAATCTGAAAAATGCTTCCTTTATTTCTCTTTGCTTTACTCTAAACAAGTCTTTGATTTCTTTAATCTGACACTGGCTAACTTCAAACAAAATGAGTTTTCTTCTAGCTTGGTTCCCTTCTGCTTGGCATCTCTCTCCTTCCACACCTGCTGGTCCTTGGCAGAGAAGAACAGGCCCTCTCATTTTGCTCCCCCTTGGATCCCAGCTCTGCCTGCATGAGTGACAGCTGCTGTCTGACCGTTTGGTCGACTGATGATTATGCATTTGTCTAAGACTGCACAATGAGGTACAATACAAGTTAGACAATCTACAGATGCCATCCATCTGTTCCATCACTGGGTTCTTGTAGAAATGGACTTTCCTCTGTTGTCCTTGAAAGTCTCTTTTCTGGATCTCTTCTTCCACACTGAACACAGTGAACTTTCCTTCATAGGGGGAGTTCTGCAGTGCTGGTCTTGGTCTGAGTGACTTCTCAGGCTTTTTGATATTTTTAGAGCTACTCTGGCAGTCTGTCGGGGTGCACCTCATGTCTGTCTGCTTCCTGCAGGGCTCTGCTTATGAGCTGCCCTCATATGTCCTCACTACTTTCACCCTCTTGTTTTCCAGGATCAATCTTCTAGCTAATACTTGTCAGATCGTAGTGCTTGTCTGCTGGCCGTCCCAGAGGACCTGAAGAACTAGAGCATTTTTTTACCTCTGCAACAATGAATGGTATTTCTAGCCATCATATTTGCCCTTCTCTATGTTATGAACTGCAAACCACAAAACATCCTTTTGTCCCATCAAAGGACCACTTGGGCTTCCTGATCAAATTTAAAAAAAAAAAAAAATAAATTTCCTCAGGTTAGGACTTTGAGAGTCCCTAAAGGTGAAGGCTACCACCAACATCAAGGAGAAATTATTTATCTCCTTGTGAAGAAAATCCTGGGCTTGTCTGGACATCCTCTCAGGTGCCCAGTCTCTCCTAGGGTGCTTCCATCTGACCTGCCATTCTCTTTCGACTTTGCCATGGGCCTGCCTTACCTGGAGGCAGTTTCAATCCTCAGCACTTCCTCCCCTCTCTTCATCCCTCCTTCCAAGCCACCACACACTCTTCAGCCAAGGCATATTTGGCAGGATAGACAGGAACTATTCCAAGAATAGGATCTTTATCAGTCAAGCAGTTGCTTGTCATCTTGTCCCCTCCTGATTCACAGGTGGCTTTGAGCTTCCCCGTCTGGCAACACAGGAGGCAACTGCTAACAGAGCCTAGTTGATTCTACTCAATAACAGAAGAACAGAAGAATTTGGAATGACAGGATGAAAGATCACCTATTTGCACTGTGGTACCCTGAAGGCAGGCTTCGTATTCTGCAAATTCTTGGAAATTGTGGTTGACATCAGCCTTGATGGAATGAAATATGCGTCCTGTCCAGCCCAAGGTTGCCTTGTTGTGTTTAATGTCTGATTAGTTGGTTCATGGCATTGCTGTCTGTCTCCTGTACCTGTTGAAAGTATGCCATAGACTCTCTGTGCCAGTTTATCTTGCGTGAGCTTAATCTTTACTGACTTGGATTTTTCTGTAGTCTAACCTTTGCAACTGGCCAATTCAACTACGGCTGTACTTAGCTGCATGGCAAGTGTAGGTCTTACTGCTTGTATTTGTAGATATATGATAGACACGGGATAATTCAGATTGAAAGGAACCTCAGAAAGTCATCTGGTCCATCCCCTACTTTTAAAGCAGTGTCAGCATTGAATTCAGGCTATAAAGAACAAGGGGTTTAACAGCACTGGAAAGAAGATGTAGAAGGCTGATTTGCTGTTTGTGTGTATCTAAGTCCTATTTGGTCAGGAGAGTGTTAATTGCTTTCTTTGTGTAAGGATTGCTCTTTCAACAGTGGAGTAAACCAAGTCTGGTTTCCTGGGGAATGATGTCCAACAGGTTCCTCCCCCTGAAGACTCCTAAGACTCCCTTAAATTGCTCTGGAGTACCCTCTGTGCTATGCTGTGTCCCCCAACTTCTAGGTGGATGAGCGGCCATCTGTGTTGTGGATCCTTCTGAGAGATACATTAACATCTCGCATATCTCTCACATACGTGCTAACTGGACACCACTTCACACATTTCGACTGGTCAAGAGACGGGATAAACAACAAGCTACCGCTGAGCTCACTCTGTAGCCTTTAAGTGAGGCACTAATTTGTATTTCTGAACTTTGCATTGAATGTTTTGCACAAGATTTATTGGAGCAAAAATTTTTTTAATCTTCTATACCTCTGCCACATTTGGTTAAAATGCACTAATGGGCTAAAAAACCCCACCCCTAGAAAGTCAGAGAGAAGAATCAGTTTGGATATATCTATGGTGAGACCCTGAGCTTACATGCTGGTTTCGGTTCAGGAAAAAGCTTTAGGTATAGCCCCTGACATGGGAAATGTGAAGTCTGTAATGGAGGTGACATGCAATGCATCGCAAGATCTGTATGTTACGGGAACAACTGGTCCTCAGGTAACTTCTGGAAAGTGCCTTCACTCTTGCCATTAAGCCGTCTAGAAAAAGCACAGTTTTATAGGGCTATCGGATTATGACCTGGAATAAATCACAAATCCTTGGGTAACAAGCCATCTCCCATTCTCACCGGGTTTTCCACCTACCAGCTAGCATCACCTCAGTCATACCTGGTTTAAACTGGTCAACTCCTCTCGCAGACTAGGTTCAATCGGACACTGGCTGAAATAATTGGGGTTTGCTTGGCCACATAAACAGAGACACTGAACTCCCCGTGGAAAGTGATATTGGGTTATTCCTGTGCTGTGGTCCAAAGGCATAAGGACTGCTGGTTCATATGCCTTTGTACCTTCCCAATTTTGAGGGCTTAATCTTTATTGCAATGTCCTCTGTCAGCACAGAGCTCAGAGTGGATTTGTCATGCAGATGTTTGCCTGAAATTCTTCACGGGGCCCTCTGCTCTACGGATACCCTCCCAAAAAGACAAAGAATACTCCCCAAAAGTCAGAGGATACTGGGTGGGATGCTGTGAATGAGGAGCTTGTTTGGTGAACAGGGTCCCACGACAGTGAAAAATGTGTTTTGGGGCCACATCATGCAGAAGGAGAAGTGTTGTTAAGCTGCAGAGTAGGAGTTGTGCCCTCTAGAAAGATTCCTATGGGAGTGGGGCCCTTATGGGAATGTCTCTTCCCTCCTTCTCCTTGCCCAAGTGTGATCCAGTGCTGCGCTTCTCTCCTGCTTTCTGTCCAGATGGTGAGCGAGTGAGACTTTCTTGGTCTGTGTTTCTGGTATTCAGGCTAGCTCGGGTATTGCTTGTATGAAGGGCAGTCCCCTTTTATATAGGAAGAGAAAAATAGCTTTAAAACCTATTTAGAGTAGTAAGTTCTTGGTCTCAGATGGGCACTAGGCGTTTTGGAAGTTCCTAAGCAAGGAAGGAAAACGTGAAATACTTCCCCAAGCATTTTAGTCACTTAAGTTCCTGATTCTCCAAGGAAAGCATTATTTTTTTTTTTTTTCATATCTCTGTGAAATTTGTGTTTTGCAATGTGGCTGTCATCTGAAGTTGGAGGAGCATGGCTACTGCTCTCTTTCCAATACATGAAGTAGGGAAGGTGCCTTGCTCGTAACCCAAGCGGAGAAACAGTTAAGCATCTTAAGCTGTGTAAGCAAAAAAAAAGAAAAAAACCCAAGTTGCTAACATATTTTTGACAAAAGACAGGAAAATGACAGGCTGTTTGGGGTATGCAAAAAATTTTTCCTTTCATACATATTGACAGCCAGAGGGGGGTTATTATTGAGAATATGGGTAAAGTTACTGCCAGTTTCTGCTGGTACTCATGTTTAAAAAGAAACTATGGAAACCAGGAGTAGGAATATTAATTAAGTTCAAATTTGGAATGCCTTTGCCAGGAGTGGCTGCATGAATTCAATGAAGGAGCCTGTTGGGTTGCAATTCACTACGTTGTTTGCAATTTAATAGAATGCTGAACTTTTCATAAATTAACATGTTGTTTCAATAATCTGATTAAAAGGTTATATGTTGATAAGATTAGCTTTAGCTGAGGTTTTTCCCCCTTCTTGCTTAAAGAACCAGTGTATATTTTCTTTAATCAGTATGCAGTCATTAACTGTATCTTAGGGGCAAGATCATTGACTCATTTTGGTTGTGGAAGTGCAGATGAAGTCAGTGCGGCTGTGACAGTTTACACCAGCTGAGGATATGACCCTTGTCCCCAGATTTTGGTGAACATCTTAATTATAAAGATATTCCAAAAATATTAATTTTGAAAAAAGATTTTGGTTAGCTGTGGAAGTTGATTTAATCCTATTTTTATAGAATAGTATAGCAGCGATGATACTTTAGTCTCTTCTGGTTTGTTTTCTTCTTCCTTGACTATATTACCATATGTTTAAAAATCTTATAAATGTACATAAGTGTATAAATATACGTATATACAGAGAGAGAGGAGGGAAGACGCACTCATAAACAGATGCAGGAAGAAACCTTTGCTTACGGAGGATCTCCTCCTAGGACATTTGAGGTATCTGCAATGGAAAGCTGCGTGGACTCAGCACTGCAGCATCCAGTTTAGAAACTCAGATCCACAAAAGTACCGGGATGTCTAAATCCTGTAGTTTTGAAGAGGTTTTACATGCCTGAATAACTTTAATGGGCCATAATGTGGCATACCTTAGTGCTCTGCAAGCATTAGCTGAGTCCACGAGGATGGATGTGTATGATGGGATGTATATTGTTGTCGCTGGTAGTGGCCAAAGAAATGGAAGCACAGAACCACAGATGGAAATGCCTTCAAACAGAGCAGACAGGTCCTTGTTCGTGCGGACAGATTCCCTCTCTGCCTGATTCCTTGTGTAGCTTCTCTTCTGCGTGGATTTAGCCACACTCAAGTCCCACAACTCTTCACCTGTGTCCAGCTCTCCATATAACTTGCGTGTGCAGGTACATCAGTTGGCATGACAACTGTTGAACGGAAATAACCAAATGCCCAAGAATCACCTGAAGTTTACATCAAATAAGGAAAACCATATACCTGTTTGCCTGGAAAATCAGGTACTAAGTGATGAGTTAGGGGCCAAACAGAGCAGCCAGTTCTGTTAACTATTCCCATAAATTATTTCCAGTTTATGACCCAATCCTGAGCTCAGTTCACTGAACTGTCGTGCACATTCAATGTTCACATTTGTTGACCAATCTCCCTCTCCCATGGCCTTTTCTGGTGGCGAAGGAGAGACTTTTGAAGTGACAACGAGCTTTGCAGAAGTGTCTTGTGGCTCAACCAGGGGAACGTGGGAGAAGCGGTGGAGGGAGAGGTGGGGGACAGAGTAGGAAGGCTGAGTGTTGACTGTCTGGTGTGCAGGAGGACAGGCCGAGTTATCCATGGGATGCTGCTCCGTTTTTAGGAGTACAACGGGAATACATTCCAAGTAATTCTCTCCAGACCCTTCACGTGAAAGGCAGTGCTTCAGGAAGGCTGCCAGTTCTGTGTAAGACCAGAGTAGCTGCTCTGGTTTTTAACTGCCTTACATCTTTGTGGTAAGAATGGTGACTGTGTTCAGAAAGCACTTATTAAGCCAAAAATAACCCCCCATTTTTCTGTGAAAAGCGAGTTATAAATATAATCACAGTCAGCAGTAGATCTCAAATCTAAATTGTATGCTTTGCTGAGACTTTCCCCCCCCAAACAGAGGTTAGCAGATGGTAAAGATGCACTTCCCCGAGACGGTAGAAGGGAGGCAGCCTTGTTTCAAGTAATACTCTTTCTGGGCGATAATCCAAAATGCACAGTAGGCAGAAGTTAAAAGGAAGTGCTTGCTTTTAGGTTTTTAAACTATATCCCTTAATCCTGGGTGATGATTGACAATCATGATTTAGAGTACGAGGTGCCCCTTTCTAATCCGGCAAGTTTGATGTTATTTGCGTATCTAGTATGGCTTTATTCAACTAAAACTAAATGGGAGCCTGTGCAATTGATGCCACATTTCAGAGATGAGTCCTGGACTGGGAGTCTATTTACAGATTAGTGGATGCACAGTATCCAGAGTACTGGGCTTTTTTAATGTGTGTGTGTGTAATTTAAAGACTCCAAAAGGCAAATTTACAATTAAAATGTTTCTTGCTGGGTAAGAATACTAGTGGGAGACTTTTTACATAATTTAATTCACCGTGAAGGGAAGCAATATACGAGATTATATTAATCCCAGTTTGATAATTACAGTAAAATAAGAATACATGTTTGTATTTAATAATGATAAAAAAGCTATCATTTGTTGGCTTTGTGGTTTTTATTATAACATATGTGCTTGATCTTGGTTTCAACAAAAACGCTTCTCTTCTTGCTGAAGTTTGCAGTAAGTGAATGTAAAATGAAGAGGACAAAACAGTTAATGAGTATTTGCCCACGGTTTGTTATTTGTAAAGGTAAGGTGACACTTCTTATCTTCTAGGATCAGCAGCTTCTAAATGAATTTTGCTTAAAGAAAAGAAGTAATAGAGCATGACACATTAGAAATGGCAAATAGAGGAAGCACTTGAAAAAAGCTGGATATAACTTAAGCGTGTAAAGCTTTGCAGCATCTTCTGCATTTTATAGGGTTTACTGTTGATTTACCAAATACAGACTAGCTAAGATGCACACTCTTGCTGATTGAAGCTTGGCATGTATATTTAGCGTTAATCACAAGCAGCTGTGGTGGAGGGAAACCTTTCTAGCCAGCCAGATTATATTAGATTAAAATGATCCATATGTAAGGTGTTGCAATACCTACCACTGGAGCAGGAGGGAAATCACATTATACTTGCAACTAGATTAACACAGGGATTGAGCTGACAAATAATTCGCTCCTGCTTTTTATTTTGTCAGGTGGGAGAAATAAAATGTTGCTACACCAGTGAACTGCCTCGATGAGGCATGCTTCCGTAATTGCTTTGGATGCACACGCTGGCTCCTGGAGTCGATGGAGGATCCCGGCAGAGCCCGGTGCCGTAGGATATACATGTTTAAACCCCAGTTACACAACCCGGTCTGCAGGGAATGCAGCTGCCTGTAAGCTGCGACAGGCCGATCAGTGGGTGATGTTGGGTGCGTCGTTTTCCGCCTTGGATGCTGGAGAAGGATGACTGTCAGCTGGCTGAGGGGGGAGCCCACTGTTGGGACGGTGCCTAGGGTAACATCAGCTGGGGAAACAGGCTGCACTTCGTTATAATCTGGTGTACCATACGTCGTGAGAGCGTGCTACCATGAATGGGGCGTAAGCACGTGCTGTGTGCTTGCAAAACTCATCTGAGAGGGCAGGAATATTTTCTTCTGTGGCTCGAGACTGTCAGTGGAGGACAATACATGATGTTTTCTGTACTGTCCTAGAGAAACAATAGCTTAATAAAATACGGCATAGAGCTAAGGAGTGGGGTGCAAGGGGGCTGAGCTGGATTTGCATAACGCCAGTGTAGGAATTTGGCTGCCGGCGGGGCAGGGGAAAGCGGGGGGCTATAGAATTCACTCTCTTGATTGTGAATAGCACCAGGGGCTCCGCACTGAACTACTGGGATGGAGCCGTGGTGGGCCTGGGCATGCTTCCAGCACGCTCTGTCGCAGAGGAAATTCTTCTCTTCAGTAGTTTTGTCTGAGCAAAGAGGACAGGGCCAGGATCCTGATTATCTGGGATTCTCAAGGAACCCATCTATATTGTCATTATGTTACATGTTTTGTTGATTACTTTTTTTTTTTTAATATTTCCTCATAAAATCAGATTTTTGGGACACCATTGGACCCTTTCTGAACCAGGTCTAAGGCTGTATTCTGGCATCCATTCATTTCTATGCTAAGAGCATCTCCTTACTTCTGGTCTTACGCATTGAACGTGAAGCTCAGAGCTGGCTCCTGCTCCCTGAAATTGAAAGCTGGCGTCTCGTACGCGTGCAGCGTGGTGCTGCTGCCCTGTGCTGCTCTCCAACCTCGTGAGCTACCTGTAGCTGTCTTGAGAGAAGGGTCTTGGACTGTGAGAAGGACCACGGTGCTGTACTGTGGCCTGAGTCCTGTCTCCCTGCGGCATCTTGTGCTCTCCCCGAGAGAGGCATGATGCTGAGCACTCAGGCTTTCCCAGTCCTCTATCTCAGATGGTGAGAGGTCACATGGGAGAGAAAAGTCCTGAGAGCTCTGGTCTGTTACTAGGAAATAAGGTCCAAGTGGTGAGTGCCTGTGGAATAGGTGTTTGCCACCCACACCGAGGTGCTGGAGTAACAACCGGGTGGCCAAAGGAGCAAGGAGATTTGGTCAGAGGACACCCAGCTCTAGTTGTGATGTTTATTATTAGACGTTGATCCCTGCATGCAGGGTAGAACAACTAGGATGTATGATTACTACTGGCCCTCTCCAGGCTCAAGGGGAGAGTGTTTGGGCCACAGCCCATTGCTCCTGTTTTGTGCCTTGTCTCCACGCTGCTGGTAACAGACTTTCTCTTCTGCTCCTTTTCTCTTCTACTGGTTGGCCAAAAGTTGACCACTTCACCTAACAGCTTTTTGTTTGTACTGTGCCCTCTCTCTTATTGTCAATCTGCTTCTCAGCTTATTTTTCATTTTCCACCTGGTTTGTGTCAGCGAAGACCCGGTGGCATAAGAAGTCTGAGTCCTGCCACACTCGGAGAGCACTATCTACAGACCTATTATTGTACCCTTTCGAACATAAGGTCTGTATTATGTACTTGAAGAACATAGTAGGGTCTGAGGGTTGTCTTTATGCTTGCAGATCTGGTATGGTCTCCAGCCGAGTCCTGTGGGTGATAATGCACAACTAGCAGTTTATTTTAGCTTTAGTATTCTATACACTAATGCATTGATTGATGTGACCAAAATGTCTGGGTAGGAATTTCTAAAACACGAGGCTTGCAGAGGAGGGCTCACTTGGAAGCTAATCAATGTGTACTGCAAAGTATCTCAGACAGAGTCTCGCCATCTTCCTATCTGGTCCTATTAAATATGGCACCATGGAACCATGTTTGATGCTTCAGACCATTTACATGTGAAAAATGCAGGAAATACTTTGTTTTATACCAGGATTTGGATGTCTGTCGTTTTTTCCAAGCAGTGCCTCTGTTTTCGATGGGATCTGAGGCTGCACCTGCAGCATCATTGTTCAGTAACAATGCTGCAGCTGGAGGCAAAGCAGGGCAGGGGCTTCGAAGCACTTTCAGTAAGTCAAGAGTGGAAAGATCTGAAAGGCAACAGGGTTTGGACTCCTGATTCCACTAAGGAATCCTTGAAAATTAAATCTGTTGAGCTCAATTAAACCCTTCCCTGTTTAATGAATACTCTGGGTACCTGAAACACATGCCAGTAAACCTTAATGCCATATTCCAGAGCTTATGGCTTCTTACTGTCTTTCCTTGTATTTCAGAATATGCCAGTGAGCTATTGCATTGAAGGATCAGCTGAACAACTGATAGCTATTTAGGTATGAAGTCAGAAAGGCCTTTCAAATGGTGCCTGTGAAAACCCTGTCCCTGCAACTACTGTCTCTTCAGTTTAAGATGTGTATTTCTCCAGCAGCATTGGTGAGAATGAACTTTCCTATTCCTGTTTTTATTTGGGCTGGTTTTAGGTATGTGTCTACCTGTAAAGCCATGTGTCCCTGTACCATAGGCACAAGGGCATCTTCAAGAGGATGGAAGTGATAACTACAAGTGTCCAGAGCAACTTTTATGGGTTATAATCTTACATATTGAGGAACCTGATCTCTCATAGCCTGGGATGTGGCCCCAGCTTATAACCTTTGATTACGTGTTGAGAAAGGCAAACTCTGATGATGAACCGCTGTTTTCTCCTTACGTAGGTCACAACTTGAAAAGGGCTTGTCACTGCTCTAAGAGTAAATGTTGTTACCGGTCTGCTAGGGAAACTCTGTTTTCCACCCATGTGAGAAACATCTGTTTCTTGTAAATTTGTAGATTTAAACAGTGGTTGTTTGGACAATTGATGTCTTTAAAAGATGTCTTGTTCTGTACATCTCAATGAGATTTAAAAATCAATCAAAGTCTGAAGACTATATACTCTCCACAAACCTAATGAATGTATGTCTCTGAGAAATTGCAGCTTGCATTATATTTTGAATTAATTGGCAAGCAGTTACATAAAGAGATCATATTAAGGTCTCTGAAGAAGGAAGCTGGGTTAAGAATGAGCTTTCATCTTTAAATCTGCTTTCTCTGACTTTTTAAAAGCTTGATTTGTCAAGATGTAGTTGACTTTTCTGTTTTGTGTATAGATTTTCTATCTTTGTTTTTCTTTTAAACAAAGCGGGGGGGGAGCCAATATAAGATCAAAGCATTAAAATAAAGAGCTTTAAGGGAAGGAAAAGAGATGTTAAGATTAGGTGAACGAGGGAAGGCAAAGGTGTGGAGAAGATATAATCGAGTAAATAAAGACATGGCAGCAAACTGCTCTAATAAGACACAAGGCTAATTAAAGAAGAGGAACAGATTTAATTATTCTCAGATATTTTACAAGGCGTGAGAATGAGGCTGGCTGAAATATCAGTCCTGCTGCAACTCCAAATTCTTTTTTCTTTTCTTCTTCCCGCCCCCCCCCTTCCT
>VYXH01008371.1:106294-177543 GCA_013397275.1 Burhinus bistriatus | reverse complement strand
CCTCCTCCCCCCGGCCTAAAATCTTCCCCTATGACGGCACTCAGATCTGGCCTCATGAATCATGTGCTATTCTCCTTCTGGTGACACCATTTCAAAAGGTAGTGTGTGTGTTGTTTTCCTGGCCCTGCTTTCCACTTGATGTTTAGGGAACCATATTTGAAACCTGGGTTTCAAACAATCTGCAGCCTCTGCTCCGTCAGAAGAGTAGAACCCTGGATCTCACATTTATTCCTGGATGAGCCCTAGTTTAGGACTCAATCTGTGGGCCATAGCATCAAATCCTATTAATCCAAACCTACCTAGAAATGAAGTGGGTGTCCCTGAGCCATCCCTGCTATCCTGGGGTGGGGGTAGCAGCTTGGACGTGGTCTGCATCCCTTGGGCTATAGACTGGCCTACGTGGATATAGTTCCTTGTCTAATCTAAGGAAATGATGGAGAAAAATGGAAGTTTGAGTTGTTTGGACTATGCTGAATAAAGGTGACAGAGTTACTGTTTTAAGCATGAGCTGCAAAAGACTCATCAACCAAATTCAGAGGCTTCCAGATCTCCCTATCGATTGAGAAAGGAACCTAGGCACGCACCACAAAGCTGTAGGGTCTCTTGGGACCAAGCACCTGGATGGTCGCCTTTGCAACCCCTAATTCATCAGTGCCTAAATGTTTCACTGGGTCAAACACGTGAGTCTAAAAAAACCTGTAAGTGCTTGATCTGCCTCACCTGAAAAGGAAGCAATTTGTAAAGATTATATTCTGAAAATCAGGCACAGTCACACTCAAGGCTGGGGACATGTGCGCTTGCCACGCAGAGGCACAGGGACTGAAGTTAATGGGAAGTCTTCTGTTGCCTTCCACGGTCCAGGTCGTTGTTGACCTGTTCTGTTATCATCAAAAAAGAAAGAACTCCAACAGGTTCAGCTTTCAGAGAAGATTCCTTCCCCCCACCAAGCTCCTCACCCCCTCCTCCTTCCATTCCCCTCGCCCTCCAAAGAAAACTTGTGTGCGCTCGCCTCTTTCGCCGCCTTGGCACTGTATTAGAATACTTGCAGCAAAAGGAAAGAAAGGAAAAATCCTGAAAGCCACGCTTTTCCCTGTAGGTTGGCACTATCGCTTCAGCTTTCATCAGCGGGAGCAGCGTGCCAATCTCACGCCAGCACAAACAGATGTGACTCTAGAGCTTTGAGTGTCCAATGAAAGAGGCATTACTCGCTGAACTACGCTCTGAAAGCGGCCAAATGCGCCAGCCTTCGGATTTTCCATTGAGACAGACGGTTTCTCAGAGCTTTGCTTCAAGGTGCCTGGATTTTGGGTTTCTTTATTTATTTATTTCCCCTTCCTTTGTGCGCTGACATTATTCCAATGTTCAGCATATGATTTCTGTTTCAGAAGAATGTTATCGGACCAGGGTAAGTGCATGGGAAGGCTGTTCGCTGCTCTCTGAAAACCACTATATACATAATGCAGGACTGTATATATAGATGGGATGAAATATATTCCACATGCATTGGGAGCTCACGTGTATTGAAAATTTGTGCAACAGATAAACTGTATTTTAATTTCCACAAAACCAGCCAGTTTTCATGCTATTTGAAATATATAAAGCAGTAAAATACGTATGATTCAGTACGCTCCGCTGAATCAGAAAAAGGAGGTGCTTAGTTGGCAAAACCACTTAATCCAGACATCTACAAGGGAAATCGTGTAAGTCCAACGATGCTTAGTGGCAATGAGTGCCACTTAATAGGGATTGTAGTTCTGCTTAACTGGGACACCTCCAGATGATTTAGTAGGCTTACTGGAATGGGGTGAACAATTTGCAGGCTGTATTCTTCCGAACACATCTCTTTTTTTCTGATATGCAAAAAAAATCACCGAATGGCCTGCAGTATTTGGGGTGATATCTGCTCCTCAGAATTTTGCAAAGGCTTCCCTGTGACTACTCCTTGCACGGCCTGTGTGTCAATGCGGTAGGAAATCACTGCTTGCTCATGAGCCCGAGCTGACAGTTGGCCACAGTGGATTAGCCAATTTTTTGTGAGACTAGCAGGATCTACTATGATCATCTGTCCTGACATCTGGCCTATATTAGCCAGAGAATTTCATCCTGAAGTTTGTCCATCAGGCCCATCAAGTTTAGGTTGAAATACAGTTCAGCTTTTGTTGGGCTAGGAGTCACAAAACTGACTTCCTTCTTCGGTGATGCCTTCCTGGTGTTCATGCAATAAACCTTAAATTAGAGAATAAATCCCTTCAGACCCAGGAGCCTCGTACCAGGGTGAGAGAAGAAACAGTTCTTAAGTGGTGAACCATACTGAGAAGCACTGATGTAGCTGATGCATGGTCTTCAAGACAGGATCAATTTTGTTTAAAACATTCTGGAGAGTTTTTTTGTCTAACTCGGCTTTAAAAGCTGCATACACCATGATATCTTCCGGCATTATTTCACTAGCTTTCCCCGATTGCTACTTTACTTAAGGGCACCAATGGCATTGGATGTCCTGCTCCACAAAGCAAAAGGAAAATCTTTGGTAAGAAACTATTTCCTAAATAACTTAGGACCTGGAGAGACTGAACAGACAACCAAAAGCAAGTGGTATTATTCCCATTCTACATATGGAAAACTGCATCTTGAAGGGATTAAATGAGTTCTTCAAAACTGAGAAGCAGGATTGGGACTTGAACTCTTGTGACTTTTCAGCGTAGTCCTGTCTTAACTACAAGACTAGCTTCCTCCTGAGATAAGGAATGCTCAAGGTAAGATTAGATTCAGAGACTGGAAAGCAAGTAGAATGCTGAGATGTATGACAAGATGTTCTTGTGAATTTTTAATCGCTGGCTGTGTGGATGTGTGTGTAAGGCAATAACCTGAGGATGTCTGTCCTACATTTTGGAAACTGTTGTAGCTCTTGGAATGAGTCTCGAGTGAAAAATTCCTTCTGTTGTAAATTCTCGATCATGTTCCCTCTAGATAAAGCTTTAAACCTGTCAACTTAGTGGCTGTTATTCCAGGAATTTATCCTTGGAACCAACTGACAATATCCCCAATATTTGGCTAGAAAGAAATCTCTTCTGGAAAAACTAAGATGGTGCAAGTTGATCACAAATTGATAGTTGTCTGTTTTCTTGCTATATAAATTCAATGCTCTGATTTTTCTACCAGAAAAAAAAAATAAAAAAATCAACATTTAGATAGTCCCTTACAAAATAACTTTGAATCTTTTAGCAGCTTGAAGTTAAAAGTTTCTTTTCTCTTTTACCTGGTTCATAGCTGTTGAATTCTTCTTAGAGCTACCAGCATGAGTTTAATTTCAGGAAACTAAAACTATGTTGACTTGTTTTAAAAAATACATAGAAATGGAGCTGTACTGCTGTGGTTCCCTACTCCATGGAAGCTCCCTGGAGGGTAGGTTGGGATATTGATTCTGTGGAGAGTAGGACTTCTAGGGAGATTCTAGAGATTGGATTCAGCAGAAGAGATGAACTTAACTTAATTTTAAGTGTACAAATGGCTTCAGCTCTAGTGGCGATATTCATATACTCTTAATTAACAATATTTCCATTGCAAAGGTGCTCATAAATTTCTAAGTTTCTGCTTTGCTGTCACCAACTATGAACATTTGCAGCCCCTCTCAGTGCAAAGGCAAACAGTGGATTTAACATTACCTGCTGAGTAGCTGAGGAGCATCCTGAGAAACTGTTGCTTCCGCCTGGGCTCCTACTGCACCACCTATGGAAGGAGTTTGCATCCTCTTCCCTCACAGCTCCCCCAAAAGGCCAGGTTGGATGGGGCTTTGAGCAAGCAGCCATGGCAGGGGGGCTGGAACTAGATGGTCTTTGAGGTCCCTTCCAACCCAAACCATTCTGTGATTCTAAAAGGGCTGGGTCTTCTCTCACCCTATACTTCCTGAAGGTCTTCAAGTATCAAACTGCAGGTGTAATGAGGGTTAACCAAGCAGGTGATTACTGAGTTAAGGATCGGGCTCAGACACAAGCTTAACTAACTGTGTAGACACACTGTGAGTCACTGGGAAGCTTTTGAAAATCTCACCTTAAAGGTCCAACACAACTGCCATTGAACTCCAAGTACTGACTTCAGTGGAAACTGGGCTGGGCCCTTAGCAAGGAATTCTGTGCATGTCCAATAGATTTTACAGTGTTTGACTGAAAATCACTTTTGAACAGGCATAATGTGCTGAAACACCATGTCTGTGTGTTTGGAATAAGTAAGTGGGAGCAAATGGAGAGCCTTCCTTTCTCCTAAGGAAAGGCAGGACAGGGGTGAAAAGCTTCAGTTAAAACTAATTTATGTTTTTCCTATGAGTTTGCTCTAGATCCACGCTGTATAATATTTCCTTCTGTTCTTTTGTTCCTCCTAGGTTTGAAATGTTTCTTAAAGTCTGTCCAGTGTGAGGTGAGGTCCATATTTCCAGTGAAGGATTTTTACTTTGACCGGTGTGTCTTAAGGCTGCTGAAACAGAAGGAGAAGTCAAAATTTGTGCATTGCAGTCTGTAAATTCTTGCTCCATAATCAGCTGCCTTCACAACTGGCACATACAAAACGGATGTCTGATGGTGTCTGTGGTTTTACTTTGTCCCTTGGGACAAGTCAGGAGCTGGACTTGGCTCTCAGATCCTTTAAAATTGTGTCCAGTTGTGAAATATGGGGGAGAAATCACCTTCAAAATTTAGGAGCTGGTGTGTTGGAAGTGAGCTAAAAACTTTTTCTTTTACAGTGGTACGTATCTTAAGATGGGTTGTGGGTGTCATATAAAGTGTAATTCATTGCTTGTGTTTGGCCCTTACCTACCAGTAACAGCAGTCAGAAGGCACAAATCTAGCAGCAACTTCTGTGCCTGGTTATTTTTCCATTCCTTTTCAAGTTTGTAATTTGCTCATTCTGAGCTGGTAAGTGTTTGCTTCTGTGTATCTACACGTATCAGGTGTAGATTCACTCAGGGCTTAGAAATAATTAAACAGCCATTATCAGTAAGTGGGACTGTGCGTGTTCCTACACTGTATGACAGCTGTGCATCTCTCTGTGTCCCCCTTTCCTATCTAGAACAGGGCTGCACATGTTTCTCCATGTAATGCCCAGATGCCGTAGCACTGCTGGTAAGGAACTGTGAAAGAACCCGTTTGCTGATGAATTTACGTTAAAAAAGGAACACAATTTTCCATCAAATGTATAAGCTATTAACTCGACTAGGGGATCGAGTGAACCCTCAGCAAGTTTGCAGATGATGCCAAGTTGGGTGGGAGTGTTGATCTGCTTGAGGGTAGGAAGGCTCTGCAGAGGGATCTGGACAGGCTGGATCGATGGGCTGAGGCCAATGGTATGAGGTCCAACAAGGCCAAGTGCCGGGTCCTGCACTTGGCTCACAACAACCCCGTGCAATGCTACAGGCTTGAGGAAGGGTGGCTGGAAAGCTGCCCGGCGGAAAAGGACCTGGGGGTATTGGTCGACAGCCGGCTGAATGTGAGCCAGCAGCGTGCCCAGGTGGCCAAGGCGACCAACACCATCCTGGCTTGTATTAGAAATAGTGTGGCCAGCAGGACAAGGGAAATGATTGTCCTCCCTGTACTCGGCACTGGTGAGGTCGCACCTCAAATACTGTGCTCAGTTTGGGCGCCTCACTACAGGAGGGACATTGAGGCGCTGAAGCATTTTCAGAGAGGGGCAACAAAGCTGGTGAGGGGTCTAGAGCACAAGTCTGATGAGGAGCGGCTGAGGGAACTGGGGTTGTTTAGCCTGGAGAGAAGGAGGTTCAGGGGAGACCTTATCGCTCTCTACAATTACCTGAAAGGAGGTTGTAGCGAGGTGGGGGTCGGTCTCTTCTCCCAAGTAACGGGAGATAGGACAAGAGGAAACGGCCTCAAGTTGCGCCAGGGGAAGTTTAGATTGGATATTAGGACAAATTTCTTCACAGAAAGGGGTATCAAGCATTGCAACAGGCTGCCCAGGGAAGCGCTTGAGTCACCATCCCTGGAGGTATTTAAAAGACATGTAGATGTGGTGCTGAGGGACACGGTTTAGTGGTGGACTTGGCAGCGTTAGATTAGCGGTTGGACTCGATGTTCTTAAAGGTCTCTTCCAAACTAGACAGTTCTATGATTCTAACTATGATGATGTAACCCCCTCTTTTGGAATGATATGAATTATTTTATCTACCACACATTGATTAAGGCCTAAGCGAGACAGTAACTATCAAAGGCTTGACCAGAATAATAAATCAATAATGATTAATAGCACAGAATCATTTTCATGCACAGATTGTCTGTTTGGCAGGGAGGAAACCTGAATCAATTCACCAGCAGGATGTGGAGACCCCTCACAGGACTGTAGCAACTGCGTTGGTACTGCCTGATGAAACAGAAGGAAGGACTCTCACAGCCTTACGCTTTCTTCTATTTCCATCCTTTTCATGACTGGACCAGTCCAAGCAAAGTTAGTCAACACCTATGACAGTAACATAGTCCAGCTGACGGCAACAGCAAAATTCCAATGGACTTAGAAGGGTAGAAATATTCTGCATCCAGGGGACTACTGATACGATCCCTACACTAAGTGTAATGCAAGGGAGGTGTACATGGGTGGCTTGATTCTCATCTGAAAACTGCAGATTTTCTTACCTTTCTTACCCGATTTCCACAACTGAGAGACAGGTACATATGTGTGTGTGAGACTACATATGTAGTTTCAGTCCATACGCAATACCAGCGAAAACATGTGTCTTTGTATAACTTCTAGTCCACATCATGTAATGTAAGGTGCAACTGGCATTTGGTTTGATAATGAAAACAATGTTTTATGCCATGATGATCCCAATTCCATAGTTGACTGCATGGTCATTTAACAAATCTTTTGCAAGTAGGAGATCTTTTTAATAAAAGTGGCTGTTTTCTCTCTCTTTTGCTGTTGCTTTAATATGCCGATGAGTCAAACTGAGCTGTCGAACCATGTGAACTTTAAATTGCTTAAAAGTCAGTGTGTTTGAAAGTCGATCGCTTTATAAGCCGTGCCGACGAAAGGTCTCCCAGTTAGTCCAGAGAAGTTTTGTTGTTTTTTGTTTTTTTTTTTTTTTTAAAAANGTTGTTTTTTGTTTTTTTTTTTTTTTTCCCCGCTGTCATTTCTGTCCTGTTAATTTGAGCAGAAACTGTAATTAGATGTAAGTGGTCTTGTTCCCACAGAAATGAATGGCAGCATCTGGAGAGAGACAACCGTTCCAAATGCTTTTGGCTACCGGCTCTCTACAAGTTAGCAGTATGGAGCAAGGGCCTGAATCCAGACTTCTGTCGGCCTAATTTTATATCTGTGGAAGCACAACACTAAATCCAATATTCAAATGCCGTGCCGTGATGGGTGTAGGACAGAGTACATTCCAGACTTTTATGTTGCCTGCTCCTCTTGGGAGGCCAATCCTCACTGCATCTCCGGGTGGGATTGGATGCGTTTCTCCAAATGACCAGGGAAAAGGAGGGATGCTGGCTCAAAGGGACTGGAGGGTTTTTTTTTTTCCTCCCTTTTCCTTTTCCATTTCATTATCCAGTTTGACAGTATCTGGGCTCTGCTTCCCCAGACAGGAGCGCGACTGTGTTTGTAAACAGTAATTGAGTTAAAAGATGTTTTGTGTCAGAGCTGAGCTCGTTTCTTTCTTTGCTTTCCCTGCAGAAGGGCTGCTCCTGTGCGGAGGTGCGGCTGCCACCGCCGCAAGTGTCTGCCTTGGAGCACTGGGTCTCTGCAAGGTCACGCAGCTCCTTATCGCCACCAAAATACGTCTTCAATGAGCATTTATCGTAATCAGCACCAGGGTGTTGCATTTTTATCAAGTTTTCTGTCCCCTAAAGGAGAATCAGACTCGAAGCTGATAGTGCTATTTGGGAGTAAATATTTCCATTCAGCCTTCCCAGTTAATTGAAATGGGATGAATTTCTTCCCTTCAGCTTTCTAAACTTCTCTTTCTTGTTACGTTCAGTGGTAACTTGCAACTTTCAGAAGCATTTTCATCTCCGGTCAACCGCTATATGCAGCTAACTTTACCTTGTACTACATGGCCCTGGAACATCACTCGCTTGACACCACGTGTGACAGCTACACGTGGAGGACAAACGTGATGGCACTTCTAAGCGACTTTTACTAAGCTTTGCTACCCTGCAAAGCCAATTCTCTTGTTTTACCTTGCTAACACTAATAATAATGTAGCCTCCTTTCTGCTTGCTGCGGTTTTCCAGGGTTGCGTCTAGTTTCTTTAAAATACGCAAAGGGAGGGGGGAAGGAATTTAGACTGAAATTTTTCAGAGCTGCCTGAAAGATTTGCAGGAACGGTTCCTGTGAGTCTAATGGGACTTGCGTATCTAAATCCTTTCAAAACTCTCAAATCTCTGACTTCTGCTGTTATGGAGGCATTGGTGATGGCCCAATAAATGAGGGGAATTGAGATTTACAGTTGAAGGGTTGTCTCAAAGTTGCTGTTGTGTATAAAAGAAAATACAGTGTTTCTTCCCCAAAGCCAGGGTGCTTACCCTGAGTGCAGAATGAAAGTCTGAGCATTTACAGTAAATCTGTTATTCAGTATGGGAATTAAATTAAATTATTCATCTTTTAAGAAATTTAGGAACATCAGACTCTTCTTTCCTTGATAATTTCAGTAATATGGTGGTAAAGTCACTTCAAACATGTCATATGGCTAAGGTTCAGTGACATCTTTTCTCTGTATATTTGACACTGTTGACTGTGTACGTAACCTTATTATGTACTCACAAATCGGTATATTCTGTGGACAGTAATTCATATTGTTGGACGAGAAGAATAATCTTTCTATCGCACAACAGTATTTTTACTCCTAGCTTTGCAGATAGTAGAAATCTTTGTCTGCTGTTAAAAGTTGCCCTCTTCTCTCTGCCAAGGACATGCTGGTAGTTCTCTGTAAAAATTCACGGACCTCTGAATTTTTCAGAAATCCTCAAGTTTATTTCTTTGTCTTCTGGTTGTTCACTAGGATGAATGCCTGTAGTGTGGCCTTCCCAAGGACTTCTAGCTGGCTTTCCTTCAGTCACAACCAGCACTTGCATTCTATTGCTACAATTTGGATTTCATTTTGCTCACTATATTTGGCTGTTCCATACTTTCCTATTAGATCGTCTATAGGCACACAGTCTGAACTCAGGATTCCTATCAATGCTATTTTTTGAAAGGAAGAGGGTTTTTGCTTCATACGCATGCAGATACGACCATCCATATAAGAATAAGAAGCCTTGCTGTGTTCCAGTTTGGTCTTTTTCTGTTATTAGCGATGGCAGCCTGCAGATGCCTGATCTTGACTGGCATTTGCAAGGCCTGCTTAATGATCCATGAGAATCCATGATCACAACTGGGAGGAAGAATAGTTAATTATTTTTTTTTCTTAATTTTTAAGAGACTAACAGTGCTTTTTTAAAATTATTTCCTCTTACAAATGCTATTGGCATGGGGATGTAAGCTACCTGAGTCACTACCTTTGGTTAGTAAGAGCAAGGTAGGCTTATCCAAACTTCGACCTGTCTCTTGCCATTTCTTCAGGCATCATCGTATTCTGGTGGAGACTGATTGTGAAGGGCAGGCGAAGACTTTAGGGTAATGATAATGAAGACCACAAAGACAGAGAGATGGTCTAGGTGACTAGAATCTTAATAATTGTTTTAATGAGATGGTGTGAGTTCCTTTATGAAGGGGTTTCTCTTCATTACTAGGCTAGCAATTTAGTTGGCTACCTTTCCAATGGCCTGCCTGGGAAGGCAGAGAACGGGGATGAGACACAGGGGGGATCCCTCGTGCAAGCACTGTGGAGGACAGCAGCTGCAAGACCCCTGGCCATTTCTACTGTAGGAGCAGATGTACGGCAGCGCTGCTGCAAGGTCAGAGGTTTGGGAATCCAGGTGTTTCTGCTGCAGGGGAGCTTCACCGGTCTCCAGTGCAGCCTTGGGCAAGGAAAGCAGGAGGTGACCCGAAGCCCTCTGAAGGCCCTGTGGGCTCAGGCTCAGTCGTATCATGGCATCTCATCTGCTAGGCAGGTGGGGGAGAGGAGGAGTGTGGGAGAGCACCTAAACCGTCTTCTCCAAGAGCCTCTGAGGCTTCGCAAAGGAAGTGATCTGAAGTTTCTTCTTCAAACAAACGAACTTGCCTCTATTAAAGCATTTCCCGGGATACCACAAGTAACATCTCTAGCAGCTATTAGCATTGCATGAGGCATTGCTTCACTTTCAGTCCTGTCTAGACCAAATATTAATGACTTGAGATAAATACAGTTCCCGGTGACTTTTGTCTACGGTTCTGTAAAATCTGCCCAGTTCAGGAGGCCTCTTGGTCCTGTTTAACTGTCCCCTCGTGTTGTGAATGTGACCAAGCAAGCGTAGGGGAGGCAGAAGAATGCCAGGAGGCAGAAATATCTCCAGTCATTCTCGGCTGTGGACTCTACTCCGTACAAAATCTTTTGCTTTAGTATGTGGTAGAGATGGGTGGTAGCTAAGGTGATGCTGATGACTGAAGAAATGAAGAGACCTCCTGGGTCGTAGAGTTAGGTCACCTCCTGACCCACACAGTGATGAAGTGCCATTCATAAATAGATCAAGGTCTGTTTTAATCCCAGCTGGGTTTTGTTTTCTTGGGTGGAGAGGAAGAATTGTCCTGCCAGTCTACTTACCCGGGCGACTCCATACCCTTTCTGATCTTATGCTTTGAAACCTTCCTCTAATTTCCAGTCTAAATAAGATCAAGGTTCTCTTATGTTCATGTGCATTACTGTCCTTTAGCTTCAGTACTTTCTCCCTCTGGGCATTAAGTCTACATAATTATTTACAGCAGATCTGTCCCCTCCCAGCCTTGTTTTGCTAAGGCTGAAGAATTATTCTTTATGCGCTGTCTTGCCCCATCAATCCCTGTGACAAAGCACGATCCCACTTCTCAAAGAGTTGTTGGATATCTGAAGCTGCTTTAATAAGAAGTCACTTGGCTTTTCTATCGACCAGCTCTTGCATTATTCCCTGAACAAAGCCACTTTGGTCTGCGGAAAGTCTAGAATTCGGCTCAATGTCAGAGTGACATCCAGTGGAAGAGCGGTAGAGCATCTCTATAGCACACCCACCTGGCAAAATCTCGGTTGTCGTTGCTTTAAATTTATTTTATTCTTGCTCCACTGAGCAGGGCAAAAACTTGCCAAAGTCAACATGTGATGAATGAAACGGCTTTCGTTGTGAGACCTGTCAATACACTTCAGCTTCCTTACAATAAAAGGGTGACTCCTTTGACGTCTGGGACTTGCACCTGTCCTCCTTCTGAAAGCAATACATTCTCGATATGCTGAAATGCCACTCTTAGGAAATCAACGGAGTTAATCTATTGGGAACACTAAGGTCTCAGGGCCAGCTGTTCAGCTTTTCTTAGTATCATAGTTCCATTGATCTAAAGCAGCTCTGATGATACACGCTGACTGCTCATACCAGATAAAAATCCCTTTTTTAGTTATTTTGTGCAAGGAGAATAGTGATTAAGGCTGATCTGGGAACAGAACAAAATGGATTATCATAATAAGTAATAACTGGGAAAGGGGAGGTCCCTATAGCTTGGCCATTTAATGTTTAACTTTAAGTGGGAAGGGGTAGGGGGAAGCAAGAGATGCTCTGGGCTTTTTCTGTCAGTGTTAAGTAGGTGGTGGGCAAAATGAATCTTTATTTCCCACTTCCATGTGGGAACTACATGGCCGTTTTTTCCCATGAGCCACCAGCACCAGCGTCTGGGGCTCTGTCCACTTCCCTTCCCCTACTCGTAGGGTTTGGTCACCAGGATATTTCATTCAGTGGGTTGTAATGACTCCTGATGGTGAGCAGCCAGGGGCTGCTGCTTCAACCCCATGGCAAGCAAAAGGAGAAATGTCAGTTATTGACCCATTTATTGCGATGAGTTTTTATCATCCTTTTAATTATCCAAAGATGGTGTTTAGCTTGTGGATCCTGGAGAACTTACGGGATGCTGGGAGAACCTTTGACCAGGAAGATTTTCCCCACCTCTTCCAAATGTCTTACAAGCAAACAAGAGAAGAGCTTAATTCACTCGAAGGAACACCAAGTGTTTAAGGTAATTTAAAATCCTTTATCTGTCAGTATTCTTGACAGCAATCAAGCACAATAGAAAATAAATAAATAAATTAAAATCCCGTAGCCATGGAAGCACACTTTAGATCAGATTTCTATTGGCATGCTTCATACATATACATAAAACATATTTCATGTAGAAGTTAAATAATGCACAATACTTAAACTATTCTTACTTTTTATCCTTTGGTTATTGTAATTACAAGTAATTTTGTGAAGGATTTTCTATTTTTAAGAAATCACACTTTTGTACTTGATCCAGCTAACAGGATTTTCTTACATTACTTCATAAAGAGACCATCTTTAAACTTCTAATGTTATTTCTTATTCATTAGTACATATGCCTGTAGGGTATGTTCATAAATGGGTTAAAGTTACAAAGTTATGCTTATAAAAGCTCATGGTAATTTGGAGTATCAGGAGGATTTATTAATTTTGAAATCTTAAAAGAGCAAAAGCTAAAATGAGATTGGATTAAGTATATTCTTGCATGCAGTTATTCTAAACACCCTTAAGGACCGCAGACTAACTTACAGAGGACATTATGCAAATATGAATATATCTCTAAGTGCCTCATAGGCTTGCTGATGTAATATTTTACATGGTTAGTTAAGTACATCAAGTAAAAGGTTTGACCTTGATATACTGTAAAAGGTACTTATCCCACAACGCCCAATTGTTTTCAGTGCCATTGTGAAATATATCACTCAAACGTGCAAACAATTTTGTGCATAAATCTCATTAAATGTAGCTCCAGCAGCCAAACAGCTGTCCACAATACCCAGTATCTTTAGAAGACCAAAGAACCGCTTTATAATTTATCTTTATCAAAATGCTCTTTATTTTTATCGACAGTACCAGGCTGTACTTATGTAGTGAGATGACTATTGCTTATGAGGACAAATAGAGTTTCTAGGCTTTATTACTGGCACCTGTTCCCATTACACAGTTGGTTTTTTGGGTTTTTTTGAGGACATATAGAAGGTGGAAGACTACAATGCCCTAAAGTCAAACAATGTTTTGGGGAAGGAAAACAAGTTCCAGTTTTGATCTTGGCTCGCAATTTCTGCAAATTCTTGGATTTACTTTCCTCCTTGATTATGCAGCAAAAGCTTGACTATAGGCACTTAAATGTTGCATTTTCCTGTATCTTCATTCCTCCTGCCCCCACTCCATTCCATATATATATGTGTGTGTGTGTGTATTTATATATATATATTTTTATATATTTTTTTTTCTATTGAGGTGGTAATGAAATAGAATAGAAAAATGGATTGCTAAATATTGTGTGTTATCTTTTCTGTATGTGTATCTGAAGGGAAGATTGGCTGATGTGGCACCTGCAGATTACTTTAGGGTAAATCCTTGTTTGTTCTGTTTAGCATTTTTGTGGTTATCACTAACTGAACTGGAGGGAAAGACTCTGTAGATGGATGGGGTAGGTGTGGATTCCTTATATTAACCAGATGGAAAAAACAGATATTCAGTCTTGCACACCAAGACATCAACCCCCTTCTCAAGTCTGTATCATATCAAACAGTTCCTGTGGGGTTCAAGCAGTAAAGAATATAATCTCTCTCAAGTCCCTCCAAAGTGACCAAAGTGCTCCAAAAATATTTATGGCACGTTATGCTAGACTTTAAATACCCAATTAGGCTTGCCTTTCTCATGTGGTGGTTTGACAGTGATCAAATAATTGGGGGTACAGCAAAAAAATAATTCAATAATGCAGTTTCATTGGGGTGATGTTGACGGTGTGGGATATCGCACTCTGAGTAGTGGTTTTTCATTAGGTCCATCTTAGGAAAATGATGAATTAGCTGTGAAGTACTACTGAGAGTATTTCATTAGCATTTGCCAGCTACCTGGGAAAACTTGACCTGCTGGATGCGGCACAGAATGAAACATTATCCCAGAAAAAACCCCAGAAGAATACAGCCTTGTATGAGTAAGAGCTGTTTCTGTGACTGCCTGCCACGTTGTGGTTTTGCTTAGTGGAAAAAGCCAATGGTTTCCATATCGGATGAATGGCTCTTAGCTCTTCGGTATAGTAGGATGTTACTTCCAAAACTGAGATTGTATTTTGTGGTGAAACATTGGCTTTCAGATCCATTTGGTTTGGGACTGGTTTGAAGGTTATGTCCCCTGAGAGGAGAAGAGTTTGTAGGCAAGAGGAGGTTTGAGGAATGATGAGCCTTATTTTTAAGGAAGCCTGTAATGGATGTGTATCGTCAAATGGATCGCTCTTGTTTGGCTAGCGTTTGCCATGAACCCATTTCCATGCCGCAAAGGCACATCCAAGAGTGCACGTCAGTAGGGCCCCAGTAGAGAGCAAATGGAATAGAATAGCTGTGTATAAATACTCTTTTCCTTGTTTCTGTCCCTTCTTCAGACCAGTATTTTTGTGTTCATAGGGGTAATTCTGGACATCTATTTCTTCTGCTGACTCTATCTAACCAGAGTAAGCCTGCTTGCTGAAGGATAATGAAAGAAACTCTGTTTTGGGAAGGCTACTGATTTCTTTTGCTTTCACTTGGAAAATATAATTACTACAAAGGATGATTTTACTAAACATAGAAGTTACCACTGGGATCTGTGAGGACATGGTGCCTCTGAACAGAAGCTTCCAGCTCTGCAGGAGTGGATGTTAATAAGGAAAGGGACTGATCTTTAATGAAGTCTAGTACTTGAAGTAATATGCCACACACATCGTAATTTAGGACCTGATCCACAGAAGTGTGGTATTTGGATAAGCAGTTGGGTGCCTCGTGAATTTACAAACACAATTAAACAGATTAGGTTGGGTTGGTAACTCGCTGGATATATTTGTTGGCTCCTTTTGGCATCTGTCTGCAACTTTGGTCTCTGAGAAACCTGCCTGAATGTGCCTTAATTCTGCATGGTGTTTGAAAGGATTTCTTTTCTTGAAATGAGTTAATTAAGTAGGTTCTTAGCTATGCATTTTTTTAATGCCAGTGTACTGCTGTGTATGACCACACTACATTTATCCTTTTTATCTACTAAAACCTCATAAACAACAAAAAAGTCATTATTAATACATTCATAATGCACACACATATACAAAACCTGCACAGAAGCGCATGCAGTGCAGTACGTGTGCACATAAAGCAGCAAGTGGTATTACTCCATCCAGATCTGACTCATTTTAAATTCAGATAGGGGAGAAAAAATATCACTGGAAAGATAACTTATCACGCTACTGAAGATAGCTTTGCTTTGGTTTTGTGTTTTTTTTTTTTTTTCTTTTTTCCCCCACAGTGCTGAGTGTGTGCACACATGAGCTGTAAAAATCAAACCTAAGCAAAATATAGATCTCCCAACACGCGAATAAGTACAATGCAGTTCTTCAGGGTCCTAGAGATATGTATTAAGGCTTTCCGTGGACACTTACTTTTTGGACTTTCAAGATGATTTGAGAGGGAAAGATCTTTGTTTTGAACTGAAGTAGAAAACTGCAGGGTGAAAGAATGAGATTGTTCCACCTACGCCAGAGAGGCAACACAGCTTAATACACAGGGACCTGGGCGGAAAGCCGAGAGAGCTGGGCTGGATTAACCCCAGACACACACAGCTGAGTAAGTGAGCATATGTGTCTATACACCGAGCAGACATATACAGCTGGGCTAGTCGCCCCATGGTTCCGGTGCGGTTCTCCATGGGCAGAGAGAAACCCAATGAAGTTCAACAAGGGCAAGTGTAGTGTCCTGAACCTGTACAGGAATAACCTCATCTACCAGTACAGGTTAGGGGCTGACCTGCTGGAAAGCAGCTCTTGTGGAAAGGGACCTGGGAGTCCTGGTGGACAACAGGATGACCATGAGCCAGCAATGTGCCCTTGTGGCCAAGAAGACCAATGGCATCCTGGGCATGNTATCCGACTCTGGAGACTTTCCAAACCCGCCCGGACGCCACCTGCTGTAGGTGACCCTGCTCTGGCGGGGGGATTGGACTAGATCTCCAGAGGTCCCTTCCAACCCTGGCGATTCTGTGAAGCAAAGATGGTTTTAGGGTACAACTCAATTGCCCAGCTTTGGATAGCTACTTGAAGAAAAAGTGAACTGCACCCTACGCTCCACTGATTTCATTGACTGGATCTTCAGAGGCTTTAGAGAAAACCCAACGAGACTAACTTAGATGTAACAATGTACATATAGGCAGATGAAACATATCACTGGAACCTAATGCTGACTGTATAACTAATTTATTTTTATAATCTTATAGTTCCTTCCATCCTCTGCTTATCCTTTGTGTTGCAGCTTCGAACTAGGGACTGGCACTTTGAACTCTGGCTCTATATGAAGTATAACACGACATGATGCTGATTCTGGCTGGGCTTTCTTGGTGTTGCTGAAATGCAAATAACATTTTTATATGTTTTCAAGGAAGTATAGCAAATATTTTGTACAAATTTGAAGAATATCAGATGTTTCCTGGAAGTGAATGCCTAGTATGTGGGACATGTATAAATGGCTAAAAGTGCAAAAACGAAAGTAAAGCAAGAACCACCCACCTCCCAAAAAAACCCCACTTTTCAGGACAGCCAAATCTACAGCCACTTTTATTCACCTGACAGTGCCGCTCGTAATATTTTGGCAATGCCTTGATGATGTGACATTACCTCTGTGCCTTCTCATCCTGTTGTTGGGATGCTTGGGGCAGGGGGGCAGTATGGCAACTTGCTTATCCTTCTTGCTGATACCGACTTGCATCCTCTCATCAGAAGGTTAACGTGTAAAGGAGCTGGCTGGCCTTACTGAAATTATCATGGTACTGTAAAACAGTGCAGCTGCATTGACTTGCACCAGCTGAGACTTGGCGCTTCAGAATCTTTATGGAACAATTACTGGGAACGTATTAATACCAGATGATTAGGTCTTGTGGAAGGAAAGGGTCTGTAACACTAATATATCAGCTCATGGCTGTGCTTCCAAAGAAATTGATGACAAATAGTTCTGATAACTGGGATTTGGGAGCAAGGGGTGTCAGTAATGATAACTGAAAATTGGGAAAAATGCTTTTGGTCATAGAGTTCTTTTTTTTTTTAAATTTCAATATTCCAGGAAGTAGAAAAAAAAATATCTCTTTAGGTGGAATTAAAGGTCTTTGAGCCCTGGCCAATGTATCTCAATGTGATTTGAAGGATTATTTTTTTTTTTTTAACTCTTAGAATTTATTTTTTTTAATAAAATTTAAGTATATTTTGAAATTGAAGCATTGATTGGTTTCAAAATGAGGGACCAAAATATTTAGTTTAGAAAGTATTTTTCATCAAAACAATTTGTGATAGTTGCATTAACTTGCTGTGCAGTTTGGTTGACCACAGTTTGTGTTTCGTGAAAGATGTGTTGTGCACAAACATCCTTTGGCTCTGCTCATTTCTTCTGTTTCCAATGCCACTGTCAATGTCTGCCAATGTCCCTCCTTTTTCTGTTTCTCTTGCCCATTTTCCATTCTCAGATCTTCTTTTGCCAACAAACAGCGTAAAAGATTAAAGCTTTTATCTTTTCAGGTTTGGGATTTTTTTTAACTTCCAGGTTCCTTGTATCTTCCATCTTTCATAAAGCGCAGCTAGTGCTGAGCACAGTGTACTGCTCTGCGGCCAGATCCTCTCCCTAGCACATCTTTCGGACCTCTTTCCACCACGCCTCTCTTCCAGCACAGTTCCTTTCACATTCCTTGTCCAGACTTCTCTTCAAAGGCCTTTGCCTCTCCTCCAAGCCTCTATCTACAGCCACGAACCTTGCACCCCTCCCTCCCTCCCTTAGGGCACCCAACTGTCCTTTGGTTTGTCTCATGTTTGGAGTCCTGGCTTATCGTTTCCAAGGCATACTTTCACTGGCCTGTATTGCAGCATTTTTATGGATCAGTGATTTCATAAGTTGAAGGCAAGTGTGGAGAGAAGTGCAATGAAGTGTGGCCATGGGGATCGCACCGATACTGCTCTCCAATTTAGCTGGGCACAAGCTGAATTTTGGTTCGGAAGCTGTATAGACACATTAGCATGGGGCTGTGTCCAAGTGAATAAGCCCTAATAAGCTAATAAGGCTCCACGTCTTTGGACCAAACCTGGCTTATGCTGTGTGGAGCTTGGATCAGTCTATAGCCAGCCTATATAAACATATAATATAGTTTTGGGGGTTTTTTTGGTAAATCTGCCTCAAAAATTCCTCATATCTCCTGCCTATGCTGTTGGGAGCTTTCCTGGTGGGTTCTGCTCTGGCAGGCAATCTGTTGTGTGCAGGAGTACAGTTGTTGCCTCTTTCTTGGGTAAGAGTAAGAAAAAAACCCCGGTGGTTGCGCAACAGCTCATCTCTGACGTTGGTGAGCATCGCCAACGCGCTCGCGAGCTGGAGCCCTGGGTGCAGGACATCGCTGGCTGCTCGAAAGAATTGGCAGGTGTAGGAGCGATATGGAGGTGCAGCTGAAATTTAATTTCCTCCAGAACCGTTCTCCACAAGCTGTGCAAACTTTCTTTAGCTAAACAAATACACTTAAAGACAAAGATTTCCCGTTTTCCTAGAAATACTCATGGTAACAACTGCCTGCACTCCTGGAGCCTTAACAAACAGTCTGCACATTTGCATTTTCTCTAATAGTCTCAGCAGTAAACTTCCTTCCAAAAAGAGGGGAAAAAAGGAAATCTTGTGTTCCCTGAATGCAGAAAGAAATTACACATTCTGTCTCTGTCTCTCATACATACAGATACACAATTTAGTACTTCACATCTTCAAAGCACTGCTCAAATAGGGACTAAATTGTGTTTGTAAACTCTCGCTTTGGGAGACAAGTTCAAATGAGGCTTAAGTCCCAAATGAAATGTTGATGGTCTCAGTCAAGCTCCTAGTGGACATTCGCCACAAAAGCACAGTATTGTTTGCTTGTATTGATAACAATTAGTATTATTACTCTGTGTTACAGCACAGCCCCGATCAAAGACTTATTGTACGATGCACTGGGCGTACGCAGAATAAAAGACCAGCCCTGCCTCAAAATGTGAACGGGAAAAAAAAGAAAAAAATAGGAGAAATGACCTGTTCTTCTTTCTGTTTTGCAGAGGAACCGGGGGCTGGAGTCCACAAATACAGTTAAGCTGATGCTTACTACTGTCCCAGTTTATTACCTATTTTGCTAAATCCAAGGTAAAATTACGAAATGGTGTGACCATGGTCACGGGGGGAGTCTATGTCAAAGCCAGGAACAGAACCTAGCTCTTACGAGCCCATTGAAATTGTGTTAACTGGAAGGTTACCCTTCCTCTCCAAATGGAGTTTAATGAATATAACACACTTCAATAGGTGTATTCGTAAGAAGTTACCCATTATGGATGTAATGCATGAGTTTTTCTCTCTTGGAAATAGGTTACTCTTACTGGCCATTTCCTGGTCAGGTTTTGATGAGTCCCTTTCAGGCACAGTTCCCATTGAAATAGGTTTGCCTGAATGAGGACTTAAGGAACAACTGAATAAAGACCTCTATAATTGCTCTATAATGATTAAATGGTTCCCATGAGCAAGGCAGTTCAGAAAGACGTGCTTTCACTTAGCAACATTCGCACTGCCAAAATGAAATAGCCACATCTACTGCAGGCAGAACGTAATTCATTATTGTTGCTGCTGTTATTGTGGCAGACTAGAGACTGGACAAGATCAGGCCAGGAGAGCGGTAGGCCCTGTACAAGCACACCATCCATGGCAGTCTACGTCCACGTGGTCTTGGGGTTCTTGGTCTGCTCCCCTGTGTGCCAATGATGTGCCCATTTGGAACAGTTTCTTTACTTTGCCTTATTTCTGTCCCACTTTCTCTGCTTTTGAAATCATATTTGAGTACAGATGTTAGTGACGCAGTTTAAAGGCAATGTTTCTTCAGAAGGCTTGGGCTGGAGACAAGACAGATATATAAACTCATTTTATATATATATATAAACTTATAACTTATTTTGAGGTGAGATGCAGACTATTCCTACAGGAGTGACCAGTTCTGTAGGTCCCATAAGGTTAGCCAAAAAAAAAAAAAGAGACATTTTATTTCCCCAGTCTCTCAGGGTGTTTTTCCATATATTTTTTTAAAAATCTATGTACTGTGGCTCGAAAGGACAAGAATTGTATTGAACTCTTTGGTAATGAAAAGGGAAGAGCAGGTTAGCCTAAGGGGTTTGATCCAAAATCCACCTCAGAAAGTCTTGCCCTTTGGACCTGTGGATACTGGATCTGATCCTAGGAGCACTGTGGGATGGGAGTGGAAGGCAGGAGATGGTGAGTGATGGACTGTTGCAAAGCAGCAAGAGGAGGCCACAGGAACTGAGCAATCTTCTTGGGGTTTCCGAGAGCATCCTCTCATCGTGCGTGCATCTTCCTCGAGACTTTTGAGGCTGTCTGTTGGAAGGCTGGAGGTTTCCCCAGCTGGTTTTGAAATGTTCAGCCCCACTTTGGGTACACAGGCCACAGGTCAATGTCACCCAGTGAATGCTTGCACCCCAGAGGTAGAAATGGCAACGCTCAAAGTCAAATCATCTTTGGAGATTTCCCTTGAAATTGTGGCTGCCAAAACATGGAGTTGCATCTCTTGAAAATGAGTAGCTCATAAAGATAAGTTATGCATTGTCAGCTGTAAAGTGAGAGGAGCATTTTGTTCCTCAGGGCCATATTCTAATCTCGGATGCACAATGTGCATTATCATATAGCTTAAAAAAGCAGATATTTCTAAGAAGATATGTGGAGTTATGTGCAAACCTCTCAAAGAAACCAATATCCTTCGGGAGTTTTTCATGCACTCAAACATACCCAGCAATGACGTGGGCCCCTGATAGAGCATCTTTGGTTAAGGGGTAAAAGAGAGGACGGGAAGCTTAGACAAAGAAGCAGAATACACCAGAATCGGAGCTGGAAGCTTGTGAGCAGTCTTTCACTTCTGAGAGGGACATGTGGCTGCAGCATGGTAGGTTGTCTATCTCATGACAATATAATAAGACGTCACTGGAACATAAGACTAGAGAGTGTGTTGAGTCGGACAGTGGTACCAAGACAGTAAGGGTACACTGGCTGTGGGGTTGGTTTGTTTATTTGTTATAGGTTGCCTTTTTTTCTTGTTGTTATTGGTAGTCTTAGCTTGCAACGTGAACAGATCATTTGGGCCATTCAAGCCAAAATGAACTGGTGTCAACAACTAACTGGTGTCTGACCTCAGTCTAGCTGCTGGGAAACAGCTGCCAGCATCGCAAAACCACCCTGACAGCAGGCAGTGGTGAGTAATCGCAGAAAGATGGAGCCAGAAGGAACCTCAGGAGATCATGTAATCAATGAACAGGTGTCTCTTCTGTCCCTACAGGCTCAATGTCAAAGTTTTCATGTGTAAAGAGTCCCAACAGGCATACCTCGTGCCGTTGGGAGCTCGGGGGGAGGTGGCAATGACTCCCCACGGGGCCACGCTGCAAGGTGGGGCTGGGCTTGGTAGAGTTGGGGTGCAGTGACGCTTGGCAGCCTGCTCAGCAGTCCTTGATAACTTTTCTCCAGAAACGGCAGAGTGGGACTGCCAAGCTGGACTTCTGCTGGCACAGGTCTGGCTGGCAGCCCTGGGATGCTGTCTTCCAGGGGAGCTGCGCTCGAGCCGGGCGAGAGCCAAAGGGCTGCCCCTGGAACCTGGAACATCTCCTGCTAGCAGCTAGGCTGGCAATAGTTAATACGTGTCCAGCTCAACTGAGGATGCTTGCGATCGTACGGTAGCGTTTCTTGCCTAGTAAAACAGTTGCAAAAGATTGCATGGAACGATACAAGGAGAGTAAGAAATCTCACCCAGCGGGATGGGTAACTGGGGTGCAGCACCCTAATTTCTGTATGCCTGGGTGTTCAGATGGGGCTTTGCGCACCTGAGAGCTGCTTGCCTCAGTTTCACGCTGCATCTTGGGTTACAGGGGTGGTGTCTGAGATGGGAATGGCCCAGTGAATGATTTGCAGGTGAGCACCTGATTCAAAAGGGTGCAGAGACCTCGTGCAGCAGCGGAATGCTCTCCCTGTTGTGTGTTAATCCATATCAGTTGTCCATTGGATTTTGGCAGCCACCCTTGGGTGGAGCAGGAACAAAATGCAGGTACAGCACGGTGGTGATGGCTCCAGGTTTGTAGCTGAAAGGATGTTTGCATTTCTTTGGTAACCAAAATGGGGAAAAATCCTCCATTCCATGTTGCCTTGGAACTGTAATAGAGCACTGTCACCCTGATGGCATGCTGAAGGGGTTGAGATTTTAGGATACTTCCTTTGCATGTTTTCCTTATCCCCAACATCAGTTCCCATGACCACGTGTTGGGCCTTAGCCAGCTTCTTTGTCTTTCATCTAGGAGCTTTTACAGACATCGAGACAGCTGGGGAAGAGAAGACAATTCTGGCTGCGATAGGGAAGTGTCACAGTTTGGCACGCACCAAAGTCAAACAACATCTCTGAGCCTCGCTCCTGGAGTTCTCACACAACCTGGTAGTGAAAAGAAGATATAAGTTGTCCTTGTGCACCCTCAAAGAGACAGAACAGATGCTTGTTATGACCCTCCAGGATCTGTCTGAGAGAAAGAAGCAAAGCCACCTTCATGACTGCGTTTATCTCTGCCAGGCCTGTAAGACGAATTCAGTCACGCCAGCGTCTAGGAGATGAATATGGATATTTGTCACCTTCGGAGCTAGAAGCTCTGCTTGCACCAGCGGAATCATTCCTGTGCCAGTCAACGATCCAGAGCAGTGCACCTGGTCTTTGGGAAGAGGATACGGTCACAGGTTTGTCTCCTGGTACTTCTCAAACTTTTTCCCTGCCTGCAAGGTTAAACTAGCGTAATCCTCAGTAAAATGGTTCACATGATGGTGGCTTCTCAAACACTGCTTGAACTACCATGTGGCTTGAGGAAACCTCTCTAATGATCACTTAGAGAGATACTGACTTCCATGGCCAGCAGTGACCTTCTGTTGTGCTCATCTGCAGCCAGAACTGGTACAGTTTTGACCTTCAGATCCTTTCCGAAGAAGTTTGGGGAAAACAAGGAAGAAAACCAACAACAACAGACTAGATTTTGACGGGAGCTAGGGTTCTGCTCTTCACGAAGCATTCAAGCAGCTCTCCAAAGTCTTAACTGTGCTTTTCGATGGCTAAATGAAGGCGTGACAATGAATTTAGAACAGTTATACTCTGCCGGGCGCTGACCCAGCAGAGCACTTAGATGAGTGTAACTTGAAGCCCATCGAGCGCAATGCCATCGCTCGCACGCGTAGGCTTGAGCACATCAGTAATACCTTGCTGGAGGTGTGCTGGTGCTCAGCACCGAGACAGGGATTGCTCAGGAAGGGGCTCAAATAATAGGAAAATAATGACCCAAAAGCCGCCTGTTCATTGCAGCCTCACTGGAAACACAAGAGGTGGTTTTGGGGAGCAAGCACAAAATGAAAGCGGCAGAGCAATAAGCTATTTCAAGCACCTGAGAATATATTTCAAGAAAGAGAGAGAGGGAAAAAAAAAAAAAAAATAGACAGTGAAATTTCTGAAGCGGCACTTGAGTGCATTTTTTTTCTGCTGCTGGTTGATGTATCACCTTTCTTATTGATTTTTTTTTTCTTTGCGCTGAAAATATACATTATCTTCCAATCCTTCTTCAGTGAAGTAAATCTAAAATGAAAACAAACCACACATTTGGCCAACCCTGCCTTAAAATTACACATCAAGAACATTTCCAGTGACAAATACTTTCAAGGCAAACAAACTGAAGAGAAATTAAAAAATCTCTGTGGGGCATAAATATGTAATTACACTCACACAGGGAGCATTTTATCAGGTAAACCATCCTACTTTGTTAATTGAAATGCTGCAGCACGACGTTTTTTTGACAAAGGGGCTGAATATGCATGCATATTTCTCACTGCTGCTGTTCCATTTCTCTCTCTCCTTTCCCTGTGTGCTCCAGCGATGGGGTAGTGATCACTCCTGCTTTCTTTGTTCAAATATCCTCATTTCTGCCACCTCCACTTAATTCTGGCAGGAAAAGTTTTCCTTTCATTGGAGGCACAGGTTTGGGGCGGGGGGGAGGTGTTGATTTGAAAAAGCACCCAAACCCCAGAAACCAGAAAACAAGTCTTTTTCTTAAATTAAATTCTCCAGAAACAATAAAACCTTGAGAATTAAAAAAAGAAAGCTGAAAGAATAAAAAGAACTGCAGGAAGTAGGTGCAGCTGTGTTGATCTAATCCCATTTAAACAATCTTACCAGGATTGAGGATGTGTTATGGGAGTCAACGGGAGCAAGGCTGAAGTTTGGGACTGAAGAGATTTGAGGTCCAGATACCAAGCCTTTGTTATAGAAGCGTTTGTCAGCATTTCGTGGCCATGGGCGACACTCAGTGAAATATTTACGGCACGATCACTTCCAAGAAGCATGGCTGCTGGCAGGCTGTTTAATTGTCTAAATGCGAGCTGCAATGCCAGCTTGTGGTTTCGCTCCCCCATCTGCGGTGGCTCTGCCCTGCCAGTTCTCCTGCCCTGAGAAGGACGCAGGGCACATCCTCCCCGGGAAGGAGGGGTACTGGGTAGTCCCATACACAGACCAACCGCTAACGCTCGCTCAGCAGCGGTGCCAACAACTAGGCAGTGAGGAGACGTCGTGCCCAGCCTTCCTCTAGAGCAGGATGGGGTGCCGACATCTCTTCTCCCTGCAGGTGAATGGAGAATAACATGTTGTTCTTCTTCTTCGTGACCTACTGCCTAGTTTCATCTGTCTCTTGCGTTTTCTCTCCTTCTGGTGTGCAGTACAGAAGGTGCTCCAGTTGCACAGCCATTAGCCATCATCACATGGGGAAACTCAGAAAGGCTTCAATGCTTTTCTTAATCAGTTTTATATGTTCCATATTGCTTTTCTGCCTTGTGCCCCGACTGCTTTTCTGCATGTATCCTTATCTTTCACAGTCCTCTTTGTAATGCCCCACAAATATAACCTTGACTCCGCTTCCAGTTCTTTTTCCAGTCTCTGCTGTTTGTTGTGAACAAAAGAAGATTGACCTGAGCAATAGAGGGGCTGACGTTTCCAGAGAAGCAGGGCTTTACCATACCAGGTACTGCTACAGGTAAGCCATGTCAAAAGCGTGAAGACGTGTAATCCCCTGGAAATCATCCGAAAATGGCCAAAATAAGTTTGAGCGATTTCTTAGTCTGTCTCTGCTTCCTTCATCTGGCTTTACAATGTGATAATAACATTGTGTCCTCTCACGGGAGCGATGTGATTGAACAGCAAAGGAATGTGAGTTATTTAGAAATTAAAACACTGTGGTTAAAGACTAAGAAATTGCCAGGACTCAGAAAACGTGGTCTCCCTTTCACGCACCCTTGACACACAACATAACCCTTTCCCCCGTGATTTAAGTGGATCTGAGGCTAAGACATCTCAGGAAAAGGGCTGAATACTGGGGCAAGAGCTCTTTGTCTTCCACATCTCAGGAGGCTTGTGGCTGGGCTAAGAAACAAGTCAGACCCACAAACCCTGTTCCCTGAATGGTTTTAACTGAGGAGTCAGTGAATGACACGCGTACACGCTGTGATTCTTTGCAAAGGAAATCAGAGTTCAGGGAAAGAAGATTTGCACCCCAATTCACACACCAAAACAGAGTCAGGGATGCGGCTGGAGGCTTTTTCTGAAACCCAAAGCTGGAAACATCCCTAGGTCGCACAGGTTATACATGGTGCAGTGGCGTCCTGCTAAGCTATGACGTTGGAAGTAGGGAGGGACTCAAGCTGAGGTCCGCCTTTGTTACTCAAATATAATATTGCAGGCTCTCAAAATCAGAGGGTGGTGTGGCGTAGGTACTGTACGGGTACAGAACAAAAAGATTATGCCTGCCCCATGGAGCTGATAACCTCGGTACAGGAGGACAGTGGAGGAGGGAGGGTCGTAGAGAGGTGGAAACAAGAAGGAGACAGTGTTGGCTGACTCTGAATCTTGAATAATTTTGCACAAGGAAGATCAGGTTCGGTACAGGACATGTAAGAAACCTGGGATGGTGTGACAGGACATTTTAACTACTAACACATCCTTTCCCTTTTGTTTTTGATTGAGTAGAGCCTCCCTGTTTCCTCTCTAAAAAAAATCCAGTGTAAGAATCCCACCAATGCTTTGCAGGACCTGGGTGGGCAGGTGAGTGCCCAGCAGCTGAAATTCAGGTACTGTGAAGTCTTTCATGGTGGAAACCAGAGCATCCAGAGAGTTTCATCATCTTGAGAGTTAAAGCACCAGCTTGGCAGGGCTTTTAATCTAGACGTCCCAGTCCACTTGTGGTTCTAGGTTTTGGTGCACCAGGTATTTTATCCTTGGCCTGTTTCATTAGACAAATGCTTCTGGTAATAGGATATTTGCCATTGACTCTTCAATGTCCTTGGCTGGTTTGTGTCCCTCCTGAGTCACATTCACGGGGATACTTGCCCACCTCTTTCTCTTCCCTTTCTTTGTCTTTTGAGCTGTATGGTGGATGTTTGCTCAATAAACAGTGTTTGAAGTCAGTCGTCTCCAGGTATCTGTGTTGACTGAAACCACTGTACTGTGGCAGAGAGTGCAAACAGAGCAGCTTACTAGATACTGTTATGGTTCACGTGAAGCCCTCAAACATGGCTGATGGGGATTTCCTTAGTGACAGATCAGCAGATGCTTGAAGGAGTTTGACACTGTGTCATTTTGCTACTTTATTACCATTATTTTCCTAAAACACAAGATTGGCTTACTTAAGTTCATCTAAAATGCAAATAAGGTATCTTGCATCAGTTTGGCTGGAAAGCTGGTTATTCAGACATTCAACTCTAATTCTCCACCTGGTATTTTCCCAGGAACATCTTTCTTGGGCATTTCAGTACCTCTTAGAAGACCTGCAAAACATACGGCCTCAGCACCCAGAGCTGAATTGTCAGGGGTGGGAATGCAGGGGCAAAGGCTTATTGAAGAGTGATGATATGATACCGTGGTTTTGTTTATCATTTAAAAAACAACTTGGGATCACGCTGAAAATTGGAACAGTAACTTCAACCTGCAGTCTTGCCATGACAACATCAGACAGGTTGGCCAGAAATTTCCAAGGGTTTTGATTGATACCTTTTCCTTGCATTTTGGTAAAAAGACTATGCTCTCACATTTGCCGCTTGGGCTTTTTGTTATTTCTAATGTTATTTCTAATGGGTGAATCTGTATCTGTTTCAGTACCTGCCTTTTCTTCTTTATACTGTTAATAAATCCAGGCTGGTTTTGCTGAGAGCTGTAACACTTGCTCCTGCTGGTGGGTAGAGCATTCCATTAATCCAAACCGTGATGCCAACTGTCTACCTGCCTGTGGTCCTTTAAAATCCCTCAGTGATTTTGTAAACCAGATGATGAGACCAGGAACGTGTGTGCCAAACCCAGATTTAGTCTGTGGTGCAGTTGTAGCTGGATGAAGTGTTGAAGTACCAGCTGGACCAGGTTGTTTTCTAGTGAAGCTGCCCTGTCCCTTCTGAAGAATTACAGGAACTAGAAAATGAATTTCCCATCTTCTTTGTGAAATACTGAAATTCCTTCCACAGGACATTGTCTTGCCATTTCAATGAATTTTTTTAACATTTTTTCTTATGTTTCATTTGCATTTTTCACCAAAACAGGCCACTCAATGATCTTCTTTTTTACTGCCTTGGAAGTATGCTGCAGTCCAGAAATGGATGGGGGTAGCAAGAGATGGGAGGGTTACATGGTGAAGCAGGCTGCAGGGCAGAAATCCTGTTAGCTGGATCCCATGGACCAAGTCACAGGCTGGGCAGTGGGCAGAAAGAGGGAGTCCTGACTGTGGAGTCATGTTGTAGAAACACATGAGGAGTAGCTACAGCTGTTAGAGAGCAGAAGGAAAAAGACATTTGCGTGAGCATCACACTAAACTGGTTGGATAAAAAAGCCCTATTTTTTCTCCTCTCCAGATTCAGTAAAGATATTTCTTGAGTAGAAGTCCAGAGAGAGCTGGGGAAATCTTCAGACAGTTTGCTGGCCTGCATTGTCCAGCACTTGTTTTTAACTGAACTATCACATGTATCTTAAAATATTTTTCACAGCTTTTTCTGAGCCTGAATTGCTTGGGAGTAAACAGTGGTGATTCTTAAAGCAATTGCCTATATTCATTTTCTTTGAACCTGCTGGCCCCTCTTTTGACTGCATAAGCATTTGCGCAGTTTTGCTGGCACACGTTAACTCTTGTTCAATAACTCACGAGCACATACTCACACAGATTTGCGGTGAAAAGCCAGGCAGCAGACAGTGCTTGGAAGAGTAACCTTTGCATCAGTGTTACACTCAAACAAGGCTTTGACGGTTCCATCCGATGGACTTCGCCTCTTATGAACCTCAACTGCCCCACACGAGCCCTGGCTGTCATCTGATGTTGTGTAACTGTACCCAGAGTAGAATGGAGTGCATGGCATGTGAATGAGCCTGAAAGATGCTGGAGGGCTCAGGTGTTCAGCTCTGGTGTATCTTGGTGTGGGCTGTGTCTTCAGCCTGGTTAGAAGAGCTGGTCAAGGCCGCAGCACGGTGCACGCTCTACACATCTCTGTTATGCAGTGTCGCTTTGCTTGCTGATCTTGTGGGCAAACTTTTTTTCTGAACAATGCAGATAGCTTTGAAGGGAAAACTGACACCGCCCCCCCAGCCCCCCATAGACAAATCCAGCTTCACTTTAGAGCCCATGCATTTTCTTGGCCCTGCGGCATCTGTCAAAGAGCTGCTCCAGGACCTCAGCGCGTGGGAGCTGTAACTTAACTTCTACCCTGAAACTATTTGGCTTGTTCTGGTATATTCTTGTGCTAATGCCAGTTTTCTGTCTGAGTAGTCGTCTTTGCTTTGTTCTGCTTACTTTCCTGCCGTATTTCTACCAGTGTTCCTGGAGCGGGTCAGTGACACTTCCCCAACTCCATTGGCTGTGTCTGGCTGGACATACCCTATGGCTGCACTGGGCTTTTCCACCTCCACAGCATGCTGAGGTCCTCTAGGCACCCTGGTAATAGCACATCCCAGTTCTACGTGTCTGGTTTTTGTCAGCTAAGGGACCTTTCTGAAAGTGGACTTTCTTAAACTACTCTTACATCTGTGACTCCTGAGATCATCATCGTGTTTCCGCAGGATTTCCACTTCTCCTAAATGCCTCTCAACCCCATACCTTCAGCAAACTGAATTTGTATCTTCCCATATTTCTCACTCCTTTGAAGAAATACCTTTCTTTACACTCAGACAAACATTTATTGCTTCATTTCACTTGAAGTCCTTTGCCTGGGCAAAACCTTGAGCCTCTCCATGAGGCTGGTTAATGTGATGTGTCAGTGCAAAGAAGTGTCCTTGCTTGGCCATCTCTACAAGGACTTGCCTGCCTGAGCTCTGCGATTACGTGATTTTAATTGGCTTTTAATTTGGGGAGATTATATAATACACTTAGAGGAAAACCACAGAGATGTTGTTAATACACAGGTTAGAAATTGCAAACAAAATAAGTGACCCAATTGCGCCTGAGCTCATACAGGCAAATTCACATTTATTCTCCCATGTACATAATGTGAAATATACCAGAAAGTCCATAATTAGAAAATTATAAGGATTTAAAACCTATATTGCAAAAATACATTTCTGTGGCTCTGGAGGTTGCAAACATGCTTTCCATGTAGAACTGTATGTTGCATTTATGCTGATTTAATCATTCATTAAACATTAGTAAGAGGCCAATTATGCTGTTCAAGAATAAGATGTTTTACGAGAAAATGACAAAAAGATACATGTAATCATTGAAATGCCAGTTTACAATCAGATAGGATGGGAAATAATCCCTTTAGCAAGCTTAAGCTTTTACATATTAATGGCAACATTGGGGAGAGTGGAAAAAGGGCTTTAACAGCCTTGCGGCCTTCCGGCCCTAATCAGAAAGTGAGTGCTTGTGATGCTCCGGACCAAGATTTAATGCACTGTTTTATTCTGTGGCAGAAATACCATGAGACGTGCTCTTTAATTGTCCTAGCTGGAGTTTAGCAAGTGTGCATCTACATACAGATAAACATAGACAACATAAGGGTGAGAAATATTATTCTGACTCTTCAGAGAGGTGAGATGTTCTGGGGAGGAAGAGAGTAAAGATCCAATGGGATGTTTCCATACGTATTTTTCTAAAGTCCCAAGTCAATCACTTTGTGGAAAAGGGAGGAGGACAGAGGGAGAATATACCAGTAAAATCATACCTGTGAAATCATGGCTGCTGTAGAAGCCAAGGGACAGAAACTAATTTTTTTTCCAGCTGTCTTCCAATACAAGACTTGGGGACACCGGACGAACTCTTGGGTGTTATGTTCAAAATAAACAGAAAGAAGTGGTTCTTCACACACGGTGTTGTGAGGTGGTGGAACTCCTTGCTGCAGGATCTGGTGGATACTCTAAGTTCCCGTGAGTTTAAAAAGCAAGCGGTTACATTAATGGAAAGAAAGTTGTTTGGGAGCTCTTAAGCACCATCTTCCTCTTGCTCTGGAAGTTTCTCTGCTGCAAATTTTTGCACACTGGGAAAACGTGCTATGGAAACATCAGACTGGTTTGTAAAACTGCCCTTAGCCATTTGCTTTCTGTGGCTATTGGAGGCAGAATGATGACTCAAATGGACCTTTCAGCTGAACCAGCATGGTCATTCTTTTGTTTTCTTATGGGTGTGTATGTGTATATACATCGGTAAAAGACATTTTTTAAAAAAATCTCTTGTTATGACCTTGCACAGACTCCTGTGAGAAAATCGTTTGGCACTGTTTCTCTCACGTATACCACATATCAGAGACCTAAAGAAGACAACATTCAGCAAACCATAGACTGCATTGCTGAACGAATTGAGACTGCTTTGGTGTGTATGAGGTCAGAAAACAGAAAAGGCTACACAAGGTGAAAAAAACTACAGAGGTGAGCTAACAAAGAAGAAAACAAGACAATTGTTAATTTTAATGTTCTCATGAACTCTACGCCAAAATGACTCACCTTTGAATCTCTCTGGGTACTTTCTGTGTCTGAAAATCTCAGTTCCCAGTTTTCCTCCGGGATCTGAGATCTCCTGTCTTTTTCTCTAAGCACATTTGGACTGATGGCTGAGTAGGGCTGGGCAAAGAAAATCCATTATGATTGAGCAAACACTCAATCCTTATGAAAAACCAAGGACAGGAAGCCCAAAGGTATGGGAAATTGTTTGCAATGAAGAAAATGGACGTGGGACCAAGAGGTCCTGGGGCGAGAACAGAAAAAAAAGGGAAGACCCAGGTGAGCAGAAGACGGGTTCCAGATAAACTTCAGCAAAGCATCACTCCAGCTTCCCAGGGCCACGCCAAGCATTGATGTTCTCCGACTCGTACATCTGGCTGCCCAAACACACAGCCCCCTTTTCCCAAATCCAGTTGGTCAGCTGTCCCCGTTGCCATGCCGGCCTCTGGGCAACGGACCCGAGCGATGCTGTTGAGAGGGAGAAAAATGTATTCCAGCGATAATATTGAAGGGTTACCGCTGCCAAACACACTGTGTCTGTGGAAACACCTGTTGAGTAGCTGTTGCAGTGGGAAGAGCAAGATGAAGAAAGACAGCTGTAAAAGTGCCAGCAGCAGTAGGAAGCTCTACCAAGACTGCTTTGTGCCAGTTAGAGATGTGCCAAATTATTTGGCTGCATTTCAAATATCTGGGTGTCCACTACATTTGCCAGCTCACGCTCCCAGGGAATATTTCAGCGTTAACACCACTCCTGCCACGCTCCCGCTGCTCTTCCACTTTAATTTCAGTCTTTATGTTTCTGTATTTCTTTTATTTCTAGTTCCTTCTAGTGCAAAGGGAAGCCCAGTATTGCAGTGCGGAGCCCAAAATAAGGGCTGGGATCTGCAGCTGGTAGGAAGACAAAGCATCACTGTAAAGGTTTTTGGCAATTGGCTTGTGAGATCTGCTGGGTTATTATTTTGTGTCTCTCCTGTTGTCGTTGGGGCTTTTTTTCTAAAGAATAATAATTTTATCTTTTACGAACAGTTAGCTAACCTGCACACTTCTCCTGCCTGTCCATCTAGAAATCTTTGGAACTGCAGAGCTCAGCTTTGGGAAGTTTACAATGGGAACGGAGCTGAAATTTTGAAAGTTTAGGTGGGCTAGACAGGTGGTAAGGTGGAAATAAAATGGCAGAATGCTATAGGGAAATATTTCCAAATGTTTTGTACCTATTCTGGAGGACTTATGTGCCATTCACAGCAGTGGTGATACCCAATGAGGAATGAGAGAGCTCGCAGCTGGAAGGGGAATTTCTCTTTTCAAAGACAGTTTTTCATGAATTAAAAGCATTCTCTATACAAACAAGGAATGGAGAGAAGATGGAGTTGTAGAGTAATGAGAATCTAGTTTAGATAATCTTCCTTCTAAAGTGCCCGAAGGGTGTAGGTTCATGTCCTGGACCATACCTTCCCAGTTCTTCCTGACTTTCCTTTAAGCCTGTCTGCATCGCCAAAGCCTGGTAAAAGGGCCACGGTGTAAACCCATCACTTGTCCGCAACAAGACGGAGAGGTATGCCCTAAGTTAAGCTTGTCTTTTTAAGAGTTTTGAAAGCTAAAATGAGCAACTAAATTTCAAAGAATTAAATTGTGATCAAATAATTCCTGTAACTCTCCCAACTTCTCACCTTGCCCCAGTGAATACCAGGCAGGCCAAGAGACACCTGAATTGCAGTGCGCTGCTGTGCCTTTATCGCTGCAGCAGTTTCATTGCTCTTCTGTTCGACACAATTGTCTGTTGTCATGATTTTTTAAATTCCAAAATCCTAAGAATGATCAAAAACTCCCCTGGACCATGGAGCTAATACTTTTCTCAGGGAGCTTTTTTTCTTCCCAGGAAGATTTTTCTATTAAGTGTTTGTGGGAAAAATTCATCTTCTTCTGTCTATTTATGCATATTTCTGAGATATCCTTATTCATGACAGTTGATTAGCCCTGGAGGTGGTATTTCTCTGCAAGGTATCATTGCTTTGCTGATTGCAGACAGAGATGGAAAGGTCTGAGCTCCCAACAAACAGAATCGTAGTGTCCTACCCATCTTCTGTGCCTTCCCTCACCATGTGGTAAGCCTTCTGGGGCAGAGATTCACTCCTGTTGTCAATTTTTTGGCAGAATAGCATCCTGTCTGAGCTGGGGTCTCTGGGCCTGACTATAAAACACATAACAATGGCTAAACCAAAAATCTTCCACATGCCTTCCCTCACAACAGGACCCTTCTTGAGAATGTAGCTCATGTATGAAAGAAACACAAATCTGTGCTTTCTGAATGAGAGAAAATATCACACCGTACAAATTGGCAGAAGACCAACTATGTCCAGGACTATTTTTTTTTTCCTTTTTGAGCTAACTTTCAAAACATCCTTTGCTCTAATTACTTTTTCTTCTCCCAAGCACCAGTCAAGCTGTTCCTCTTCCAGATTGTTTAGGCCAGGATTAGTATTCTATGCCTGACCTATTCTGATTTTACCTGCAGGTGCAGGTCAAAGCCAGCGGTTGTACTTCAATAGGGGCTGCAGGACTCCTTGGTTAATTTTTTCTCCAAGGCAATGGTGGTATTTTACAGAAATTCTCACCGCTCTGCTCCTGTCTCTGTGCTAACCAGCAAGGGAAGGACAGACCTATTTTTCCCTGAGCTTTCAAATGTCCAGTGGAACAAGAAAGCTACAGCCTCTTGAAGACTCTCTGGCTGGATCTCATAAATAATGAGAAAAGTCTCTGAATGTTGCCTTGGCCATGTCAAACTTCTCTTCAGACAACCAGAAAATTCATCTTTCCTACTAATCCTCCTGACTTTCATGCCAGATTCATGGGTTATGGTCTGTTCATCCTGAGAAAATGTTATCTGAGTCAATATTTAGATAGAATAAGCTTTAATCACAACATAGTTATGCTTCATTAAAGAGGTTTTCCATTTGCTCCATTCAGAAAATAATGCAGAATGTACCAGAAGCAAACAAATTGGGTAGATTTCCTATTCATGAAACCCTTTCTTTCTTCCATAGAAATAAAGGGCTAATTACTTGTTTGGAAGGCTTTCCTTTCTTCTTTCAGAGCAGGAATAGGGATACATTTCCTTGGCCTTGCTACTGTAGATATGCTTGTTGGGTGGTGCCCAACTCCTTCCACTGCTGGTGAGTAGATCCAGAATGACAAGGACTGTTGTCCTCTTAATCCTTCCTTTAGGTACCACCCAAAAAAGGTGTGCATCTATGATCCTTCTCTGGTCTCAAAGAAAATTCTGGAAAAACCTACTTTTAGGAGTGGTCCCAACCTTTGTTTAGCTCAGGCTGTCTGTAGATCCCATCTCACCTTCGGGGGGGGACACATCAAAGGAAGAGTCCCCTGCCTGACAACTCCCATGTCCCCAATGCTGGTATCCCATCTTTGGCCCTATGGCACAACCACCGGGGCAGAGAAAGTAGATGGAGGGGCTGAGACTAGTCTAAGCAGCTGATCCTTTCACAGCTGGGCACGTGCTAAAGGACAGATGTCAAGAGCACAAATATGTAGACTAGAGCGTAGCACGGCAAATATGGCCTCAAAGCCCCTCTACGCAGCCATGTGGCCGTATTACCATAGTAACTGACCATTCAGCTGTCCTTAATGTATTTCTTTATCCCCACAACATCCTGGCAAGATAAAAAAGTGGTTTTGTCTCCGTGTTGCACAGAGGAACCTGCGTGCAGTGGCTCACCCAAGGGCACGCAAGCAGGCTGTGGCAGAATGCCTCTGCCTTGTCTCCCGCAGCCTGGGGCACCACAGAAATCACAGCATTTTCCTTCTTTCTTGCACTAAGGAAACAGGTTGCAGCTGCTTCTTCATTTGCTGTGACCCTCCACCCACGAGCGCTAGACCAGACTAACTGGGGGAGGTTGCAGGGAAGCTGGTGGTGGAGGGAGGCTAAGCGGTGTGTCGGAGTCCATCCCCTTCTCCAGGGCATGGAAGAGCAGATGATTTTGCCTGCAGTGCTCATAAAAAAAAATTGATTTCTTTCATCTCTTTCCTGAGCAAAGGCCAGTGCTGAGCCTAGCAGATTATTCAATAACATCCCATAAAAATATTAAACTTCTATATCGGAAACAAATTAAAATTGTATTTCATGATGTGAACAAAGGTACCCAAGTCGATTTCGTCTCTCTCCCCCTCTTTTTTCAAATTTAATATCACACAGAAGAGAGAAATGAAATCTGTATTTAAATGGCTGTGGAACATTGTGCATTTAAAGTGCACAGCAAGTCACTCCCTAAAGCACTCCATATGATATGTAAATCTTTTGATCTTTCACAAAATGCATGAGTTCCATAAAGAATAATGAGTACTAGCTTGGGAAGTACAATATTGACTGTCACTGTAGTGCACTTAGCCACAATTATTATTTGCATGGCTTTTGCAACATAACTGGAGGGGAGAGTCCTGTGAATATTTTTAATGCATTCTAATAGCTACTAAAAGAGATTTTATTTTATAATAGATGCATTCTTTCTTTTGGGTCTACAAGCATTTTTTTCAATTTATTCATTACATTTTTCACTCTTTATAAGAAAGCATCTGTGGGGAAAAGCAGAAGAGCATATAAGTCCTGAGGAAAGAAACAATTGACATCCTGCCCTGCCATTACCTGCAATAAAGCGGGGAAATCGACAGTAACGTTTATTTATTCTTTAAGCCAATGAGTAAAGTTTAACTCGATAAAAGATCTTTGGTATGATCTGCCTGAGGGAGCTTGAAGTGATAGTCCCCTTTCGAGGCATTTCCAAGAACCGGCCAGATTCTCTGCAAGGTGTAAACGCGCAGAGAACCCATGGGATCAGCTTGTCAGTGACTGCTGAGCTTGGTGGAGCCTTTGGCACCAATCCAGCATGTTGCCCCTGATTTTCAGCATGGAAAGGATTTAAATGCTTCAGCCTAGTGGCAGTGGGTGCTTATTTCGGATACTAGTGATGGGGAGGGAGAAGCTGAGCCATGGCAGTCTGCATGCTGAGCCTTTCCCATCTATTTCCCCAGCTCTCTGGGCATGCATCAGCCCAGACCCCTCCTGGAGGTGGGGAGCTGAACCCTGTCTTGGAGAAGAAGAGGTTTCTCCCATCTTTCTCATGGGCACCAGCATCCTGTTTGTTCACCCAGGAGATGAGAAGACTCCAAGCTCATGGTGCAGGAAAGTGAGGTAGGAATAGGGGCTATCATAAACACCACATTAAATAAAGTAAAATTAAGGAATTAACTTATTAAACCTCTGCTTTCTGGTTCCCTTCCTGAAGGTCTCAGTATCTCTCTGAAGGTCTATTCCAAGTAGCTCGATGCATTTTTACTTGCATTACACCAAAGCCCGGAAGACACAGAGCAAGGTTAGAGATGGTTGAGCTGGCAGGGAGACGGTCAGTGCTCCCAGGAACGTAAAACACAGCGCATGGGCATGGATGGCTCTGTTGTTCTTGGGTTGGATAGGAAAAGGCAGATTACTGAAGATGAGAATTTCTTGTAATGCAGAAATGATCGAGTGGTCCAAAGAGGCACTCACTGAAGTCAAGTGCTGTTTTGCCGTTGACTTGTCAGAGATCAGTGTACCCATACATGTGACAGGTCACGCGTGTGATCAGGCACTGACCGCCTGACACCTCTTTGGTGCGCAGTTCACCCAGTCAGTAGGACACATTTACAGCTGAAGAAACCACACGTGCACCAAAATCAAACCCGAAGCAGCCCTGGTGACCGCTTGGTTCAGACTACAGACCTTTCCTTGTATCAGGTAATGATGATTCTTAACAATTTGCATTGATCTGGTCTCAAGATCCAGTTTACTAAGAGAAAGTGATGTTTTGTCTTACTATGCCTCAGTTTCTCTCATGGTAGAATAGGCATGGTGCCATTTTCTTCCTTTATCAAAGCACTTTAAGGGTCAGGGAAGAAGATGTAATTAATGGTATAGCTGAGCAGTGATAGAGCACTGTAATAGAAAATTGGTCCTCTGATCTGAAGTAGGCTTCAAGAGGCCAGGGTGGTAAAAGACCCTTTCTGAGCTCACTGCAGAATCAAAGCCCATTTTCATCCAAAAGAGGATTTGTGAAAATTTTTTCAACCTGTTCCCATTTCATCTCTACCTAGAAAGGATGCAGGACTTGAAAAATTAGTTCTGTCCATGGCAAGGAAGCATCATTTGTCTGTTTGACTACTTGGTTTAAGCTCTGACACATCATTGGGACACACCGTTCCCATTTTTTCATTGCTCTTATCCTTGAAGATTCGATTCCTGCTCAGCGTTGACCATTCAGTTGGTCTTTAAAGGACTAATGGGACCAGTGCAGAGGATGATTTAGATCTTGTGAAGTGAGCTAATTCTTTCTGTTTTATTTCCTGGTGCTGAATTGCCCTGACTTTTCTGGTATAATTTTTAGTTTCCCACCTTAGAAACATTGTTCCATGCACAAGCCCATCTTGGATAATGAGAAAAAGGCATATCAGTTTGGATTGAATGACCATATTGTTGTCTGTAGAACAAGAACCAGATTGTTGATTTTAAGGCTTTCTTTTTTAAGCCTGGACTATCAGGATCGTTTCAAAAAGAGGATTCCTATGGGAAAACGTTTCTCAGAAATAAGCTGCACCAGTTCCCAAAAATCCACTGAACTTGTTTACCTGGTAAGACCTGTAGTAATTTTCCATAACATATTGCCATTTATGATGCTCTGGAAAGGCACTATAGTGATTTCAAGAGGAGAAAACCAAGAAAGATTATTCATTTCACATCCTCATGCAATTCTTTTGTAGGTGGCTTTCAACAAAGGGTGATATTGGATTACATTCATTTTGGTTCTTAATAAACTAGTAAATCTCCCATTGTTCTATGTTGTCCAATTATAAAAGCAATGAATATGAGACTAAGCACTTCAAGATAACCATAGCTTTAAAGATAGACAAAAAGCTTTATAGATTAGGATCAGAATAAAACTGCCATTTTTGTAGCGTTTTGATGAATAATATTTTGTGAATTAAAGCGTTCTCTCTTAGGAATGTCACTAAATTACTCTTTAAGTAGGAACCACTGCAAATCTCAGGAAGTTTCCAAATATCTAGGGTACTGAAAAGGAAAGGAAGTAAATCCTTCCTAGAAGTCATTTCCTCGCTGTCTGAAGAGGTCATTATGAAGGGTATTTCCTGAGGTCTGTTTGCCTGTAGGAGTCATCTGTTGGGATTTTCTTGAACCATTTCTGTTGCCTTCCCATTTAGGATGTGGTGCCTTTTCAAACATGCTCCTTAGCTACATTGTGTTTCAAGAACTGATTCTTCAGTACTTTGTAAAGGCTTAATTGGCAATAAAAATTAGCATTTTGAAGTCAGGATTTGCTTATTTGCTTTGTCCAAAGCAAGGGTTTCCAAAGTGGTCCAAGAAATGCTTCCGAGAGGCCTCTGGAGGTAATGAAGAACAACATTGGCAACTGGTTTAAATACACTGAGCAGGGTCTGGACCACTGTGGTAAAATTTTAAGCATCAGAAGTTGGGGAAAAAAGAGTTGCAAACCACAGCTGTGTGTACTGCAGACCAGAGTGCTCTGTGGGCTTGTGAACTGGGACCATTGCCTTACTCAACTCAGGAAGAATTCATGAGCCATTTACAAAAACATCTATTAATCTATTAATTGCCAACAGATTCTTTGCCAGTAAATCCTTAATGGAAAGTAGAGTCCTCCACCTCTTTAATCCTCATAATCCTACCTTGCATGCAACTCTCTAAAATTGTGATGTGGAATGGCTTAATACCGTAAATTTGTCCCTTGGCAGAGAAGAAGCAATGACATATGGCTCTCTCCAGTGGTGACCCAGGATAAATGTCCCATCCAGTTGCTCATCCTAGTTGTATGTCAAAGTGTAACATAAAGGGTCCGTGCACCACAGATGTCAGTTTGGTAGAGAGGAAAATACATAATGAAGAGATGTAGAAAGATGCAGGTGGACAGATGTGGGCTACGTCTAGATATCTGAGCCCAAGCCTTTGTCTCATCTATGTGAAGGTCCAGCACCCATCTCTTCCCTTGACTTGTGCTAGGATGAATTTTTGCATCAGGAAAAGGCTACAGCGCCAGAGAAAGCCTGATTCCTCTCTTTGAATGCAGCCTTGGGAGGGACGCCATGCTTGGCAGGTCTGGCAGCAACATTAGTGGCAGAGCTCAAAGGAGAAATGAAGGGTAGAATAGAAGATGCTTCCCTGCAGTCAATCCTCTCCTCACATCCTTACCCTCTCACTGCTTCCCAGGATTTCAAGTACCTTCATCTCTTCCCGGATGGCACTTCCATTCGAGAGTGAGCTGCTGGGTAAAAATAATTCTTTTGCTCAGGGTTGTCAGTCACATCATGGGACCATGCCTGAAACTGCAATCACACTTTTTGATCAGTTCTGCTGAAACAACCTGTTGTCTTTTATAATAACATTTCCATTGGGAATATTCAGATGCTGAGGCTAAAAGGAACCATTTTATTGTATACAGACAACTACACACGCAGTGACTTTGCATTTTTATCTTTTTGATTTTCCAGTGGGTGTATTTGCCTGGGTTTTTTTTCAGACCACATCCATCTGCTTCATAGCTCTTACAAAAGCTAGTTTACATGCAATTATTGCCATTAAAAACGTGGAGAGAAAGCTCGTTGCACAAATGTGTTGTTTTGCTCCTTTTAAAGCACACAGAAGCTACAAAACTACATGAAGCTGACTGATGGATGGGTTTATTTAATTATTACTTTCAGAAGCATGTTCTCTATCTTGCCCATAGCAGGTGCAGGCTGTGACGTGGCATTTGCTCTGGTAATTATGCAGTTTTTTGTAAATAGCAGAACAAGTCAGGATGAAAGATAGCGCTGCCCTCAGGTTGTGGGAAATTATTCAGCTTTCTCTTTACCAAATTTCACATGATACGTTTAAATGATAAGGTCGCTTTGATTCCTGTTGCACCTCCCACCCCCCGCTCTTACTGCTGCGACACGAAACTGGGAGAGAGAGCGAGGGAGTGGGACTGGAGGATGAGTGTGCGGAAGGGACAGTTTGTGACGGATGTTGTTCTTGCGGTGAGATACTGCGGGAACCTTAGTGAATAATAAAGCTGATTCGGGTATCCTGTGCTGCAGTATAGCATTAAAGGACACTGGCATGTAAGGATTAAAATGGTCTTTTGGTGAGGCTGGTGCTTTCCCAAGCGAGGCACTGCAGCTATCCTTCCAGCTGTGTGCCCACAGCCTGTCTTGCTCAGGTCTCTTCCAACGCCCTCAGTCCTGTGCTTCATCCTGCTCTTCTTCTGTGTTTGAAGGAGTCTGTACTCGGAGTTCAGGCCATTCCCCAGCATCCGCATCCCGTGTTTCTTTCCCTAAGCAAGGGATAAATAACAGGTGCTGTGCAAGTGGGTGGGTGTACTCAAATTCTTCTCTAAAAGGAAGACAGCCAGCAAGGAATGCCAAGGCAAACATCCCTCAGTCACCAGGAGATCTTTCCACAGAGCAATGGGATCTCTAAAGAGACTTTGCTGTCCTCTGCCTGTAAACCGCTCCCTCAACTTCTCCTCCCCTTGAGGTCCAGGAACGCTCATGGCTGTCAGCTACATTCAGATTTGGAGCTGGGGCTCCAAAGGAGTAGCTGCCCCCTTTCACGTCGATTTAAGATAACCAGAGATCAACAACTAAAGCCAATTCCTGTCATTTGCTCAGAGCGGATCCACAAACAGCTCTTTTGCAGTAGTGTTGAGCTTGCTTGCCTCTCCGTGGCTTGAGCAATGTGAGGATGTATAAAATCTCCAGAAACTTGAGTGCCTACAAATTTCCATCAGGGCCAACATTTTCAAAGCCAGCTAACAATCTTGTGGACTTCTTTTGACTACTCAGTTTGGTTGCTTTGAAGTAGCCCAGTGGGGTTATCCAGGACCACCAGCCACCCTGGGTACGTCCTGGGTCCAAAGCCACATCTGGGAGATTTGCTATCTTAGCGTCTCCGTTCTTGGCTCATGCTGCTGGTGTTTTATCAGAGGTACTGATGTACTTGCACTTTGCGTTGAAATCAATAGGAATTGGTGGTGTTTGGCACCTACTGGAGACACGGTCGTGCTTACTGATGGCAGTGTGTAAATAACATGTTCTGAAACAGGCACCCTTTGGAAATCTTCGCTTCTCTGCTCTCTATCAAAGTGTGCGATGAAATGAGAATAAACCTGACAATGAAAATGTGTGTTCAGTTTATATAAGAGCTTAGCTGAACAATATAATGTTTCAATGGGAGGCGCAGAGTACGTATATGAATGAAAATCAGTTGATTGTTACCATGTGTCTATCAAAATGAAAATAAGGTCATTCACAAATCTTAACATTTTATGGAGGGGAGGAATATTTTTTTAATTAGGATTAAAAATATTATCTACTTAAAACGTGCCCATGCATATAGTTCTGGCATAGCCTATAGCAACACCTATAATTTTAAAATAAAACTGTTTTTTCCAAGAAGGAAGTAATTTTGAGTGATAACTAATTTAGATAGTGCTAATTATATTGGTTGGAACTTGCAAGGGAGTCAATGGATAAAAAGTTGATTAAAGCAAAGTTATAAAACAACAATAAAAAGCTCTAACTCTGCTCTTTAAGATGTTCTGAACATTTTAATGTTTGTTCCTGCCAGCTCTCGTAGCTGGGCTGGAAAGCGAATGTTTCCATACACCTGTTTGAAACTAAAGGAAAAAGTAAGACCTTTTCAGTCAGTTTGAGAACAGAGGGTGTATTCTACACCCTGAAATACTGCTTAAGATGATGTAATAAGTTACATAGCAATGTAACTTACCTGATCATAAAATCATAGAATGGTTTGGGTTGGAAGGGACCTTGAAGACCACCTAGTCTCAACCCCCCTGCCATGAGCAGGGACACCTCCCACTAGACCTGGTTGCTCAAAGCCCCGTCCAACCTGGCCTTGAACACCTCCAGGGAGGGGGCGGCCACAGCTTCTCTGGGCAGCCTGTTCCAGTGCCTCACCACCCTCAGAGTGAAAAATTTCTTCCTGAGATCTCATCTAAATCTTCCAGTTTGAAGCCATTACCCCTCACCTTATCACTACGATCCTTTGGCTGTCTGTGCTTTGAACCAATGGTCAGTGTTCCTGTGGCTGAGACAAGCAAGGAGGAGCAGCTGACAGGATTTGTGAACATTTCTATCTCTTGCAGCAGTGCGAGACATTGCCTAGGGTTGCTCACTATAGGTTTTTCCAAGTGCATCAGATGTCTTATGATGTGATGTAAATATGGCTGAACCCATTTATGTAATTTCATCTGGAAGTGCTTTCCCAGCTTGGATCTCATAGACCAAGAATGCCTCAGGTCTACTTGCAGCTTTTTCATCTTTGCTTTTACACATGCAGTGAACCCTGCAGCCTTGCTGGTTCATAGCTGGACGTGTAGTTTCTAAAGTAGGAATGGACAGACCCGTTCATGGCTTTGTGGCCATGAAAAGCACAGGCTTGACAGCCTTGGCCATGTTGGAGGCAGTTAGGGTTACTCTGCCCTGGCTAAAATTCTGTCTTTATCTTCCAGTTCTTCTGTGGGAAAAGTGAGTTTAACTGACCCTAGCAGAGAGTCATCAAAGCACAGACGTCCTTGAGAGGATGGGGAGAGACAAATGAAGAACAAGGTGTAGTTAGTTCTAGTTGAATACTAATTCTGTTGATCCTGTCATTCTGTTTCTCAAGCCACAGGTTCCCTACCCTCCTGGCTGAATAATTTACACAAGAAGATGGTAAGGTTAGTGAGTTTTCCTGAGAAATCAGGAAAATCTGAGTGATCTGACAAAAAGAAGGTGATGTTTTTGTCCTAACTGCTGCATCCTTCCTGTGAGTGTCCTGGTTTCCCCCAGCCATATGTGATATCTCTTCCCACCATGCTGTTGCTTGTGCTCAGAAGTTTCTCCTATGGGAGCTATGCTTTTGTGCTTTCCTTTGCTCAGATTTTGCTATTTCTTGGAAACAAAAACAGCCCAAAGCCTGGAATTGCCTCACTTTGTACATAACAGTGGGCTGTTGCTGGCTGCAGAGAAGTGGCCCTGGATCTCTTCTGCTGCTGCACGGTAGAGCATCCCAGGACAGTGCATTGCTGTGAGGAGACACAAATAGAAGTCAGCAGAAGAAGAAAAAGAATCACAGAATCACAGAATGGCAGGGGTTGGAAGAGACCCTCAGAGATCATCTAGTCCAATCTCCCTGCCAGAGCAGGGTCACCTAGAGCGGGTTGGACAGAAATGGATCCAGGCAGATTTTGAATATCTCCAGAGAAGGAGATTCCACATCCTCTCTGGGCAGCCTGTTCCAGTGCTCTACCACCCTCAAAGGAAAGTTTTTCCTCATGTTGAGACAGAATTTCTCATGTTCCAGTTTGTGCCCATTGCCCCTTGTCCTGTTGCTGGGCACCACTGAAAAGAGCCTGGCCCCATCCTCTTGACGCCCATCCTTTAGATATCGATAAGCATTGATGAGATCCCCTCTCAGTCTTCTCTTCTCCAGGCTAAACAGACCCAGGTCGCCCAGCCTTTCCTCATCAGAGAGATGTTCCAGTCCCTTGATTAACTTCGTAGCCCTCTGCTGGACTCTTTCCAGCAGTTCCTTGTCTTTCTTGAACTGGGGAGCCCAGAACTGGACACAGTACTTCAGATGTGGCCTCACCAGGGCAGAGTAGAGGGGGAGGATAACCTCCCTCGACCTGCTGGCCACGCTATTTTTAATTCACCCCAGGATGTCGTTGGCCTTCTTGGCCACAAGGGCACATTGCTGGCTCATGGTCAACTTGTCCACCAGGACTCCCAGGTCCCTCTCTGCAGAGCTGCTTTCCAGCAGGTCAGCCCCTAACTGTACTGGTGCATGGGGTTATTCTTTCTGAGGTTGCAGGACCCTACACGTGCCCTTATTGAACTTCATTAGGTTCCTCTCCGCGCAACACTCTAACCTGTCCTGGTCTCACAGAATAGCGGCACAGTCTTCTGGTGTTTCAGCCGCTCCTCCCCGTTTTGTGTCATCACCAAACTTGCTGAGGGAATGTAAGTGCTTCTTATGCTTTACTTGTGTGCTGCTCCTCTTAACCAGCTGTATGAAGGTTAGATTTTTGCATTTCACACTGTTTTCCTACGCAGATAATCGTCACTGTGCACAGTGAAGACCGTGTGTGCCTGAGGATTTCCTGTGTAGCACAAAACTGTCATCAAGAAGTGATGAGGTAATTTTGCCTTTCCGGTTCCACTTCAGCATTCTTATTAGTAGTGTTTGTAGGGCTTATATTTTGTTATATTTTAGCACTTATTTGCTTAATGTACAATCCATGGCACTCTACGAGCACTTGAGCATTTTGGAAGGTTTTATTGTCTAAAAATATCAAAAGAAGGGGTAGATGTTAAAAGAAAGGGAAGAACAAATAAGAAATAGAGATATTTAATATACATCAGCTAGAGTGTCTGTAAGCAGCCTGGCATAAGTCATCCTTTAATAGAGATGTAAGAATAATTAATTTTTCAGTTCAGTGGTCAAACTGAAAAACTGTGAGGGAGGAAGGAGAGGAAGTGAGTGGAGTGGGAAGAAACAAGGAGAAATGTTTGGGTCAACCTTAAGTAACAATTTCTCATTTTCTCTCACTGAAGCGAAACAAACACACATATTATCTGTTCCTTTGAAAAAGCGGTCCTAGATGAGTTCCTAAACAAAACATTCCTTCTAGAAGCAAGGCCTGAAGGTCCTGCCTAGATGGTGGTGACACAGAACATCTTTACTTTTCTGAAATTTCTTCTTCTTTCCAGGCCAAGCCCACTCTATAGATTTACTGTCAGTGTGCAAAGACCTTTATTAAACATATAATTTATCAGAACCTGCTGCCCAGCTTCAATCTGATTCTGCAGCATCGTTTTCCAACACTTCTCAAACTGTGGACCCTGTAAGATATCTTCTGCTGGAAGCAAGACACCTGCTTTTAAGTCTACTAACAAGAAGTTTGCTTCTCTTAATGAACTTTTCAAGGATGTTTTAAAAGGAGCCTCCAAGCCCGCGGGAATACATTGCTCAGGGTAGAGGATGTACTATGGATAAGGCCATGGATGATCCATGAGTTGGAGTACAGACTTTGTCCTACCATCCTCACCTTCCCTCTTGTAGAAGCCACTTGTCTTTGCTGTATTACAAAAAAAAACCCAACAGACCCCAAAAATATATATAGGTGCCTGGCTGGTACGCTCATAAGGGTAAATTTCTTTGTGGGTAATCAGCAGAAATCCTAAAAAACAGAGACGCTTTGAAAGCATGCAAGCAAAAGAGGTTGCTATAAGAAAAATCTTTGAAGGGGTATTATCCAATTAGTACTGATAGCTTTGCTAATATGCCAGCAATTAAAATGTTGTTTGTGAAATAAATAGGAGAAGACCTAAATATTCTTTGGACTTACACAGGAATAATGCCCTAATATCTGGTGGAATAATTATAATGAAGCTGTAAGTATTCTCTCATCAGTTGTTTACTGAAATAGCAGTCTATTTAATCAGTAGCAATGCATTCAAGGTGACTAAATATTAAATATGATTGGCAGCTTACTGCTTGGACTAAAACGATTAAGTAACATGAGAAAGAAAGTGACAGGTGACTTCAGTCCCCTCGAGGAAACATGCCCCAGCCAGGAAATGGGTTGAGACTTCTAATAATATTGGTAACAAATAAGTGCTGAAATGTTTGCTTGCAGCAGTCCATCTGGAAAGGAATGCAAATCCTGTTATACATCTTTTTCATCTTGGTGAGGTTGCAGTGGCAGCACTCGCCAGCTCCGAGGTACCGTGCATTTTAACTATCCTGCAGAGACACACACGCTTGCCGGAGATGTGTCAGATCGCCGTGCCAGCAAAGCCACTCGAATCCTCGGCGCTGAAACAAATGCAGCCGCCCCTGTGGGGACCGTGCAGACTGGGCTGATGCGCCATCGGTTGCACGGTCTCTCATGTTCACCCTTGTTGGAGTCTTTCCTAGTTACGCATCCCCTCGCTTTGGATTCAGGTAGAGAAACGGGGGCGAGGGATGAATTGCAAATCGATTCCGGTCGCCTCCGAAGGTCAGCGTGAATTGGCATTTGCCCCAGGCTCTGATGCAGGGTTGCTGGTCGCAGCTCTGGAAAGGGAACGCAGCAACCAAGGCATTTCCAACGCCCTGTTTCACAGGGGGCTGCAAAGTGATCCTTTCTCTAAACTTCTTATCCAGTGAAAGCATTTGCCACTTTGGGTAAATCCATGTTTCTATTTTTAGAGGGCTGGGGTTCCTAAATCCCCGCGTTAATGCGAGCTTCCACTCCAGTGTGCACCATATCCTAGTTGTGTCCGAATTGTAACTAAAGCTAACTCAAAGCTCAGGTTAAGGACAAACATTTGCAAGCTGTCCACACCCGAATATGCAAGACTGTCACCTTTCCCTGGGCCACATCCTGATAACCTCACTGGAAGAGTATTCTGCTCCCTGGCAGGCCCAAATCAAAGCACCACTCTTCTTCACCGAGCATGACAGATTCTCACCCTGCTGCTGGCGAGCCCCAAATTAAAACTAAGAAATTGAGGCACAGGTTAGAATAAGAAGCTGGCCAGGGTCATGCAGGTTATCCGTAACGAGACCCAAATCTGAGTCCAATTCTTCTGTCTTCCATCCCAGCACTCCCTTTTCTAGCTGATCCTTCCAGGTTCTCGCTAGCATCTCCCTCCTTTCTGGCTCTGTGGAATAGATGTTGAACCTAAAACCTGCTGCGTGGCGTGCTGTAGTCACTGCCGCTGCTGTTGTCTGCTTCTCAGCTGAAGTAGCCCAGTAAAGAAGTTGGGGAGCTTGGGGCAGCTACAAGGGCAGGAAGAGAGACTCATTTCTCTCTCCGTGTCCCTAATGGGATCCTAAGTGTAGTATAGACATGAGTGTCAATGCCCTTTTACACAGAAAATAGAGAATGAATTCCAAACAGTACTGGAGACAGCTGACCCTTTTAGCACAATGCTTAAATATTCTAGTGCCGTGCCAAGGCAGCATGTGCAGAGTAAATATTTTAATCCCTAATTAATCACTTTGGTTAGATTGGTAAAACAGAAGTCTAATGAAAATAATTTGAAATTTCCTTCATGAATAATTGCATTGTTCAGGGGATTCTGGGAAGAGTCAACTGGCTGACCTTCCATTCTTGGGCTGCTCTATTGCTATGAGACTTAATTTGTGTCCTTCAACCCTTTTCAGTCACCGTCACGAGATTAGAAATACCTTTCATGCAGTTTAGCAGCAACTATGCAAAAGGACAGTGCAGTCAGCAGAGAGGTAAGAAATTAGCACATGCTTCCCTGCGGTGAAACACATACAGTATGGCACATAGGACAGGGGCAAAGCTTCTTTTCCACTCCGTGTCCCTTTATTATGTCCTGAACATGATGGATTGCATTGTTTATTGAAGTATTCATGGCCATTTTTAATTAGAGATGTGAGGTCTGCGGGTGCCAGGGCTTTGGGTATTTGCAGGATTGGAAAAGAATTTGCTTGTTGATACGTCCTGGTGACCGGCACCACGGTTGGTCCCGTGGCTCCAGGGGAATTTATTTCCTCCTGCAGGTCCTGTCTTTCCGGTCACCCAGTGTTAGGCTTCAGTCCTGTCTGGACAGGAGGGGCTGGCTTGTAGGACCAGGTCTGACTGGTCCAGTGAGAGCAGAATTACACCCTCCCTGCTCACTTCAGCTTGCATTTCTCTACAGACCAGCTATGGTTTGCTGGGGGGGGATCATTTGAGTGCAGCAAGGTCTGCGGTCCTTCCACAGACTTTCCCTTTGTTAAAAAACCCACAATGTACTGTCCTCTATCTCAGTATAATTTTTCTCGGATGTGTTGGCTACAACAAAGGATTATGCAGCTGGGACTGTTCATGAGAACAAGTCACGTTGTGCAGGCAAGGATTTAAAAGCACATCTTGAATTGATAGACCCGTGAGTATCCTTTTCAGGGGGGGTCTTCCCCCCAGCTGTTGTGGAGCAGACCTGTTGTTGGAAGATCTGTTTGTTGTAGAGCTGCAACTAATGAGTCTACTAAAGGTGGAGAGGGCAACAGCAGCAGACGCTGCAAAGCTGCTGGGTTTCTCTGTGGTTTTTTAGAGTTGCTTCTTGTCCAGGATGGTGTGTTCAGCCTTTGGAGTGGCCACCAAAGGAGGCGGGATTCATGTGAGTGTGTGGGTCAGGGCTTTACACTGCCTGCAGTGGTGCAGGAGGACAGCGAGCGAGAGGTGGGCCATGTTACACGGCTGCTCTGGATGCTGCTCGACCACAGCAGTTGGGTTGGGCATCTTCTTGCAGTTGCTTGATCCCAACTCCAACTCCAGACTCTTCTGTGTGCTCCTCAAAGCCTGTGGCTGAGAGCATGAGCGGAGGAAAGCAGGACCGGGGGGAGAAGAAGTAGCACAAGGGCAAAGAGGATGGGCAGGAACGTAATTAATAAGGGCTGGATTTTGGTCTTAAGCAAGTGAGGAGGATGGAGGGGAGCAACTGTATCATAGGTAGTTCAGAGAGGGAATGTAAAGCTTTTGCAAGTCATGAAATATGTGGCAGGAGGATTGACAAGGGCAAGGTGGCTTGGATCCTGATTTGGGGGTTGGTTGTCTAGGGGAAAGGGTAGAGTTATGAGTACTGCTCAGGACCTTGCTTTGGGAGAGAAAAAAGTGTGGTAGAAAACGATTTCTTGGGCCAGGAAACACAGATGTCCTTGCCAGTGCCTCTAGCAAGCTGAGGATGCGTGTGAGCATAGCTGAGAAGAGGGGCTGGTGCAAAACTGCACTAGAAAGTGTTTTCTATCAAGGGGATGATTTTTGAGACAAACAAATTTAAAACCCATTTTCTTTTAGAGGACAAATAATAACCACTGTTGTTCTACTAGTGGTTTTACCTTATGAGGACAAACTTTTTTGCAAAGATTATCACTTCATAGCATCTTGCAGCCTCCACTTTCATTTGTGTTTTTTTTCTCCCATATTCACTATTTTATTTTTCTATTCGTCTGCACAGTTGTTGCTTATCAGCCATGGAAATTTACAGATATTAAATTAGCTACAGGAGGGCTCTGATATTGTTCCCTCAATGCTAGAGAAACCTATTGAGAACTAAAGGAAAAATTATTAATGAAAACTGAATGAGAAGGCTATAAAGTTCAAACAAAGTGTGTTCCCTACCTCACAAGATCTGGATGCATGCAAAATTTCATGAAAATTACTCATAAAATGGTATATTATGTTTTGCTTCTTCAACCAAAAGCATTGTTGAAATATTTTCATTCAGTGCAAAATATATTGGATGATAATGATAATTAATGTACTGAACCATTTAACAAGGAGATAATAAAGGATATGAAGGGTTTATTATAAAAAATGTGACCCTCACCACAGGACTTGGAACTTGCTGCTTTTGACAATATAAAGCAAAGCCTCTACCCTCTAGGCTAGAAAATGTCTTCTCCAGTTGAGATGAAGATCATAAAAGAACGTCATGAAAATGAACCTTGGTTTTATGTGTTGAAAAAAGGATGTGGGGAAGGAGGCTAGATCTGCGAGTGTCTCCAGCAATAAGGTAAATATTTGGGGTTTTAGGGTGACTGTGTCTGGACCAAAATGGAGGATAACGTGTAAGATCTTACGTCTCTGCTGTGATGCTGATGCTCAGCACAGTGCAGTCTTTCTACATGATCATAAACCAAAGCTAAATAAAACGAAGTCCCACTTGTGAAGGAAACAGTACAGAGACCCCTCGCAAGCCAGTGGAGCTCTTGCCTATGTGGAAGCTGCCTACAGAATTCCACCACGAATGGCGACAGGAGCTTGAAGGACAGAAGCAGAGACCCAGTCTCCAGTGTGCAGTAAATCAGCCTTTATTTTAAACCTGTGCCTGGTTTCAGTGTCACCTCATGGGGAATTCTGCATATTGCCCCTTAAGCGGGACATGGACAGTCTGCAAGTTCAAGGGGAAAGTAAACAAAAACAAGGGGTAAATCCATGTCTGCCCATCAGCAGAGCCAGTAGGGCCAGCCAGGAAGAGTCGGAAGCTCCTGAGTCTTTTGAACTTGCTGGGGCAAATTGAGATTTGCTCAGTAACACTCAGATTTCCTCCAAGAAAGAAAACAAAAAAGTAAAATAAATTGAAAAGGCTCTGATTCCTTTATGCAATTCTCTCATACATTATTATTTTGACACAAGGGTATAACAGAGAAGAGGTAAAGTTAAAGTTCGCTTTTCAGCCTAGATTTCCTAGCTCATTCCTTTACTCTATATTGAGGGAAACCTGCTAGAGCCATTACTGAATTTAGCCAGAATACCTGAACCAAAATGATAATGAATCTAGGAGGCTGAAATCAGTTTCAACGCCCCAAAACCCACCCTGGGTTATGATCTGAGGATGGACAAACCTGCACCCATCCAGAAGACAGAACTGAGCATCTGCAGCCTTGGAGCGGTCCGGGATATTGACCCAGTATTAACATATATGGACCTTATCGACAGCAATGACCTAAATACAGGGAGAACCAAGTGCTGTCCTGAAAATGAGAGCAAGCGCCATCGCTAATACTGCAGAGGCTGGAACCTTGTCCAGAATATTGAAGAGAGCCCAGAGAGCGCTGAAACCCATATGAAATCCTGGGTGAAATCCAGACAATATTTTTGCAAATTAAAAACTGGCATGTTAGAGAAATACAGTCAGAAACTACAAAGGCGCGGGAAGCCTGGTGCTCTGGGCAGCCTGCTGACTCCAACTTGCTACTGTGGGTTCCTAGCGAGCCATTTTAATTGAAAGTGAGAGCGTCTGCTGCAAAAGGTTGGGAAGTCCTGCTCTAATTGACTCTTTCTGGGGTTAACTGTTGCAAAGAACGAGTCAGATCCCAGCTCCGCCGTCAGTACTGGGAGTCAGTCCTCCCCCGTCATTAATTGCTTTGGTTATGTTTCTTAATCAGCACCGCTTGGATCTATCGGCGAGATCCCTGGCGCCATGCCAGCACCGCCACTCTGACTAGATAAAATACACGGCGCGGGTAAGGGGAGGAGGGCAAGCTTTGCTTGTTATTTCTTCTCTCTTTGATGCTGAATTGGGTGGTTTTCCGACACAGACCTTTCTGTATGGCTTCTTTCTTTAACAGATCCGCAGGATTGTTGTCATTGTGGCTTTTGTTTGGTTGCTTCTTTAATCGACCTTCCAGCATTTCGCAGGGTTGTCATCTAAATGAGCAGATTCCTGCAAATGGCTGTGTTTGGGCACTTTTTCCCGAAAAGGCAGCTAACCACAGATCTTGACGTTGATGTAAATAAAGGCAAAGGTGAGGACAAAGAGGCCCTTGAGACTTCTCCATGCTAAATCCCAGATCTCTGCCTATGACGCTTGCTGTGCAACAACAGGAGGTGGGACTCCATCTGCACCTGCACATTTCATGGAAAATCGGGGCATTCAGAGCAGGACAAGTCACAGACTTGGAAACACAGGCTTGGAGAGTCCAGGTCCCAACAGGGCAGCAAGCAGGGACCCATATGTGCCTTGGAGCACAGAGCCATCATGTCCCACCCTGCTCGGGGTGGGATTTTCTTTGGGTTCCTCACCCCATTTCCATTCCCTTGCCCCAGCACATTTTCCTCAACTGAAGAGTTATGATTCTGTCCTCTCCAGGTTAAGCAGGGGCGGCTGGCACACACCCCACGCAACTCCTAGGGACTCCTCACCAGCCATCTAGGGATTGAAGGGGATGGGAGAAAGGATGTTATACCTTCATGTTGCACTTGTCTTGTAGGCAGAGGGCAAAGCCAGGACATTTTCAGGAAGCTGGCTCCTGGGAAGGCAGGTTTCCTGCAGGGAGACCTCTTTGTGTCCAGGAAAGATGTTTATGTGAACTGGGCAGCCAGCTACCAAACTGGGGAACTGCTAGATCCAGGAATGAGCATGGCTCCTTGCTTGGATCAAGCAGTTCAAGTCCTCTCTGCTGCCATTTGCTTTGTCAGAGGGAAGATAAAAAGCAAGTATGGCCGGGTTCAGCTTTTTGATCTCTCAGATTATGTTGTCTCACCATGAGACCAGTCAAGGGGGAGAGGCAGGGCAAACTCAGAACAATCACAGCACATTTACCGTAAGGGATTACATTTTTTTCCCTTGGAAATTTCACAACTGACTTTAATTAAGTTCTTCCAAAACCAGTAAATGCACAGGGCATTAGAGAGGGAAAGGGTACGTGTGCGCACGTCTGTTTGCCGGGTGGGATTTTTGCAAGTTTTCCTTTGCCTAATGAAAATTTGCTTGGCCGTCCCCATTGGAACAGGCTGTAGCCAAGCTTCAGGTGGGCTGATTCCCCGTTGCGTGGCCCGGGAATCACACACTTCTGCCAGGTGGTGATAGCTGGTGGGGGATAGCCTTGCGCTGCTAATGACCCTATAGCCTGTGCAAAGCATGTGCAAAAAGTTATAAAACTGGTGATATATATTGCTAAAACCTCCTGTGACACAGCTGTCTTATTTCTTTAAATATTACCGGTTGCCCAGGGAAGCTGTGGCTGTCCCATCCCTGGAGGTGTTCAAGGCCAGGTTGGACGGGGCTTTGAGCAACCAGGTCTAGTGGGAGGTGTCACTGCCCATGGCAGGGGGTTGGAACTAGATGGTCTTTAAGGTCCCTTCCAACCTAAACCATTCTGTGATTCTATGGTCATTCCTCAGGTCATCGATGGCATTTCCTTTTTATACTGTCCCTGCCATAGTGAGACCTATTTCATCGCCAAAACCCCTAAAGGTGCTGCTTTTGCTATCACTGCTGCTCGTAAAATGTGTTATCTGAAGCCACCTCTTCCTTGGCAGGGTATTTTCTGAGTCGGTCGCTCAGTACCTCTGCAAAGTAGTGTGTGTTTCAGTTGTCTGCACGGGGGTTACTAATCAAGGATGTCATGAGCTCTCAATGAAACAAAGTCTTTGGACGTGGGGACCCAGAAAAATGGACACAGTGTACTCGCAAATGTTCTTAGTAGCACATGTGAATTTCTTTGCACTCAAATTAAGCAGGATTAAAGCAGCTAAACTGTTGTTGCTCAGTTCTCTTGGATCATGTGACAAAGCCTGAATCGCTTTTAGTCACTGGTATAGGCCTAAGTCAGTCCCTTGATCTCCAAATTAATTTTTGAATTGAATGATTGTGTGGGGTTTTTTTGTCCTAATTGAGTCTTCAAGTGAAAAATGCTTAGCAAACAGATGGAAAACTGAGGACAAAAGCCTCTATTATGTAATAAAAAAAGGGATAGTTCACTACAACAGTTTGAAATTAGTGCTTGGAGGATCTATTTATTTTTTTCTTCATAAAATCCCAAACAGTAAGCGATACACAATGTGTTTTGTACAGCTTGGTGGAAAACCATGAAAAAGGAAGAAGGTGGAAAATTCGTACGGGCAGCTCCCTTGGTGGATAGTATAAAACATCTGAGTAATTTATTGACCCACTCCTCATTTTTGTTTTATTGATATGGCAGAAGCAACAGTTTCCCCAGGAAGAAAACGTTTCAAGTGAAAGCAGCGCAAAGCTCAAAAGGTAGTTTGCTTATGTATTCCTGAAAACCCCGAAATTTCCCCTGGGAAATGCACCAGCTTGTTGCAAGTTCTGCGGAACCCTTGGGGCACCCCGGGGTCTTCTTGCTGTTCCCCAGATGCTGGGAAGTAATTCCCTACAGCTCTGGCGATAAGCTAACGAGCTTTAAAATTGTACTGAGCAGGACTATACGAGGTCAGGATCCTGCTGTGGGAGGCACTGCATATATGTTGCATCCCAAAATTGGTATTTTCTGTGGCCAAATGAAGGGGGGGTGGGAGGGGTGGGTGTAAAAGTTCTGCAGGCAGCTGGGCTGGTGAGCAGAGGTGCACCAGGGCTTGTGGCTCACAGGTGGGACAGAGACGGGCACACAGCCCCCACCTCCTTTGGGACAGTAAATTAACTTTTAAGGAATTTCTTGTCTGCTTCGTGCAGCCAAGATGAGTTTGGTCGCAATCTCATGTGTCTCGGTATTGTTATTAGTTTGGGTGTGTGTGGGGGTGTGTGGGTGTGAGCTTTTTCTTTTACCCTTGAGGTACTGAAGCAAGGTACCTCAGACCACTGTATTGCCTCTATAATTTTCTTTCTGGTGGGCTTCTTCTGCCTTCCAAAATATCAAGTTTGGCTTAATGGAAGAGTCAGTCCTGGACCACCTGAGACAGCACTGGGCTAGAATGAGGGGGAAATAGATGGAGCTTCTTCAAGGCGCTCTCTTTCATTCCCAGGTGCAGAGCTAATTGATATCTGTCTCTCCTGATGAGCAAGAGTAAATGGGATTTATTGATAACTAGTGAGTAAATGGGTTTTATTGATAACTACTGAGGTCCAATTAGAAATCCAGGTTAAAATAGGCCATCATTTAGCCAGTCATTTTCTCCTGTTGGAGTAAAGGGGTAGCTCCTGCATATGGAGAGGGAGAAGGAGGGTCTGGGCTATAGACTCCGAAGGGGAAAAAAATTGGGAGAAAAGTGGCTGCAAACAGAGCAAGTAACTGCAACTTCTTTCCTGGGGTGAAGGTGTGGTGCTGACTTCATAGAATCACAGAATCATTTAGGCTGGAACAGACCCTTAAGATCATTGAGTCCAACCATTAACGTAACGCTGCCAAATCCACCACTACACCACGTCCCTAAGTACCATGTCTACACATCTTTTAAATACCTCCATGGATGGTGACTCAACCGCTTCCGTATGAGTAAGACCTGGCTTTGTTCATGAAATTATTGAAAAAGGGGTTTCAGCTGGATGGGAGACACTTAGAGGATCTAACTCTTTAATGGGATATTCCCATGGAACCAGGGTGATACTGGTACTTGTGGTTGGTCTGCACTGCACCACATCCATGTGCTGGGAGGACCACCAGGGATCTTCCCGCAGTGGCTGCCCCCCTTCCTGGCAGGGCTGAGCACGCTGGAGCCCGGTGGGTTTGCGACGTCTGCGTTAGCAGCCGACGATCAGCAGAGCTGAACCACAAAACCAGCTCTGCTGCCTCTCTGGGCTGCTGCCAGCGCACCCCACAGGTCTCCAAATCGGAGCTAGTGAATCAACTTTCCTTCATTTTCATGTTTTTCCTGAATAAGAAGTTTGGGGAAAGCTTATTCTCATTTTGCCTGAAAGACCAGCACATGAACTGGGGAGGAACAGGTCCAGCCTTTCAGTGGAGTTCAGACTCTGCAACGTCAGCAATTGTTTCTTGCCATCGCAGTGTAAAACTCTTTTCCCTTTCACTTCTAATTATTTCTTTCTGCAGAACGCTTTCAGTGCAGATAATGCACACGAAGGTACAATACAGCCAGTTGTCTGAGAAAAGGAACCCATTCTCTTCTAGTGGGTGGTAGGTAAGAATTACTAATCCAATCTGCTTGAGTTAACGCAAAACAAGGATTAGGGTAAAGTTCCCGAATATGTTAATCTTCCTTTATAGAAGTAAACTTTAGCACCGCTATCAACCCCGTGGTTTATAGTTCATGGGAACAATGAACCAATTAAACTTGAGCAGAAAAAAACCTTGCACAAATTTTCTGATTGTTACCTAATACTTTGAATTCCTTTGATTCTTAATTATTTGCCACTGTGTCAGAGACGGAGGAAATAAAACGTTGTTTATTATTCATTAGGCTGTTTCTAAACATATCCATAATTAACTGCATCTTATTGTAGTTGTTCTTTTCATCTCCCCCTCTATGAAAGTAGGTATTAAATGACATGTAAGGTTCTGGATAACTGATATAATTGTTGGCAGCTCAAACTGGTGGCTTACTGGAATGGTTGTGCCTATTCATAGTCAGCGAGTTGTGGAAAAAACCCAGCCGTAGCCTGTGTGAAGGAACGGAAAGTATCATTCAGAAGCATTTCTCTTAGGTATTGGGAAAGAAAGGTTACTTCATTTTTGTAAATCAACACTCAACTGCAAAATGTCCTCTGGCTTTAGAAAAGCAGGCCCGTTCAGAAAAGCTTTAAACACTGATTTAGCCCTGTTGATATCCAAAATACTCTTACTTGTTGCTGGACCATATACGCTGCACTTATTGACAGCAATCCACGCAATTTGGAAAATTTTACTGTGTAGTCTGGATTTTCTTCTGCCTTCCACATTTCTGACTGGGGAACAGAGCAAAAGGAGGATAATTGGACTTACTGCATGAGATAGAAATGTCAAGGATTTAGTTTTAAATGCTAAAGGGTCTATTCTCCTGTCAATACCTGCACGTGACTCTTAGGCACATCAATTAGAGAAATGTAGTCCTAAAGCAAAGATTACACTATAGGATTTCAGCAGCTTCCGTGCCGGTGGGTCAGAAAAGCCAGCTTCATTTTAGAGTAAAAACGCAGCATTATGAGGTTATACCTAACCAGCCTAACTGTCGCAATAAGTGAAAAATGCAGCAGCCAGCCAGGGTTGTGTTTGGAATATCAGTATGTACCTGTGCTTCTTATAGATCGAATCCCATTGCAATCCAAAGGAAACCCTATTCCTGGGAGGTCCTGATGTCACCACCACTTCTGAAAACCTCAGTGATTATCAAGGAGTTAACTGTACCTGAAAAAGAAGGGAAGTAACCCTCTACCAAACGCATTTTTGTGTACAATTTCATAGCCAAAGTTCCAAAGCAATGTGATTTATAAAAAAAGACTTGGAAGGAAGCATGTTGGACATGGGACACAATGAATATTGCAGTCCAAGCTACAGTTCAGTTTATTAAGTCACATTTATAACGTTCTCGGTTAACAGAATTGCAGTTTAGGGAATATAACAGGGCACAACGGGCCACTGGGCAGAGTACAGTCATCTATAGCAGAGCGCTTGTGAAAGGCTCATCTTACCTAGCAAAAATTTAGTCAACTTTTGCATGCCCTTGGGGTAAAGTGAGCTCTCGTACAAGGCACTGAACTGACTCCTTCATGATGGACTTAAACTTATCAGCAGGAAGCCAAGGACTCCTCCGAGGCGGTGACCCAGCATTTGGGTTTCAGTCCTTTGGTTCAATTCCCTTGATTTCTGCTTTTCACCTGCAAGGAGCAGACAACTCAGCCACTACCCTCCACGGGAACAGTTTCTCCGTGCCTCCACCCTCCCATTCATCCCTGTGCTCCCCTCAGCCAAGCAAAAACTTATGGAAAAGTGTGAGTGAGGTCAGGGGATTTTTTTTTTTAAACCAGCCATCAGTGGCATCAGCGCGGCACAAGAAACTGCGATGCTCAGCGCATCGTCACCTCCCGGCGCAGATAACAAGGGGCTCCTTCCCTGGATTTAGTACGAAATAAAGCGTACGTAAGTCTCAAAGGCAGCCAGGACATCTCTCCCAGCTTCGAGTGCGCTGAGAGCTCAGAGAAACGCTTGGCTGCGGGGCGGCAGGTTAAGTGCAGTCTGTCCGCGGGCCAGAGACGCAGAGGTGTAAACTGGGAGCGCTCCCAAGACACCGTGTTACATCTTCTGGAGAGCTGCCCTGCTCCGTCAGGCTCTGCTGCGCCGGGGACCTCATCCCGTGAGCTCCGGAGCCACTCCGCGCCCGCTCGGAGCCAGTGGGAACAGATGGCACTCAGCACTTGGCAGCATCAGACCCCAAACCCCAGGTCCTGGGTTTTTGTTTTTGTTGTTTGTTGGGTCTTTTTTTTAATGTCAAACTACCAAAAATCCCCTTCGGTTCCCGAACGACGAGGCAGCAGCAGGAACAAGGTGGAGCGAGATGCGCTGGGCAAACCCGGCAGCTTTAATATATTTGCAAAAGTAGCAAGTCGTCTTTGCAAGTCTCCCGGTGCGCAGCAGAAATAGTCCAAGTTTGAGGCTGGGGGACTTTTCAAGCTTGTATCCCCGCTGTGGCATATAACGAACAGACAAAAACCCCTTTCTGTAACCTCCGCTGGCTGCGACATTTGTTGGTGTCTGTGGATCTTATTCACAGCGCTTTGTGCAACACTGGTACTAATGTAACTGTATTGTGGCAGGAGACTGGAGAGGGCAGCGGATCACTCGCTTGAAAACATGACCTTTTAATTTAAACAAAAGACTTGAAAAAATGAAAGTGGGTCTTAAATGCAGTTTAATCAGTCAGGCGAAAGATGTCTAATGAAGCTGCCAGACAGATTTGTAGCCAGACTGTCACTTTACCCATCATGTTTACAGCCTCCAGTGGTGAGATTAGGACTGGGTGAAGGCACAGTCTACCCAAATTTCCCCGGTCTGCTCCTCTACTGTGTCTGTTAAGTTTTGACAATTTGACAAATTATTTTGCTGCGTTGTCTCCAGACCTGGAGGAGCGGAGCGTGGTGCTCTCACCTTTGATCGTGGCTGAGCGATGCCTGACGCAGGGATGAGAGACCCAAAGGGATGCTGCAATGCTACAAAATCGAGGTAAACCCTTTCAGACTTTCTGCTTTATACTGTTTTCCTTCTAAGTGATCGGTGCTAAAACCCCTGCCTCTTGAACAAGGACAGCTGAAAAGTTGCAGAGCAATTTTTAAACATCTTGGCTTCCTTCCGCTGTGAATCGATGGGCTGGTTTTTTACCAGAATCTCTATTTCTTAAAGCTGCTGGGACGCTGCGGTTGTGAACAGGACAGTTGTGAAAGCCTCTAAGCAGTTGTTGCTACATCAGGAGAGACCTACACCAAGAAAGGACTGGCTTTAACAAGAAACAAGTTAGAAACCTTCCCCAGAGTTAAAAGTCCTGTCTATGCGACCATAGAGGAGGCAATGACGCTTTTCTCACCGATACCAAATTGGTTCTATTTTACGTTTCCAGATGTACAATAGGTATTTGTTTCGCAGGGAATATATGCTGCTTAAGAAGTTTTAGGTGGCTGCCGGTTGTAGCAACTAACCTCTCTGTTTATCCCCAGGCTAAGCAGGGCTCAGACACGCAGCGTCCGAGCTCCCCGCACAGCCATGTTGGTGAACTTAGCCTGGAAGGGGAGGAATTGCCTCTCTGGAAGATGAGAGGGGATTCATTTTCCATGCTAGCTCTTTCCTGGGGGGTTTTGCCAAGAAGAGAAAAACCGCTCACGGTTTTCTGTCTTTTCACCATTTTTTTTTTTTTTAAAAGAACATCAAAGTTATCATTCCTGCTTTCTCACCATAATCCCGCAAATCCTAATGTATGTCTCCCAGTTCTTTCATGCTAAAAGCACAAGTGTGTGTGTTTTGCAGCGTTTAGGAGGTTGCAGACAGTTTCCACATTTGCATACACACTGTGTCACTAAAAGAGCCAAACCAGGAAAAGTAGTTCAAACTCAAACATTATTTTTTTTTCTCGGGGTACTTTAAAGCTGATTATTATTTAAAGTCACTTATGTGACGTGATGTCTAATTCTGCTTCAGTGGAACAAGGCAACTGGACAAAAATGACTTTTCTAGTGGGTTTTTTTCTCCCCCTTTCCCTAAACATTTTTTTCAAAGTTTCATGCTTAGCAAAAAAACCCTCTGTAATTGTCTTGTCATGATTATAGTTTCTCCCATTCACTGCCGCTTTACATGGAAGCCCCAGGAAAAGAATTCTTAAAAATTAAATTTCATGCTTGCATGTGTTTCTGTGATCTGCAGTGTGTATGATCTCTGAGTGGAAAAACTTCTCTAAAAATAAATGGATTACCCTTGCTCCGACGCCGTCTGATGTCTCTTGAGCAGATACCGCCGCTCGCCTGTGATCTCTCGCCCACCACAATCAGGGTGACAGGCGTTGAGGCGAGGGCCTGGCGATGGCACCCTCCACCCTTGGCCCCCATTTTGGCATGGGCTGGGGGAGCAGGGCAGCCCCACTTGGGGTCCGCATGCCAAAGTATCACTTGCCAGCAGAGGACAAAGATTTGACCTTTCGCAAACGGTGCGAGAAACAACATCGTTACTTGGTTCCTTGGGAGGATGGGCAGCTTTCCACCTCAAAGACTATTTTGGGGCTTATTTTTGTTGCAGCCCTTCTCCATACAGGTTTTTTTACAAGGCAAAGTTTGGGTTAAGGGTTTGGACAAAGTGTGCAGTGATGCAGCATGGGGTACGCCTGTCTGAGGGTGTGCGCAGAGCATCATCCGAACCTTCCCGAGCCATCAGAAAGGCTCCCGTGGAGGTTGAGGGCTGGGACCTGCCCCCTTGGGTTATAAGACCATCTTTTCTCTGCAGCGTCCAAGCCCTGGACTGGGACCTGCAGGTGGTATTGCAGCACAAGAAATAAATACTGGTAAGAGTCCAGGGATCCATCCAGTATACAGCTTTCAAGACTTTTTCTTCTTGTCGTACAGCCCCATCTTACAAGCCGCCTTCCTACATGAACATGCTCCTTTTGCTTCCCTGGGATGGGAACCGCAGATGCAGCGAGAGCCACAGCTGCCTCCTCTTTCCCTGCTACCCAGCGATTTCATGGCAGGTTTTTCTGCCTTGAACTAGAAATGACTTTGTAAGTCCTTGCTCCTGCGATGCCACCCAGCAGTGGCACCTGCCAGCTGAGCCAGTGGTGCCCACAGGACAAAACACTATGTCCCTCTTTGGCATGGCTGTATCAAGCCCTGACCCACATAAGTAACAGTCCCTGAAGGGCTACCTTGAAAAGGGATTAGGTAGAAATGGGTAGGAAAAAACCACTGAGCAGATGATAGCAATGACATGTTAGCAGGAGAGGGAAGGCCAGTCCGGTGACTGAACACCAGACTTGGACTCAGGAGATCAAGGTTTAATCCTCCATTCTTCCACAGATGTTGGCAAGTCACTTAATCTCTCTGTGCCTCAGTTCCCCATCTGGAAAAGGAAGATAATGGTAGTTCTTTTGTCTGCACTGTCTGTTTAGATTTCTAAGTTTTCCAGGGCCAAGGATGCTTCTTCGGAAGGGTATATACGGCACCTACCTCTGTAGGGGGAATCGCACTGCAGCCTTCCATGCTACAAATGATAATTAATAGTTGCAATATCAGTCCTTTAATCACCAGGGAACTCATGCTTTTTTGCAAGAAAATTTACAACTAATGCCTGATCAGAGCTTTAACTGAAGTGGAATAAACACTTTGTGTAGCATAATAGACATTTCCAGAAAAATTCTTTGTGGAGTCTCGGGACAATCTATTTGTAAAGTGTGTCTTTAGATGACCACAGCAGTCATACCCATCCTGTAATACTTGAGAGCCATTTTCAAGCTGGATGGCAAGGCAGAAGTTGTAGTGACAGGATTTCAACCAGTAAGAAACATTGACAACACCTTTGCCGTGGTCCTTCCCAACACACCACGGGTTCAGGAGAAATCAGACCAACTCCTGCTGTGAGAACCTGCTCTCCACCCTGGCTCTCCGTCGCCTGAAAAGCATGGGCTGAATTACGTTGTTATTACCCCGGGGGACCTAGCACAGCCGAAATTACCCAGCCTACTTTTCAGGAGAAAATTGCCCAAAGTAACTATTTCTAGAACGTTTCCTTTGCTGCCATGCTCTGACATGAAAGAATAGTATTTGGAAGACTGTTTGCTCTGCTTTCCAGTGGGAGAGAATTGGTATCTGTCTTGATTATACTTAGCATCTACCGGAGTCTTCACTGAGGTTAAAAGGAAATTTCAGCAGGTAGGATTATCTCCAACAAGTATTATATCCTGCCAAATTGTGTTTGGATTTTGCTAGAGTTATTTACTTGTTCACAACACCCAGGGAAGCGGAGACTTTTTTCCTGTAAAGAATTTGACTGTGTTTGAAGACATGGGAACTGTGTTTTCGAGATGAATCAGACTCAGATTGACTTTGGGATTTGACATAATATTGATTTACTGACTAACCTTGCTGTTCTGCTGGACGTGCTGTGGCTATTGTGAGCGACGCTGAGCTATTACAGGGCTGCAGGAACGCTTTCTGGTGGCATGTTTGGTTTAGGCCAGTTCAGCTGAAGTTTTTGGGATTAACTAGTTTATGGCTGTGCCTTGCATCCTGCCTTGTCTCCAGAGCTGTGGGATGTGCTGAACTCCCCTCTGCTTTGCCTTCCTCTCTCCTGCTGAGGTTTTATCCCGTCTTTTCCTCTGACTCTACCCAAGAGCAAGAACCTCAGTGAAAACGTAGGCCAGATTGCGATGCCTTTACTAACGCTTCTACACATAAACCCATTGATATCATCCCTATGGTCCTTCATCCATCCAGCTCTTATTTTCACCGGTGCAGTTCTCCTGTGCTGCTCTCTCTTGTGTACGCCTCCGCTTTCCAGCTCTTCCTGTCTTGCTGATCAGGCCTGTACCCCGCTTTTATTAATGAGACGTAGGGATGCCAGTGAGCTCCGGGCCTCTCAGCCTGTTTTTCTTTTGTCTCTGTGCCTGATGTAGATCTTCTGTGCTTGTTTTATGTATCAACAGTGGAAGACTCCCTCATATATTTGTTTTTAAGGGACGATCTGGCTGGAGAACTGCTGGTAAGCATGTCCCCCAGCTGCATCTTATACTTGCAAATCCTCTTTCATCGAACAGGTAAGGGGCTCTGAGACTGCTACGGACACAGCGTGTTCCTAACGGAGAGGGAAGAGTGGGGTAAGTGGAAACATTACCTTTGCGGTGGGTTACTTGTCACCACAACAGAGTAAATGCCCCAGAGTCAATATTCTGTGTGCACACAATAAACCTTAACTAGTCCTGATTACGTGCAAGCTGAAAGAGATGGTAAGAAAATCACAGCTATTTTTCTTTTTATTTTAAAATTTCAAGCATCACTTTTTTTTTCTGTGTGTAATTGCCCTGAAATGTGAGCGGAAAAGGATCTTGATTTACCAGTTGGTTGCAAATTATGAAGAAATGAAAAAAAGTTGTCTTTGTTTTCCCCAGTTCTGGTGAAAATGCTCTCTCATTTCTTTCAGCAAAACCTCTGTCATGCCCCCTGCCCACAGTAGTCTGTGTTCTTGGCATCCTTCTTGTCCCATGGGGTACTATTTTTGGCATGCTCCAGCTCCCTTGAGGTACTATTTTCTTGCCCCTGAATCAAGAGAACTGGGGGTTTGTGGGGGTGCTGGGTGAAAATAAATCCTGGAAACATTTATACTTTTTCCACTGAAAATTTTCCATGGGGGAGGGATTTTTCTAAACAGCTGCAATTTATAGTGCTTTACTGCACAAGGGGCTTTAAAACATCAGATCTATTACATCTAGTCAATATAGGCCAAGTCATTGTGAGAGATGAAAATTCTACCTAGATCTTAAATCTTTCCTGGCAGTGACAGATGCCAAAGCCTTTCTGGAAAAAAAAAAAAAAAATACAATTGTTTTGTCAAAGCTTACTTTACAAATACCTTTTGCAGAATGACGATGCTTTGTATGAAACACACTGCAGAAAACTGACAGCGAGGATGGAACACGCTGACCTAGTTTTATCCAGAACAAAAGCAGGATTTATTTTTTTGTACAATTTTTCCTCTTTTTCTTTTTTTTTTTTTTTCCTTGGAAGAAAAGAGAGTTCAATAAATGCTAGTGCTTAGGGACTGCAGAATCTGGTAGAAGGAAGAAAAGCCAAACACCTTCATGGTCAGATGTCCACAAGAAACCTTAATAATCTACCTAGAGCTTTTGGGAAGCCAGTGGTGCCCTCTCTGAACTGTCTGGGTCCTGGTGCTTTTAGTTGTTCTAACAGCCTCATCAGTCTTCAGCCCTACAAAACACCTTCAACTTCTGCTCTGAATGGCAGGCAGATCTGATATTTTAGAAGAGAAATGTTAGAAGAATAGTTGACGTATCCCCTTTAACCAAGGTGGATGTGTGGGCCCTGATTTAACATGCCACGTTTATCTCATTATACATGTGTATGTCCCCTAGATTGTTCTTAAACCAGAGCACAAGCTGGATGGGGACACTGGCCATGAACCCAAGGATCTTTGCCCTGATTCTGCTGGAGGTCAGGTGGGCTCCTTCTGATTCCTGACTTCAAAATATTGTTATCTTCTTGTCTTTGGGTGAAAGACGTTATCTTTCTCTAGACAGGTGGCTTAATAGGAGCAAGAAATCATGTTCAAGTTTCTGACAAGGGATGAAGCAATTTCATGGGACAAAAGTCCAGAAGGGCCATGACCCACCAAGGTACAACCTCTAGATATGCCAAGGGAAACACAGTGATGTGCTTGTCCTCTTCCCCTTTTTCCATCAGGTATCTGCTACTGGCCATGTGAGCAAGTGGTTATTGAGCCTTTGACCTGTCCTGTTTGGTCATTCATTGATTCTGCCCCTCTACTCCACTCCCATGAGACCCCACCTGGAATACTGTGTCCAGCTCTGGAACCCCCAACATAAAAAGGACATGGACCTGTTGGAGAGGGTCCAGAGGAGGGCCACAAAGATGATCTGAGGGCTGGAGCAACTCTGCTATGAGGACAGGCTGAGAGAGTTGAGGTTGCTCAGCCTGGAGAAGAGAAGGCTCCAGGGAGACCTTATAGCAGCCTTCCAGTATCTGAAAGGGGCCTACAAGAAAGCTGGAGAGGGACTTTTTACAAAGGCATGTAGTGATAGGATGAGGGGTAACAGTTTTAAACTGGAAGAGGGGAGATTTAGATTAGATCTCAGGAAGAAATTTTTCACTATGAGGGTGGTGAGACACTGGCATAGGTTGCCCAGAGAAGCTGTGGAGGTCCCATCGCTGGAGGTGTTCAAGGCCAGGTTGGGCTTTGAGCAACCTGGTCTAGTGGGAGGTGTCCCTGCCCATGGCAGGGGGTTTGGAACTAGATGATCTTTAAGGTCTCTTCCAACTTAAACCATTCTATGATTCTATGATTCATTTGTGTCTTTATTTGAGAGAGACCTCCGTGCTCTTCCAGGTAAAGGTGGTGTTTCAGCTGGTCACCCCTCACTACAGCTTCTGCCTCGCCACCCAGCTCCAAAATGCTCTCAAGTATAAGTCACACTTTGTGCAAGGGGACAGGATCTGACAGCCTCAGAACGCACAAGGGGATTTGATACAGTCCCAATGGTGCCAGGTGAGAGAGGGAGTTATTTTGAGAGGACAACTAGGCAGAAGTCATCCTCCCAGAGAAGTTCATAAGCGACAGAAAACAAGTAGAAGATCAGCCAAAGCTTTCCTTCTTAAATATAGCAAAGATGTATTTAAAATTACTGTATGCAGTGAAGGAGCACTGTAACATTGCTTAATTTCTCCATTTTTTTTAGACCTGTAGAGTTTCATGAGTATTTGGGCTCTATCATGTTTGCATTCTTTGTTGGAATTTTTTGATACTTACACCAGACGTCCATCTTCCAGAGCATTCCAGGTCATTAAAATTCACTCTCTCTCTCTCCTTTTTAATCTCTCGCCTAGTTGTCAGCCTCAAGTGTGAGTTCCTCCCTGGAATGCTGTTCCTTTATTGCTTATTGTCAAAAACGTTTTCGGTTGGAATTTTCCCGGCTGGTGACATAGTAGGCTATCGCTGCGGGTCAAAGTTTGCATATCAGGCCATCAGTTTTCATCATTGTGTTTGTCATGAGCTAAGGACATTTTTGTTAGACAAAACAATAAGAGGGTAAAATGCATTAAAATTCAGCCTGCCTGCTGCAACCTGTAAATGAATCCAACTTTTGGTGAAACAGAATAATTTGAAGTATCCAAAAGGATAGACTATTTCTAATTGCTACCGCTGTTTTGCTTTTTTCTGTTGTTACATTGACTTGCATACAGCAGGAGAGGGGGTTTTTTTAGTAATATTCAAGGCATTTGTACTTTGTTAATACTTGTTTGCTAGTTCCAGAGATCTGAAACTACGGAGAGGCTTGTAATGCATTGAGATCTCTACAAACATAGTAAAAAAATTCTGATCCTGACAGTCTATAATATCTCCTGATTTTTTCATTACTAGATATTTTTCATAAATTTCCTCAAGAATACACTGAATTTTTTTTCAGAAAACTACATCCTTTGTGCTCTAGATTTTCAGCCACCAGAGGGTCTGGAGCAAACTGTCGTTTGGAGATGTTTTTTAGAATAAATGTTAGAGGGTTCTTAAGCAGTCGGTGCAAACAGCTGGGTTTTATTCAGCAAAAAAAACGGATTTTATTGTATACAGAAACAATAAATCCAACCTCCAACCTACTGCACAGAGTTAACTGTTCTTCACACAAAAGTAGCCTTTTTTGTTCCCACCTTCGGGGGCTTTAATTGCAAACTCAAAGCCACCAAGAGGTGAAGAATGCTCACAAAGATGAGGTTAAATGTGAAAAATCCCACAACTGATGCAATTTTGCTCCTTATTGCTGACTGCTTGGCAGCACAGGCGTGCCGAGCTGGGGTCTGCAGGGTGCGCAGTGTGGTGTGCCAGCCCTCTGGGGGGCTGTGAGAGGTGTTACACCATGGGTGGGAATTGCTTGGGAACATCACGTTGGGTTCCTGGGATGGTGTGGAGAGGTACCCATCTCCACAGACAGCCTCTGCCTGAGTGGAGCCCCACATTAACACCCCAGCCTGCGGTGGGCTGCCTCATCTTCTGTGGGGTGTTTCAGCCACTCGTTGCCACCGTCACCAAAAGGCCCTGGCTGTGGCAAGCATCTTCTCGAGTCCCCTCCGTCAGGAGAGTTAAGAACATATTTAGCATTGAGTAACTAAATACCCCCGGGGGCTTCTGTTCCTCTGAATATCAAGCTGCTGTTGACTACATACTTCAGATATCTGGGGAACAAGACCAGCGTGCCGCAGCAATTAGCCTTGAGAAAAGAAATGAAGTGCAGTGTTTCAAAGCATTTCAGGTGGTGTAGTTATTCCTTTAAAAGGGAGCTAAATCTTTCCAAATGGTACATGAAAATCAAAGGCAGGTGAGCACGGTGTGGAGGACACACAATCTCTGGCATCTCTAGATCAGCCCCAGAACGGTCAATGCCTTATTAATCTCCCTATGTGCTGAACAGGGAGATAGCAAAGTTGAATTCCAGACCATGGAAGGGAGAAAGGGCCATTTGCTGAACCATCGGAGTGGTCGGCAGAGGTGCTGGACACTGTGTCAAAGGCACCAAGATGCTGAGAAAGCCTTGTGTGTCGCTGTTTTGATATGTTGGTTCTCTTCACAGTGAAATCAAAATGGGAACACATCTGAAAAAGTAGATAGTCTAATGAGTAAGACATTTGGTAAATAAGACCAATTAAAAATCAAAAGCAGGGCACATCTGAAAAGGCAGATAATATGGTGGGTAAGACATTTGGTAAATAAAAGCAAATAATGATGTTCTAAACCTCAACCTAACACAGTCATGTCAACACTTATGCTCTCACCCACAGCAGGTTTATACCATTTTTAAAATATAGCTAGGTTTTTGTTGTTTACGAAAAGTATTTTGTTGCCTTCTGAATCAGGTATTTAACTCATTTTTGGGGATGCAGTGGGATCCAAACAGGGGAAAGTGAAGTCTTCCCCATTTTTTTCACATTTAGAGCACATGAAAGAGAGTTGTGATGGAAATGCTTTTATGTTCTTATCTGCCAAGAGTGTTATTAGGACAAACTTTGCAACAAGGCAGGGGTCACAGCCCTGTCCCCCAGAGCTTCCAGTTTAAATAGGCAAGTGGTTTTAGTTTTGGGGAGAGGGGAGCAGGGTGGGAGAACCAGCGTGCTTGGGACCCATAACAGGTCTAAGGTGGATCAGGAAGGGGACCCAGGTATCCTGAATCCCATGGGGTTGGGTGGCAAAATGTTTAAACAGATGTATTTGTAGGGTCCTCAGGACCTAGAGAAAATGCTGAAGCATGTCTTGCCTAATGTATCATCTGCCTTTCTGATGTAGACAACTGCCCAATAGCTTCCAATTCAGCCAAGAACAAGTCTAGCCCCTAAATAATGTTTGGCCCAGGTTTTAGAGCTCTGGGACAAACTGGTCTATCTCATGAGACGGTCACAGAGCCATGTGCACACCTTTGCTTTCATGGAGTTGGTATTTTAAGTCTGGGTGCTCCTTAGATCTGACATACTGCACATCCCACACCAGATTGTTTTATTAATTTGAAATTGGTGTAAAGTTCAACATTTTGTGATGTTAAAATGTCCTGCCCATTCTTGATTTTAAGTCTTCAAGAGCTAGACAGTTCCTCTTTTTGTTTGTCACTAGAATTAATCACTTTCAATATTATAAATGTTTACCTTATTTCTAGAATTTCTCTGGCTGAGTTTTCAAGGCTTCTTTATACATCTTTCTCTAGGAGTTAGAAGGCATGTTTCTATCAGGTATTTTCCCTAGATTAAAGTACCACCTAAAATCCTGTGTCTGAACAAGTGTTATAGAGAACAATTAGACAAGTCAGAATTGCTGCCTGACATTTGTCACATTGCAGTTCAAACTAATCTGTGCAGAGCTCAGTGCACAATTCACGCGATACTTGATGTGAATTTTTCTGACAGAGGAGTGGCTGAAAAATATATTGAATTTTTTCCAGTTCACTTCCACTTCAAACTGCTTTTGGAGAATTCTTGGAAGGCCTTTTCTTTGTTAGTTAGTTAGTTAGCTTGTTTGTTTGTTTGTTTAATGCACAACTTGCTGCTAGGAACTGAATATTTCAGTTCAGTGGTGGCTGTTGACAGATGTCACCCAGCAGTGCTTCTCTGCCAGCAGTGGCGGAGTGTGACTCCCAAGGCCAAGTTTCTAGTTTCAGTACTTGAAAAAAAAAGGAAATGTGAATTCACTGACTGCAGTATTTCAAGAGGCTATATAGGAAATTTGTGTTCAGATGCTTCTTGTTTGAGGAAAATGCAAATTCGGGCTGCTCCTTGGCAGTAAAAATGACAGTGGAATAATTAGGAGAATAATTCAGAGATAGGAAGAAAAGCAAAATATAGTACTCCGCAGCTTATATTTTATTTTCTAAAATAAGGTATGTGTTGACATGATAGCAAACCTGAATACTGATAGTGCTTCGTTCTAGTATCATTCTCTTAACGAACACGCTTTGGGGTTATTTACATATAGGCACATGTTGCAGCTGGTATAGGTGGGGGGGTGTCATGTAAGACATGGGGATATGCAGCTGGAAGAGTCTTGTGAATCCAACTTCCTGGCATTTTCAGGAGTTATAATAACTGGGACATTTTGCTGTATAGGCAGACCTTTTCCAACACTTATTTAGTTGTTGGGTCACAGCTCTTCATCTTCCGGGAGACAGTCTCCCCCCTAGATGACCTCCTTCTATGGCGAGTAAACACCTGGGAAATTACCCATATCAGCGAATCCAGCTATAGGTCTTGATAAGAGAAATATCTACTGCAAACTCAGCACTTCGGTAGTGATTAGGGATGGATTTATTCCATTTTCAGGGTGTTGTACTTTGGTCTGCCATCCTACAGTCCTTTTAGAAGGGGACCATCTGTTTTCCTGCTTGTTGTGCTGTACATCGTGGAATGTAGCTGCTTATTTAATTTGTGCGAGAGCCCTATATGGCTATTTTCATTTTTGTCTGTGGGCCTCAGACATTTTAAAGCAGGGGCAAAAGTTGGGTTAGGCCCGTGTGACTTACTGAATAGCACAGGACACAGCACTTCACCCTGTGATTCTTGTTGGTGGACTGGAGTATATTTTAAAGGAGAATAGGCACAACTCCCAAATCTCCATAATTCTCCATAGAACTGAAAACAATCCTTCACAGGTGCAAAATGAGTGCATAAATGTAGAGGATCTGGTGACCATGAGGCACTTTTGGATATCAGTCTGACTTTCTTGGTTCTGATTGAATTAGAAATCCTAGAAGTATCTCAGGGTGCTTTGGAATACATTAAAAATTCAGAGAAAATGCGACAGTATGGGAAGTTTCAGGGTTATAAATGTCTTTGTATGTATGCTTGTGGGGAAATACCCCTTTCAGAGCACAATTTTTTACTCCTACAAGGTTGTCAGATTTTTGGCTGTCGGATGGTCACTTTTCTTGGTCTAATTACTGCATATCAGGGGCCTTAGGTTGATGATCTTTTGGGAGAAAGCTCAGAAACATATTCACTGTCCTTGTGGGTTCAATAAATACCTGCCCCTTCTCCCCTTTGGAGAAGTTGTGAGGAAGATGAATCAGCTGATGGCGATGGCAAAAGAAACTGGAAATGGTTGAGTCTGTGGATCACCTGGCCTCCAGCTCTACATGCCTTTAATTTTTGCCTCAGTCCGTCCTGACACAGCAAAGCCTCAGAACTTCTTTGGTATCCATGAGGAAATCTGATGAGTTCCTTGAAGGTGTGCACCATGAAAGGCATTGCACAAGTTGCTTTGAAAGGGTTGTGCTTCTTTCTTAATCTATAGATTGATTGTGGCCACTTTTCTGTGAGTTTCAGCATTTTGGCTGCTCTGAGTCCGTTTTTATGAAGGGCTGTATTTGGCATGCAAGGTAGGGGTCATCTCACCTGACTGCAGATACCTACAGTGTGCCCACCATCATCTGAGCTAGTTATTCTGGACTCCCTTTAGAGTCACAGGGGATAAACAGATACTTTTAGGATACGATTCATCGGACACTGTGGGACCAAGAGAAATTGTGCCTGTCTCTCTTGGCTGACTTAAAATGCATTAGGAGGACTAGTTCTGATGGAAGCACCTCTGTAGTGTGGATGTGCCCTGAAACAGATGGATCCCCCTCCAACCAAAGTACGGCTTGCCATCTCCTATTAGATAAGCAAACAAGGCTTGAAGTAAACCTCTGACATATGAATGGGAACTAGAGTAACCACGAGACCTTGAAATGCACTATCTGGTGGTGCAATGTCAACACCCAAAGGTTTGGAAAACTAGAACAAAGAAACAATCCTAACATAAAAATGAGCACTGTAAAAAAAACCACATTAATACTATAGTTTAACACTCATTGATAAAATAATGGCTGCGGGTGCGAGCATGCACATGGAGACAGTGCTTACAAATGAATGAAGAGAGAAGCTACTATCCTGGTTCATGGTAAGGACATACCCTGTACACAAATATATGTACAACCTCAACAAATTCATTGTGAAAAGAATTAAACCCACCATCAGCAATGCAGGGAAGAAAGGAAGATTGTGTGATAATGAAAGATATGACCCAATGCAGTTATCTTTGCTCCTATCATAAGCAGTACCGAAAAAAAA
>VYXH01008371.1:90989-106265 GCA_013397275.1 Burhinus bistriatus | reverse complement strand
AAAAAAAAAAAAAAAGAGAATTTAAATCTCATCAATAAGAACACTGTTGCACACCTGGGGTCTAAACATCTGGGAAGTGCTGTATTAGTGAAACCATCTCCAGGCTTACAGGGTGGATGAAAACTGAAAGCGCCAGCCACCTGCAATTTTAAATCGCTAATTTGGAAAGATGGGACTGTGTTATCCAATTTCAAAAGCACCGCACAAGCTGCATAGTCATTGTTATTACTGTGATCCTAACATATTCGCATCTCAGTGTACAGGGATTTAGATGCACACAGTGACTCTGTGTCTTAAGATGAGACTTCTGCGCCCCTCAGAATGCTTTTAATTCCTAACCACTAGGGGTTATATTCCCCTCTTGATGTGCTAGGATTTATATCCATAACTCCTGGTAATACTCATGGGAATTGCATGCATGAATCACCATTCAAGACGATGAATCCTCACAACATTTAGTTTTGGGAGTTTTCTCATGTTTCTCGTCCATCACGTTTCTTGTGCTTATTAGCAAGCCCACAGTCTGTTGATGAGAACTATTAAAACCTATGTATTCCCGGGTGAAATTCTATTCTTCTTAAGGTAGCAAATGCTTTCAAAGCAGGTTATATTTTGTGGGTATTGATAACGACATGAAAAGGAGCACCTGAGTAGGGTGACATTTTCAAATAATCTGCAAAATTATATTCTGACCAACACCTGGGCTTGCAGCACCCCAAGAGGAAAAGCAAGGCTAAAGCCTGGTGGGTGATTTTTCCACTCAGAGAAGGCATGGTCAGGACATGTGTGCAAAATGGCTGTCAAAGCGCTGAAGAAACCGAGCTCCACACAGAATTGTTATAGTAACCTTAATTCAAATTACACTTCTTAGGCAGAGCCGCTCTTCATATCTGTGCTGTTCTGAAACAAAATGGCTTAATGTCCTGGTTTGAGGTAAAACAAGACCAATTTTCTGTTCGGTAATTTTACTTTTTAGCTAGGCCTCTTCTAACTGCTGAAATTAACTGCATGTTGTGCAGAAACTGTTCGCTCTCAGAGTGATAAGACCCATGTTTATCATTGATGCCAAGGGATGGGATGCAGAGAGGCTCTTGCTTATACTGATTGCTCTAACAGCCAAGGGCGGCCAACTTTGGTATTTGCCCCGTTGGAGGGTGGGAAGCGGAAAAGCGTAGAGGGGTCACACCTCCAGGGAGGAGCTCCTGGAATGATGATTACATCACCAGCAGGCACTGGGGAAGTCCCAGGCTGGACTCAGCAATGGATGGGAACTGGATTCTGGATCTGGATTCAGGATCAGGATCAAAGGCAGACAAACAGAGTCCTCCTCTGACACTGGCCATTGAAGAAAGAGGGCTGACCCTTTGATCCCTCACCTTTTATACTGAGCATGATGCAGATGGGATGGAATACCCTGTTGGTCAGTTTTGGGTCACCTGTCCTGTCTGCTCCTCCCTGCAGGTGTGACCCCTCTACGCTTTTCCGCTTCCCACCCTCCAACGGGGCAAATACCAAAGTTGGCTGGTCTTGTTGTTACAGCAATCAGTATAAGCAGGAGCCTCTCTGCATCCCATCCCTTGGTATAAATTAGACACCATCAGGTATTATTGCTTTGGGAGCAAAGAGTGTCTGGACAACATGCCATTCAGAGAGTTGTTAGTTAGAAGAGGCTTAACTGAAAAGTAAAATTACTGAACAAAAAATTGGTCTTGTTTTACCTCAAACCAGGACAATGATGTAAAAAATACCCCCTTCCTCCCTGTCCCTCAAAGTCTTGTTAATCTAGTCCATGCCATTTCCATCCCACGGACATGAAGGAAACCTCCCGCCCCGTAGTATATCAGTTCCAGCTTATTGCCTCCCGTCAGCTGAACTCCCGCTTCTGAGCAAGCTCTGTGAAGTTAGCCAAATGCCAACTAACAACCCGATCAAGTTGTTTTGATCCTGGAGACCATGCGGGTCTGCCTTCTCCTGGCAAACAGGTGTCAGGACTGCAGGGTGAAATGCTAAAATGGACCAAATAAAGCTGCACCTCCAAGTCCTTTGTTCGTGGAGCCTCACAAAGATCAGCTCCTCTCCAGCCTTTTTTAACGCCTCTGTGAAACCCAAAGATAAACTGATTAGGCAACATTGCTTTGAGTGCCAGCAGCACACAGATAACACGCAGCCTTTCCTATTTGCCACCACGCAGAGCTACATCCTTCACATCAGGACAGGCGTATGAAGGAAGAAGAGCTCACTGAAGCTGAATCTTAGTGAGGCAGAGGTAATGCTGTTGCTCGTAGGAAAGGATTTCAAAGAGTACGTCGCTGTAGCACTGTCTTTTTTTTGTTGAAGGTGTCCATTCAGCTCAGTCTTCCCTGACAGTAATCTCTTCTGCAGCAGCGTGACAAGTAATATCCTCTGCTGTTTCCTTCCAGCTCAGAGACTCTGTCCTGTCTCCTCTGGTGGTGACCTCACCTTGTTCCTGCAGTATTCTGTCCTTTTGCAGGAAAAGCGCAGTAGTGTGAGAGGACTGTGTATAAAGCCATCAGCATTTGGAAAATTCTAGCTAGTAAGAAATGCCATCAGGTATCTCCTTAATGATACCAGCTACTCAACTGCATCAAATCAATTTCATTGTCTATTCTTTTTTGACAAGATCCGACAAGCCCTAGGAAAAGGTTACTGGAAAAAAACATTCAAAGACCCCTGAGGGCCACCCTGAAGAATTTTGCTCCTCTGAATCATGGAGTCCTGTATAGTAGGGTGAAGAGCCCCTGGGTGAGAGATACAACTTCCCTGAAAGCCAGAGAGAAGTTGGATCCCTGAAGAAAAAATGAGCACCACAAACCTCATGCCCTTCTACTCTGAGTGTATTCTTCAATCTCACTTTCTTTTGTACCTGAATCACGCAAGGTAAGAATTCTCTTTCTGAAGAAAACCCAACCAATGCAGCAAACTCGAATGAAAAGGAAAGGAGCGAAGAGCAAACAGCTGTGCCCGGTGATGTGCACAGTGTAAGAACCAGTATAAGATGGGAATAGTATGCGAATGAAAGTGGTCGTGCTGCACTCAAGGTCTCAGTGCAAGTATTGCATCTCAAGGTAGACACACACACACACGCATGCACGCACGCACACTACTTCACTGAGGTACCATACAGACAGTGCTTAGTGCATGTTGCGTGCAAAGTAGCTGAGTTGCACTAAAGATCAGGTTTGTAACTCCAGCCATGCCAAAAGGTAGGTGCTTACTCTAAGCAAGCTGTCCATGGGCAGGCTGGATCAAAGGGCCGAGGCCAATGGTATGAAGTTCAGCAAGGCCAAGTGCCGGGTCCTGCACTTGGCTCACAACAACCCCATGCAACGCTACAGGCTTGAGGAAGTGTGGCTGGAAAACTGTCTGGCAGAAAAGGACCTGGGGGTGTTGGTGGACAGTTGGCTGAATGTGAGCCAGCAGTGTGCCCAGGTGGCCAAGGCGGCCAACACCATCCTGGCTTGTATCAGGAACAGTGTGGCCAGCAGGACGAGGGAAGTGATTGACTGTACTCAGCACTGGTGAGGCCCCACCTTGAGTACTGTGTTCAGTTTTGGGCCCCTCACTACAACAAAGACATTGAGGTGCTGGAATGTGTCCAGAGAAGGGCAATGAAGCTGGTTAAGGGTCTAGAGCACAAGTTTCATGAGGAGCGGCTGAGGGAACTGGGGTTGTTTAGCCTGGAGAAAAGGAGGTTCAGGGGAGACCTTATCGCTCTCTACAATTACCTGAAAGGAGGTTGTAGCGAGGTGGGGGGTCGGTCTCTTCTCCCAAGTAACAGGCAATAGGACAAGAGGAAATGGCCTCAAGTTGCGCCAGGGGAGGTTTAGAGTGGATATTAGGAAAAAAATTCTACACCAAAAGGGTTATCAAGCATTATCAAGCATTGGGTGACACACAGCCATCTGGTACAGAGTACATGTTGTGCAATTTCCCCTCCCTTCCAACTTGCAGCACAAGAACTTCTTTAAGAAGACAAGTCAAGGTCCAGATCTGTACTTGTAAGCCCAGGGTTAGCGTGTTGTAGGTCATGCTGTGGTCTGGTCAAAGCTAATTCAAGTAAAACAGCCCACAGCAGCAGACCTTCAGTCCATGTGAGGAGCTCCCCTTTGATTAGTAGGTCCTACCTTCAAATAAGCTTTTACAGGCATTGAGCGTTAGTGCCCTCACCTGCAGAGAGTAATGATGGTGTAACGCACCAAAGTGTTGGATATTTAGCAGAAGTAGCATTTCTCTCTGTATTTGCTAGGCATCAAGTTTAAATACTTGCTCCTGAACACGAAGAAGCAAAAAGCTTTAAACAACCAAACTAGCTGGACTTTACTCCTTCAGTTGTTCTGCATTCACAGTCTAATTTTCAAAAGCAATGAGTTCCCTCCACGCCAAGCCAGGGCTGGATCTTCACCTCCAGATGAAATAAAAATGACTGCTACCTTTCAGTGTAGAGCTAAAACTCTAAAAAATTCTACCAGCATTTTTCTATGAGCGATTTTCCCTTTAAAACTATCCAGCAAACCCAAGTCTGCCTCTCATTAGTGACAAAGGATGAGATATTATTGTTACCCTTAAGCTTATCCGCCAGACAGCAAAGTCATCCTGCATTTCTTTCCCTCTCCAAGTGACGTTTTCTCAGAGTACGTGCAAGCAAGAATGACTCTGAAATTTGCTTGTACATCAGATGAGGCTGCAAACAAAGATGAAGTGCTCTGACAAACACTTCCAAAGTTGGTGTTTGCCTCTCTCTCTGGCTCATTCATACTTATGAATCTCAGGATTAACTGACCTGTGTGTCAAGTCTGAAAAAAAAAAAGAAAAAAATCAGATTATATTCTGTCAAATGGAGAAACAGCAATAAGTAAGAGTTTAGAGAACTAACCAAAACACGTCTAATTATTTGAGCTTAGGATTTAACCTACTAGTTTTTTTCTTTTTCTTTTCTTCTCCCAGCACTGGGCTGATACTTAAAGCACAAAACCCAGCAGGGAGAGAGGTAATGGAATTTGGAGGCAACTGGTGTTCAAAGACCTCGCTTGAAATGGGTCTATGCTAATACCGAGGGTCTGTGCAAATTGGGTCAATGTCCCGCTTACTCCGAAAGGAACAACTTCATCAGGACAGGCTACAAGGTGCAGGATTGTCTCTCTGAGTATTTCACAGGGCTGCACCTTTGAGCCAAAACCTCAAAGAGTTTTTGCCTACAACTGACCCGGCCTGTGGCCAGAGCAGGATACATTCATCCTCTGAGAACCACCCAGCACGTGTGTGGTCTCTGAGCTGGGCACGGGACGAGCACGTTCATCCCAATGTAACTGAGTTTAATTGCTGCCTCCTGACTCTTTTCATAGAAAGAATCTGTGCTTAAAGGCTCAGAGCCTTTTCCTTGAACTTTCTTACTCCAAATTGAGTTGACGTAACTCCCTTGTCCTTCATAGAATTACATTGGTGAGTTATTTGTCAGATGCAGATCTGAATCTGGCAATGAACCTCATCACATTCCCTTCTTTGTCTTCACTATGTATCTTCATGAAATATGAAAAATTGTTTTGCATGGTTGCATATGAGACCGTCCTACAAAATATTTGCACAAAGTGGAAAATTGAAGGATTCACTATAAATTCAAAAATCAGTTTTGCATTAAATCAGAGTAATGCTCATTCTTTTTTCTGAGGCAGAAAAAAAAGTTTTTCAAAAGTAGATCTTAAAAAGACCTGGCACTGAGAGCAGGTAAAATGAAAACTATAATTCAAGCCCACAGGTCTTTCTGTCAAAAATGTGGGTGCAGGCATTATATTGGCACACATTTCTTAAAAAAAAAAAAATAGACACAACTAAGTTTGCTGGCTTGGAGAAGAGGTTGTCGTGTATCCCTGGAGGGTACTGGTGCTTGGTTACACTGGATAAGAAAGCTGGTACCAAGCCACTAAAGAAACCTGCAGGTGCAATGCTGAGCACCTACAGCCGCAGACCCTGTTTGAATAAACTGAGTCATTAAATGCATCATATTCACAATAAGCAATAAATACAGGTAATTACGGAAATAAGAGGCAAGGCCAAGGGGAACGGGTGACATGCTTGTTCATAGGCAGAGCAAGGCCCAAGCAGAGCAGGCAATTCCTTTACAGAGTCACCATTTACTGGGTTGCATGTGCCCTTTGGTTGAAAAGGGAGTTGTAATTTTTCAGGATGGTCCAGACAGTTTGTCCCATCCCATAAAGAGACAGCAGCAGAAAAGCCGAACCTCAAAATCCCTGCTTTGGATTAGAAAAGCTATGAAAGTTTTTGTTGTGAAAATCATTTCTGTGCCCTGCATTTTGTCCTTTTCCCAGTTATGTCAGCTGATGTTGTTCCCTCTGCCTACAGACATTGCCTCTTTTGCATTCTTAGGTGACTGAAATTATGTCACTGCAGAAAAATAATTAGCATTTTCAGTTTTTGTAGTAACGAGGTTCCACCACATTCTTCTTTCCATGTAAATTCACTGAGACAAGTTTGCCTCCAAAGAGTGGTTCACAGAGGCATCCGCGTACCCTGCTGTCCCTCGACACTTTCTCTCCACAATGCAGAATGAGAAGAGGCTGGTGTTTCTTCTTGAGGGATAAATACGGATATTCCAGGTGAAACGGCAAAATAGCACTGACAGCCTTGGAAAAAGAGATACACACGTCCAGTGGGAGACCCGTCGTGCGTGTTGACAGAGTGCTGGGCGTTCGCAGGTTGGTGAGCACTTTCTGTGTGAAGCAGTTTTTCTGATTAACGCCTATCAACTCAGTGCGGATTCTACCTAAATGCTGTAAATGAACTTCAGGGAAAACAGCATTTTTCTTTTTGATCAACCACATCTCTGGCAATATAATGAGCACAATTACCCTTGCTTGACTATGCAACGTTATTCTGGTTTGCCAGTTAATTGGTGATGATGTTTTCAAGCTTATTAAAACCAGGCAATGTATTCACATATGTTCAATCAGAAATTTCTGATAAAGTTTAGAAGAATATCCTAGGTCTTTTCTATAATTTGTATTGTTTTCTCCTTTTTTTTTTTACAAACAGACATCAAAATCCAAGAAAGTCTATTTAGAGTCCAAAAGTTTTCCTGCTTTGGTACATGAATGAACGTTTTATATTAGTGTTGTCAAATAACCATGTTTGTTATCTCAGGCCCAAATCTGCAAACTTCTCCATACCTGAGGATACTTTTGAAAATTAATTCTTAATCAAGGTATCAAGAAAGAGTCAATTCTAATTACAGTAGTAGTTGTAGCAGCAGTAGGAGAAATATCACAGAATTACTACAGCCTGGTTGTGGATTATTGTGCTTTTAAATGCAAAAATCAAAGATTGTTTCATTCTCGAAGAATTTTCAGTCCAAGTAGACATTTAGAGTCACCAAATGGATGAACGGAAGAAAATACTGAGACGATGCAGATCAATATGAAAGGTAATGGTCTCATCAAATCTACTGCCACCTTGAATAAATGCAGGAGCCGCTACCCTTCTCCAGTTCTGCAGTTTGTTAGTGTTTGGGACAAGAGGACCTGAAAGCATCTTGCCTACCAGGACTGCAGGAAATTCAACTTCCCTGTGATCTGTTGGGTTCTGGAGTTGTCCATTCCCATTACCCATACAACCATAGGAGGTGTAAATTGCAGGAAAAACTCTTACAATCCAGAACCAGTCTTATATTTAGCTCATAAAGTCAATAACGCACGAGCAGTTCTTTCTCATAAGTTTGTGCCATGTATGAGGACCCAGGGTGACTCAAGAAACCTTGGTGGAATTAGAAGGTATAAACAAAAAGGCTAAACAGAGTTTGTTTAGTTCCTAAGGCAGTACCTTCAAAGGCACTTCTTTGCCGGGTAGAATTGAAACATATCTGAGTTTCTGCAGTTTCCACAGGAATGCTGGCACTAGTGAAGCTCTGTCATGTTCCCCAGCTGCAGCCTGGGTGATGCAGTGTGGTGGTGGTCAGCCATCATTTCTTCCGCATCCTGGGAGCTCGCTGGCCTCAAGGCTGCTCAGACGAACTGCTGCGAACACCTCCGAACCACTGATGGTGCGGTGGGACGTCGGGGCATCTCAGCCGTGCCCTCTCCTGAGGCATAAGAGTGACCAGGAACAATCTTGGCAGCTCTGTGTTTTTAGGATGAGTGTCTCTGGCTGTGCTCCGTCTGTGTTCAGTCTCTCTTTCTATCCACCTGTCAACCTTCCGGGCAAGGAGCAACCTTCCTGACTCAGGGAAGGTGGTCTGTTGGCTGTACCATGGACTTGAAGCTTTCACAGGATCTGTAATTCACCTCTAAACAGATAGCTAGCTCCAGAAAATAGTTATCCTGACAACTAAAACATCAGTGTTCTAATTGCCAGGGGAGAAAGCAGAATTCTGGACTGATGCTCAACATAACATTGGCACGTATTTCTGTTCTGGTTCAAAAATCTTCCTAACTTTGCTTAGGCAAGCTGATAAAAGCTGTGTGACACAAATACCAAGGGAAAGGAGAGTAATTTTTATTTAATCTGTTTTCCTCTGCCTTATCTTTATAATGTGATTCATTTCCAGGAGATTGCAGTGGGTGCTTGGTTCTGACTCTGAACTGATGTCTCTGGTAACCATTTGGCCATTCCTGTCAGCAAAGCTAAAACACTATTCATAGAATCATAGAATCTTAGAATGGTTCAGGTTGGAAGGGACCTTAAAGATCATTTAGTTCCAACCCCTCTGCCATGGCCAGGGAAACCTTCCACTAGACCAGGTTGCTCAAAGCCCCACCCTAGCTAGGTTGCTCTAGACTTGCCGAATAGGGTATCGTTTCCTACATGGTTGGAATCCTCCTGGTCTGGAGAGATCTGTGTGATCCTGAGTATATCCAAATCCCATTGGATTTGGTGGAGGATGGAGGTGTTCATCTATCAGGAGCACGGAGCCTGTAAGGATGAACTTCATAGTGATAATCATGAAATTGAACACAGTCTTGATCGCAAGTGAAAGGGGAGCTAAACATAGTTTCCTCTAATCTCTTGGGATCTGAGCATTTATCTCTCTGCTTAATTGAATGAATGGGAAATTAGATAAAACTTTGCAGAGTAAATCTTTTAGCAAATGTGATACCCAAGTAAAAAATTTTCAGCGGACTCTACATTTTCACAGCTGCTCCTTTGTTTTGTGGAAGTGTATTTTGAATGTAAGTCCTGCTTACATTGCATCCCTATTAATTCTATTGTACATATTAAATGTCCTCTTTGTAGTGTGTAAAACCAGAAGGGAGACTAAAAACAAATAGCATGTGTTTAAAATGTTTTATGGAAGATGGCACCAATATTTTCTGAAAGCCTCCATGAGTCCAAGGCACTGCTCTCTGATAACAGCGTTATTGTTCAAGGCCAACGCTGGAACCTGAAATTAAGTAGGAAATAATGGAAGAGAAGAGAGAGAATATGCTGCTTAACCTTGCAAGAGACAAAAAAACCCACAGACAAGAAGCATTGCTTGCTTCTCTACCAGCCTACTTGCATCTGTGACAATTTAAGTCCCATTTGCTTTCAATAGCTGAGAAGTAAAAGTTATTTTCCTTTTAGTTCAGCAAATTCTGTAAGTCATTAGGAGTGACATCAGTGTCGTATGTTATCACCCACAGCATAGTGGTATGTCTCATACACGTGCCGTGTGAGGCACCAAGAGGTACCTCTGCTCCCCTTTTGTACCATGGGACAGAGTTCTGGGCATTGGTCTGCAGATAGCTATTCTCTTCCAGATTTGTCTTTTACTCGGTGGACTTTGGGAAATAGGAATCTGTCCATAGCAGCTACCCTGAGGTCTTCCTTATCAGGGAGTTTTCCACATGCAACTGGCTGTGCTCCCATCCCATGAACAATCCACAGCTGGGGGGATTATCAGCTGCTCTGTGGTGGGATTGGTTTTGAGCACCTTATCAGCTGACTCCAGGTGGTTTTCACACCCTCTCTCATGGCAGGACATGCGTTTGCTCTTCCAGTCTTGATACAGAGGAAGGACCATGGCATGCGAACTTCTAGTTACTCCATGAGTGGCATGGACGAGCATCACCAGAAGACACCAACACAGTCGCGTTAAGAAAAGATGATACATCCAGTGATCCTGGAGTCAATGCCTACATAGCTGTGTGACATCCAAAACCTCTGGGAGAGGCCTGACCAAGGGAAGGGAGACATGGCCATGGTGTCCCACATGTTCTAGTCATCCCTGCCTGTCCTAAGGGACCAAAAGCAGCCGGCAAAATTTGCGGCATCTGTCAGGCTATTTGATTCTGTGCTAGAAAGGCTGAATAATACACAGCAGGTTGGAAAAAAAATACCCTCTTCTGAGTTGCAGCGTGCTTTCTTTGGTGGCAGCTGTGGCTCCAGGTCTTTGCTTACTCAAACCAGGACACTTACCAAAACAAACGGTAGAATCCGTCTGTCGTAGCTGCTACAGCACAAAAATACTGAGCAACAGACAGACCCGGCGAGGAAGAAGACGGACTTAGCAAAGGCATAGGGAACTGGACTGAGGAGGAGAAGAGGCACTTTGCCAGTCAGGGGAGATGCAAAACTTACCACCTGCTACCACAGAAGTAATTAAATAGCACTCCAGAAATGGATAGTCCATATCCAAGTGAGGCAAAACTGATCTCGTACAGATCTGTTCCAACCTGGAGAGTTATTACATCTCTCTATTTGTAATTACGCTGTTACCCAGTATGAAGCCAACTCCAAAGGCAGAACCTGTGTCACTAAAGAACCTTTTCTTTGTGGAAACAATGATTAGTGAAAGCAATTATTTCTCATGAGAAATTTTGGAATTTGTTCCTTTTTCTATCTGAAGCTCCTATAATTTTTTGACAAAAGAAAGGAATGGAAAAACTTTGCAAACTAAAACTGTGATTTTTTTATTATTATTTTTATGATAAATATTCAGTTTAAGTCTTTAATAAAACTTTTACCAAAAAATGGCACTTTTAAAAGAAGGGAAATATTGTGAGTTTGTTCCATATGTAACTGAAAACATCAAAAGAAAGAGAAGGCACCAACAAAAATTTCATATCTGTCCAAAAAGTAATTTTTTTTCTATAGAGGCATTTTGATTAAGAAGTTGAAACAGCCATAGCGGTCAGACTAATGGCACTTCACTTATACACTGTCCATCTCCTCCAGAAAAGCTGTCTCTCCAAGATCTGGGACAATGCAGAACTGTACAGATAGAATAACGCTGCTTTGACAGTGACATCTGGATGACCTATGCCAGTGCAGATTACATACCCAACAGAGTGGGTTGGTTCTAGGTGGTGAGATGCCACACGCAGTTGGCCAGGACTATAAATCCTTCACAAAGCGTTGCCCAGTCAAGGTGGTCACTTGAGCGAGATAGTATGAGTGCACCTTGTTGTAGGCATGCCTCTAAGTGTCAGCTTTATCTCCCTCCTCCCAGATGCCACCAGCCTCCAAAAGAGAAGAGATGAAGACATGGGTGAGTTAGTATCATTGTGTGTCTCACCTCACCTATCCACCAGTGGTCATCCCCATCCCAGTCAGACCCACTTGTGCTGCTCAGCTGCCAGAGTGATGTTTGCAGGCAGTGTTGCCTGAATGCTATAGCAGCTCTCCAGTATCTGAAGGGGGCCCACAAGAAAGCTGGAGAGGGACTTGTTACAAGGGCATGTGGTAATAGGATGAGGGGTAATGGCTTCAAACTGGAAGAGGGAATATTTAGATTAGGTATCAGGAAGAAATTTTTCACTCTGAGGGTGGTGAGACACTGGCCCAGGTTGCCCAGAGAAGTTGTGGAGGCCCCATCCCTGGAGGTGTTCAAGGCCAGGTTGGATGGGGCTTTGAGCAACCAGGTCTACTGGGAGATGTCCTTGCCCGGGGCCAGGGGGTTGGAAATAAATGATCTTTAAGGACCCTTCCAACATAAACCATTCTGTGCTTCTATGATTCTATGAATGTTTTTCCTCATAGACAGAACTGACACTGCATGATTTCTCATTTGGCAGTGGAGGAAGCTTGCTTAAAATGACCCGAGTCATGCCAGGTTCTTTCTCACCTTTCTTATGTACATGTGCTTTTAGTGGAGCAAGACATTGCTGGGCAAACCAAGCTCTAATGGGTGTTTTGATTTGAGATCGAGTATGATGGGAAACCTTGATGAACAAGCAGAAGCGTGTGCTCAGGGATGGAGCTGCAATAACCAATTTAGTGAGTGACTTGTCATGCCGGGGGTATCGCTGATCACCACTCCAGCCTTATAGATATGCTCACGGTAGCGGTTCCTACTGGTGAAGCTGCTGCAGTTTGATCTGCCTTTGCCCATGCAATGACCTGTGTCTGAGGGGAGGAGAAGAGTAAAGTGCAGATGCTTTTGGGGTGACTTTTAGTCTGAGTGCGCATCAGAGATGTTTTGCTCCGCATGTCAGGGAAAGGGGTCTGGGCTTTGGTCTTGATTTAAGTCAAATGCCAGCAGGAGAGACCTCAGTTCCCCTGTTTTAAACCTTTGTGTTTAAAATGGACATTTCCTAACACGTCACCACCACAGTGTCTGTTCATTTATTTTACTGAAAGGTGCTGTTTGTCCCTGGTTCACGCTGGGGGAGAGGGTTGGGACAGGGATGAGGAGATACAGGGTGAGTCCCTCTCCCACATCCCTGCAGAAGGACCCAGGCAGGTGTCTCTGGACTGTGGTCTCCAGTGATGACACCTCTGCAGTGTGGCAAGGCAGCAGTGGAAGGGGTGGTGATGCCTACCCCGTTCCCCTCTGAGCTCCAGCTCTCCATCACACCCCTCTCCTCCTTGACTGATGGGTGAGTGAACTCTCCATAATCCTTTTCAGGTATTTCCTACCCCGCTTTCCCCTTGCACAGCAACACCATCCCACCACCAGCCTGATGGCCAACGGGAAGGTCCTCGTCCTCCACTTGGAGGGACAAGGGTGCCCCAGCTTTGCCTCCGACACTGATGGCAGCCTGTCTCCTTCCTCCTCCCTCCGTCCCCATCGGCAATTTCAGGGCAGTGTTAGGGTGACGGGGTGAGGACACGTCAGTGGCGTCAGGCGGTGACGAGGTGGTTTTGCAAAACGCTTAGCGCCGTGATTTCTCGCAGCCTGCCTTGCCACGAAGGGCAGCTTTCTGCCTGGCATTGTTCTGCTCCCTAATCTCGGTCATGTGCTCTTTGGCATCCAGATTCATGGTCGCAACCATCGAGCGCTTTGATATTTATTCTGTGTCATTCGATCAGTTGGGGAGGGGTGGGGGCGGGCAGTTCTTTCCTCCCCCTGCTCCCCCCCCCGCCCCAGCCTTTCTGCTCAGCAGCATGGTGGCAAATAGGCTGGATACAAGGAGCCAATTGCGGAATTGGTGGCGGGAGGAAAGGAGGGGGAAAAAAAAAAACCCAAACAAACCAGAAAGTAACGTGTACAGCTGTATTTTATTGAATGACTGTGGACACATCCCTCTCCCGACAAAGCCCTAGGAGGGCTCAGACGCAGCCCCCGCTTGTCGCAGGTCTCCCTGTGCCCCACGGGTGCCACTCCACGCTCCGCTCCCCAAGCGATGCTTGCGCGGTCCACCCCAGCCCTCCGACAAAAACTTTTGCTGTCGTATCACAGGACACGGTAATCTCCTGTATCCCGTCTCTGTAACCCAGAAGCCGCCTCCCCCTAATATTTTACGTATTCCCTAAATTCGTTTGCAAGGGGGCAGGAGAGGAGATAACGGCGGTGAGTTGAGCCGAGTGGGAACTGCTGACTGACAAAGTGTGTAGTGCAGTACGGGTGCTTTCTGGCTCTCTAATTATCCTTTTCCTTCTTGACTCCAGTATCACATGTAGCCATGTGTAGAATCATAAAATAATTATGCAGTGTACAAGCTTTCTGGGAGCATGTACCACTGTTTTCCTAATTCTTTATCGCTCCCATTGATCGTGGCGTGTGTGCATTGATCCAAGTCGGCCATCTGGTTGGGGAAGATAAGCGTGCGAGTGTCTTTGCATTGCACTGTCACTCAGGGAGGGGGGTACATTTTGGCTGTAGGGAATTACAGGGGCAGGATTAGCCCTCTTCCTAGGAGTAAACTGAATTTTAAATGTAGCGTTGCAGCTGCATGGACCATGTTGCTAACTTCTGGTTTTGCCCATAGACTGGGTAGATTTTTTTTTGTCAGTAGTACTAGTAGTAGTATTGTTATTATTGTTGTTGTTGTTATTTTTATTTTTTTTTAATTATTATTATTATTTTCTTCTCTTTCCTGCTCGGACTGTATTTGGAGATAGAGATATGGCTTGCATTAAATGGAGGGGAGAGAAGGGAAAAGGAGGAATGTCCTTCTCTGCACATACTAGACTTGTGAGGGGCTGCTATGTTACAGGATTTCGAAATGGCAAAACCCAGCTTTTAAATGCAGGCAAGAACCTGCTGGATTGAACGCATTTCACAGTAAGAATCATTGGCCCAAAAAAAGAAAAGAAGAAAAAAAAAAATAAAAGATGAAGTTATCAGCCTATGACAGAAAATTAAAGAGTGGATATTAATCAGCTCTCTTAACTTTGGGTAATCGAGACAAATAACCCTAATTGCACGTTATCGGGACGTGTATGTTTAGTAATCGGCAACAAAATAATGGAGGAGGTTGGTTTATTTATTTATATATTTGTTTATTCTTGCCTGCCCGCTTTCTCCCTAACAATGGGCATATCCTGCGATCGCTTGAACTTCGCTGCAATATTTTATCGCAATGGCCACGGCGGGTGCGTGTGTGCGCGCTCACACCCCTGGTCGTCCTTTTGTAAAACGTGATGGTGGCCATTGTTGTCTCATATTCTGCAAATGTATGGAAGGTGCCTCAAAAGCCTTTCCTCTAAAATTGAACAATTCTGTCAAAAAAGATTAGTTCTATTTTGTCTGCTGCTTGCTGACTATTCATGAATGTAAAGAGAGAGGGCTTGGGTGTCATACTAAGTTGCTAAGGTGGCTGGCTTTCGGCTATTGACTTGAGGATACCAAACCAGAGCCTACAAAAGAGCAGCCAGAAGGAGAGGAGAGAACTGGTCTGCCATGTGTTTCAGCTATACCTTCTTTAGCTGCCCATTTATTTCTTTTGTTGCCACAACTTTTATTGTCATACAGTTGAAAAAAATGTTAGACACAGGCTTCAGGCTGCACCAAGCAGAAAAAAGGATTAGCATATCACTAGGATCATCTTACACTGAACCAAATTCTTTTCAGGATGTATAATTAGTGAATACAGTCTCCCCCCC